>RQTK01000679.1:33422-120922 GCA_003991915.1 Elysia chlorotica | reverse complement strand
GAGTGATACGAGAAGCAAGACGGCGAAGGCAGAAGAAAACCACCAAGGGAGGCTGCTCGAGGAAGTAAAGAGCTATAAAGAGCACAGGGAAATGAAGAAACTTTAAGAATTTGGAAAAAGAGAAGACAGTGACAGGCAATTTCCTGCTCTATTGATTTCCAGTCATCCCTCGTCCTGGTCCCTCAAATCCCAGCAGCAGTCTCCCCTGTTATATAGCGATCGCTCTCGAACTAGTATCCACCAAACACCGACTTTAGACACACCAAAGTAAAAAAAAAATCCAACTTTTTTCTTTAATTACAAAAAGCAATATTCCACCATAGCCGCATTCCCCCCTCGCATGTAATAAGCGCGAAAAGACCAAAATATTGATCCAGAATATAGCCGCCGTTTAAACCCTTGTACTTCTTAAGGGTCATTATGGACACATTTGGCAGCATGCTGGTTTACCTATTCCGACACGAAATCCACTGAGACTGATTGAGTTCTCCAGCTTACATGCATTTTAAGGTCATTTTACGCGTTAAGCAATACATGCATGCAAAAATAGCCATCTAAATTGACTGTCTTGACTGACATTCTTATAATAATGTTGTGTGACAAAATGTACTACTGAGCTAGTTCGCTCTCTTTACCCTCCCCTCTCTGTGTCTTGAAGGAAAATGACGAGCCCATTAAATTCTCTATTTGATCACCCGCTGCCATGTTATGTTAGGATGTCTGGCTTGATGTTTCTAAGTAAGAAACTCAACCGTCTTCGAAGCTCGATCTATACTTCTTCTACCCAAGCGACCTTTTCTCATTCAATATATTCGAGTCATAATGGGTATCCAGCAAAATTGTGATTTATTCTGCCAGTTCAGGATAAACCAGCCATGATTCAGTTGCTTTATTATTCATACCTCTCAAACAAAAAAGTAAGCAAAATGTAAGGCCATCATATTTATTTCATTCATCAGATTGTGAGACGGACAAACATGCGGTGGGCATAAAAAATGATATTTAACGTGCGGCAATGTAACCGTCACAATTCACGATTAAAAAAAGGAACAAAGAATAAACAAAACAAAAACAATACATACGGCTCGGCATAGCGCCCAGGCATAGGATGTCCCTATTATTGTTATCAAATAGAATTAACTCCTAACCATTAAAGTGTCCGCTGCTTCTATCTATATCGATTTGTTTATCACCATTCCTCGATAAAATATCTTCTACCAGTTCTACATGCAGATGCCCCCTCCCCCTCAGTCAACACCCGATTCCCGTTCCCCCTTCTATTTTTTGTCAGCCACCTTTTACAAAACATCCAATTTTCTACCCATATAGTAAAATGGCCGCACATATTTTTTTCCATCACTAATGTATTAATTTGCTTATTGACTTGGGCCAGGCTATCTACCATCAATGCTATAGCTCGGACTATCGATCAGCGCATGCACTCCACAGGGCATACATCCTTATCACCCTCGACTGTCAGAGAAAAGGGAGAAGCTGGGGGCGGAATAAACCTGCATCATTAAGATTTCATCAGTGGCATTGAGTTTCATTCATTTCATTTTTTTATACCCTGTACTAACTTGCCATGTCCGGTTCACTTCGGTACTCGGAAATATTAATCCAGTCGTTTGGATCTGTTCTTTTTTGTCCATTTCACGGGTCAGGAGTTAAGGAAAGTTATAAAGTTAGTTACTGTCTCGTTTCCTTTTCTATTCTTATCGCAAATAGGTGGAAGTAGGAAAAGGAAAAGGGTGGGGTGATGGCTTTATCTCTTCATCCCAAGGTCTCATTTGAACACTATAGTATTTTATAACCGTATAAATTTTTCCTCTCCATTACCTCTACTCGCACAGTTATCGTTGAGAGATATTTCTCATAAGCACTGCCGGCTTTCCTTATTTCACCTCCCTGAAACTTTCTTCAGATTCTCTCGTCACATCTACCAACACCATACAACAACACGGCTTCTCTCGTCGTATCTCCCTACACCTCTACCACAGCTTCTCTTTTCACATCTCCCAATACCCTACCGTCTCTCATGTCACATTTCCTTCTTTGTCCCTTCCCAAATCACAAACACCGCTTTTCTTGTCACATCTCCTTACACAACAACCACCACCACGGCTTCTCTTGTCACATCTTTCTACACAATACAGCTTTATCTACTTTTTCCTATCTCCCTACAATCCCTACGCTGCCTTCTCTTGTTACATTTCCCTATACCAAGCAAAACGAGATTTACTGGAAACCTCATTAGCGCATTTTTGCTTGGGGGACTTCTAAAATGGAGGAAATTAGAAACAGCACGCTGGCAGGGGGGAGATAACGAAGGGCGAGGAGGGAAAAAAAGAAAAAGGGAGGGCAAGGGGAATGTGAGTCGGCACGCTCAATAGATGTTTAGAATGATCGAGACCCAAGAGCACTAATAGAGGAGTAGAGAAAACAGAGATGTAAAGAGAGAGAGAGAGAGAGAGAGAGAGAGAGAGAGAGAGAGAGAGAGAGAGAGAGAGAGAGAGAGAGGGGAGGGGGGGGGGGGGTGAAACCAGACCGACGATTGAGTTTATTTCCATAGAAATATAATATTCGTGTTCTCCATTTAACTTCTTTGACTGTGAACTTGACGATGTTTGCCTGATATGAAGGCGTCTTATTAACTCCATTTGGAGGCGAACCTCCCCAACCCCATTAGCGGGATGTTGAGTTCTATCTCACTACGTTGTTTACAATAAAATAAAACATGAGTGAGTGCTCTTCCTGCTTCTGCTGCTTCCTACTCACGTTGGAACAAGATCAAACTTGAGACGGAGGTGGGTTGTGACAGGGTAACTCTGACACCTCACATCTTTCTGGAGCGTTTAAGCAAAGACTGAGAAATGATGCAGTTGCTTCGAAAATATGGTTCACAGTTTACAGAACCACATTTCTCCGCTGAGAAGATTGGGCCCCGAGGGAAAGGGTAATAGGAAATAAGCCCTGGGTAGATAAGATGTGAAACAAGAAAGGGGGAAAAACTCACATAAAAGACAACGGTAAAAAATGTTTCTAAGATATACAATAAGCTGCAATGAAATATAAACAATGGGTGGAACCTAAAAAAAAGTGGAGGAAAGGATAGAGGTAAGTACATAAAAGAATAAAAAGGAAGTGGGGAAAACACACCAATTTTAAGGAGGAAAAAAAAAGTGTGTGTGGAGGGGAATAGCAAACTCGCTGCTCTGCTATCTTTTTAATTGGAGAGCTGTCTAAAGATATCTGGCGTATGGCGGGAACACGTTGTGGTTGTAGTTGAGTTAGTTTAACGTCCAACGTCCAACGTCAGCACTATAAAGGCTATAATAATTGTGGACGGGCCCCAAGACTGAATAAGAGAATTTCAGAGAACACGGATAATGCCAACATTACTTATTGATAGTCACTATGGCCTCGGTAACATCATCTTTTAAATCACCATGCTATGATGACAAGAGCATAATCCATTATCTCCAGCCAAACAACCGCGGTTTTGTTGGGGGGGGGGGGGGGGGAGGTTCACGTCGTCGTCGTGGGGGGGGGCGGGGGGGGGGGGGGGGGGGGGGGAAATCTTACGGTATTGATTTGTTTGTAAGATTTGATAACTATGAGCCTAGCAGATTTTAGGACATCTGTCTGCCTGCCTGTCTCTCTCTTCCTAATGCTTTTTTAGCGGTGATGAAAAGGGGGTGTAAATGTAATCTTAAAAAAAATAAAAGTGAACTGGCGAGAAAGAGTGATATAACATAAAGAGAAAAGGGGAGAGAGAAAGAGAGAGAGAGAGAGAGAGAGAGAGAGAGAGAGAGAGAGAGAGAGAGAGGACGCATACAAAAACTAATTTGAGCAAGACAAATTTCAATGCTTTCAAAAAACCTTTATGCAACCAGTCCTAAACCCATTGAACCGACCGGGAACGTAATGCTTCGGAAGAGTTATGAGGCCAATTGACAAAGCAGAAAGAAATAATTACGTGAGAACAAAAATGACAAACTAAAGTGAGGCAGCAACGGTTGGTAGAAGTTGTCACGGTTGCGTTTGCGTGAGAAAGAGTGGGAGAGAGCGAGAGAGATTGAGAGAAAGAGAGAGAGAGAGAAAGAGAGATAGAGAGAGAGAGAGAGAGAGAGAGAGAGAGAGAGAGAGAGAGAGAGACAGAGATCTACTGAAAGTAATCCTACTCCAGCTGTCAGAAACAGCCCAAGCCCACCGGCTGGCGACCAGATTATAGACAGCTTTCCCACTCCACAGCAGACACAAGTGTCTTGGACTGAGACCACAGACACTAGACAAACTTGTCTTGGAACGAGACATTAGATCAGCATATCTTAGAATAAGACGAGACTGAACTTATCGTTTTGGAGTGAAACATCCGATGCAACTTTTACGAACGAGACAATTAACACAATGACATGAATGGGTAATAGCAACAGGGATCTGTAATATTAATAATAATTTTTTTAATATACTACGACTCGAAGGAGTTTAGTAGTATATATTTAACCATGTAGATTCCAACTTTTAAATGCCACAAAACATTGATTTCAACCACGAAGAATAATTGGACCTGCGCAAGACATGTTACATTTTCTAGACATTACAATACAATTTTCCACTCTGTCGTATTCTTTTTCTCTACGTCAGACAATCTAGCTCTCTATGTCTCTCTCTCTCTCTATCTCTCACTCTAACACACATCGTCTATCTAGATACATATTCTTTTTAGGACTAACGGACCCAGCACCCAGCATAGTGTAAAGATTGATATTATTGGAGTCCATAATTCCCCCAAAATATTTCCATAAATTCCATTTCCACCCCATTCCTTTTTTTCCATTGCTGGCCACTGCGTGTTTGGGAGTTGTACTCTGTCTTATTACGGTGAAAATGTCATAGGGCCTGGAGAGGGACTGGGCTGTTTCCTTTCTCTGATGAACTTTAGCTCGCTGGCAGTGAATAGATGGAGGGCCTGGTCTAGATATAGCCAGCCGCATCAAAGCTCGCTCAGCGTGAAATGCATTTAATATAGCACGCACTACGGCGCTCCCACTAGAGAAGATATTGAGGAAAACACTCGCAGAAAACAGATGAGGGAAATTGGATTGGGGGTAGGGGTAGACATTTACAAAAGTTGTTATTCATTCTATAGAAGAGGTATGAACTGATAGAATAATTGAGTGGTATATGTAGTACAAGGTAAAAAAAAAAAAAGAAAGTAAAGTATGAAAGAAAAAATAGATGGTAAATAGAACGGGGAAAAGAGGCAGATGGAGAGATACATAATTATGAAAGTACTCCGGTTTCCACACAAAAAGCAAAGGCATGAACGTGGCATATGCTTTGACTGGTCAGAACGATTTACTCTATTCATTCAATGAGGGGTTAATTCCTTTTTTTTTCCTGTAGTAGTACAGTTTAAGGAAGCTCCACACGTCAACAGTTTTTACCCCAACTCCTCAGATTAAAAAACAACAACAAAATAAAATAACAGCAACAAAGTAACAACAACAACAACAACAACAACAACAAACAAAACAAACAACAGCAATGACGGCTGGTTTGAACCCTTCCGTGCAAGACAGTTTAACTTTAAGCTTAAGGGTTTGTTCACACAGCCACAAGCCATGATTCCATCATTTTGTAGTTATTTTCAGATTTTACTATATTTTCAGCATCAAGTAATAGAATTTTTCGATCTAACTACGCGCGGCCGGCAAAAATCGATCGCATCAGTAAATTAAAGTCTCAAACAATGACACGAGAAATACATGTACTTCATAAGTTTTAGTCCTGGTGGGCGGCGGAGGGAGCGATCGGGCGCGGGAGAGAGAGAGAGAGAGAGAGAGAGAGAGAGAGAGAGAGAGAGAGAGAGAGAGAGAGAGAGAGAGAGAGAGAGAGAGAGGAAAAGGGGGGGTCCATCATATCAGATCCTGGCTTCTAGTTACTTCGTACATAAAAACAAGCCCTTTTATATTTTTCCATTTTATCTCCAGTGTATCATAAAAATTCATTTCGAATCAGTGATGTAATTTTCCTTTCCAATCCCACGGCCCCAGAGGAGTTTAATATCTGCTCCCCAGCTCCCTCGGCCGCAATCTACCAAAGTACCCTCTGTGTGTCTCACTTTCACTAACTCTCTCATTCTCTCTCTCTCTCTCTCTCTCTCTTCCTCCCCTCTCTATTTTGTAGTTCTTTCATACTATAACTTTTTGCCTCGCTCTTTTTAAGGTTTTTCTTGTCTTTCTTCACCCCCCCCCCCTTCTCCTTAAAACTTAAAATTATCCCTTCCGCTTCTCCACATCTCTGCTGTCCACTCTGTATTGTAAAATGATGACTCTCCGTTGACTGTGAAAGCATAGAACATTAATCTGTAGAGGTTTCTTCACTAATATATCTTCTCTGCTGTATAGAGTAATTTTCCCCATTCACCCCTTACTTTCTCCATTATTAATTTGCTTGAACGTTTTTCATTAGGCTGAAATGGTATTGGAGGGAAGGGGGGTGTGGGTGTATAATGCGCTCAATAATTCATAAAAGGGGACCTGGTAAAGTAAATTGTTTTCTTTTCAAACCTAAAAACCCGAGGCTAAGTTTAAAAAAAAAACACTGACGTAAACAAAACAAAAGTCCTTTCTTTGACATTAAAAGACTTGGCCCAGAGACTATTACTGTGGGGACCAAAGCTTTATTGATTGAGGCTATATTTTAAAATACTGTATCACGTTCCCGGCTTGGTTTTCACAGACGGACCGGCTAGAACACAAGCAATGATGAACAACCATTGAGGACACAAATACAATTATTTTTAAATCCCAGGACCCACGCTCAGCCCCTTCTCTTCCCGCCCACTATTCTATTGCGCTAGTTTTTTGTTTTTCTTTTTTAAACGAACTTAATCATACTCGATTAGACCAAAAGCATTAACAACAAAGGCTTCATAAATACAGAAAACTTGTTCACTGACAATCCTGATCCATCCAATGGCATTTCCTCCCTTCTCCTTTTAAGCATGATCAATCTTTTAAATTAATGAAATGGGATCTTGTTGGAGAACACTGACAGGAACTGACTTGAGACAGTATTTTTCTTCCTTCATAAGCTTTTCATTACTTTTATAATTTCCCACAGTGGCTTGTTTCTTTAATTGGTTCTATCAGAATTTCTTACAAGAAAGAGAAAGAGCTGGAGGCGAAAAGAGAATGTAATGGAAGACCGGACAAAAAGAGGATTAATTGAAAAAGCTACAGGAAAAAAGTTTTTAAATTAATGAAATGGGATCTTGTTGGAGAACACTGACAGGAACTGACTTGAGACAGTATTTTTCTTCCTTCATAAGCTTTTCATTACTTTTATAATTTCCCACAGTGGCTTGTTTCTTTAATTGGTTCTATCAGAATTTCTTACAAGAAAGAGAAAGAGCTGGAGGCGAAAAGAGAATGTAATGGAAGACCAGACAAAAAGAGGATTAATTGAAAAAGCTACAGGAAAAAAGCAACCCCCCCCCCCCCAAAAAAAAAAACAAACAAACAAAAAAAACCCAAAAAAAAACAAGAAACAAAACAAAACAAAAAAAGAACAACCAACCACACAAAACAATTATATAAAGACTTCTTAGTGCAGAATTGTTCGATTTTAACATAGAAAATATGGTGCTCAAGGCGTTTTCTCTCTAAAAACACCAAACACATAACACATGTAATGTACATGTACTTCAGCTCTTGATATTTTTTTTCATTATTGAGAACATTATTTATTACATAAAAATTACCAAGTAAAAAAAAAAAAGGATTCCAAAAGACAATAATACGAACATTTCAAATCAGACAACATTGGTACCTCTTGTCCATGATATAAATACATAGAACCCTAATAAACCAAAGTATGGAGCACACACAAAAATCACATGTTAATTGGGTAATTTTATTACATGTATTGATCAAAGTAAAAAACACGTGAGCAGAACAAAAAAAAGGAACCTAAAATTTACAATTTTAGGTGATGTGACTTAGGTCTATAAATTCTCTTTATTGACATACAGAATTAAAGAACCCCCCCCAAAAAAAACTAACAAACAACAAAAAACAAACAACCAGAAAAATCTATAAACACCATAACACTGTGTTAACTCAACAACATAAAGACAAAACTATTTACATTGAAATACCCCCCACACCCCCAAACCCACCCCAACATAAACACTAACAAAACCAATCACTTGTACCTTTCCTTTAGAAAACCAGATTTTCTCAGCACATTCTCTATTCTTCTCTTCATCTTTTCCACATCCCATAACATTATTATTATTTTTTTAACTCATAGGAAGTGTTAACCTTCTGCTGATACCAATTTCAGCCAGATCAAGCATAATCAGCTCAGTTTATAAATTCTGGGCGAGATCGTTGGGCTCCCTGCCTTCTGACCTTTCAAACTTGCACTTAACTCGCCACTAACCTGGTCTGGGCTCCATACTGTTCTGCATGGGCATCTGACCCCCGCCAGGACCCGGAGGCTGCAACAGGGAGAGAGGGCTGGTTAACTTCATGGCAACACACAATAATAGGAAAGGGAGAGGGGATTGTTAGGTTCTCAATTCAATTTGCTGCAGAACATGACAGGGCATTTAATATATCTATTGCAACACACAACCAAACAGAGTGAGAAAAAAAAAAAGGAGGGGGGGGGGTAAATTTCCAGTTTCAATTGCTGCAACAAACAACAGGACAGTAAGAAAGGAAGGGTTGACTTCTTATTTTATATTCATTAAAGCAATGCACATACACAACAGGAGGGGGATAAGGTAAGGGTTTGGGTCCTTGTCGACATTTCAAATAACAGTTCTGCAACACACAATAGAGCAACAGGACCCCCTGGCAAACGAAGGATGCTAATGTGCATGTTAAAACCTATTTTGTATTCTTGGTTTCAGATGCTGTGAACACTTGCACTGACAATCCCAGAGTGCCGAATATGACGTAAACAGTTGTATACAGTAAGTATGCTTTTAATGTAAAAAACATTCTTTTAATATTTTATACTCCCAACAAATGTTTAGTCCATATATAGCAATAAAAATGGGTATCTAAGTAAGACTTGAGTTGAGAAAACGAGAAAACAAACATATCCACATAAAGGAATTAGAACAAAAATATTGTATTAGTCCATTAGTCCATTTAACCCCCCCCCTCTATAAAAATATAATTGTGTTGCACAGATTTTTTCTTGATTTCACAGGAGCTGTACATTATAATGCCTTTAATAAACGTTTTGGGGATCATAGGCTCCAGAAAGGAAAGCATTATTTCATTTTCTGACCCTTATTCATTTCCCTTGCCTGAGAGGCAGCATTGCTGCTGCCTTTGCCCTAGGAGTCACCTTTCTTCCAAAACTTTTACATGTGTTTCGGGGGATAACCCTTTTTTTTCCTTCTGCCAATTCATATCTTGAGTAATTTCCCTTAGTATAGATCTTAATACAAGCTAGTACCTAATTCCTCCAAGGATTAACTCCAGATAATAAAAGTTTAATTCCGGGCTTCAGAAGCATAGTTTTTCTACATAATACAATGTATAATCAATAAAATGTTAATGTCATAGCTCAATAAACAATATGCAAGGTACCCCACAAAAAAACAAAAACAAAAACAAACAAAAATATATATATAATGTATATAGGTATAGTGCAGCTTTAAGAATACAAAATGATACAAAACACGCAAGCTTTCGGCCATAAGCCTTCATCAGACACAAAAAACACCATAGTGAAAGAAGTATAAAATACACGATTTTGTATCTGATGAATGCATAAGTGCCTTTCATATACAATATAATAATTTTGCTTCACTTTTCAAAGCCCTGACAAGACAAATGTTACTAAATGGGTCAACAAAACTAACATGACTGATCCTTCTGATTGTTTGTTCAGACATACACACCCCATTAAATTCCACTTGGTTCTGCATGCGTACCGGCACCCTCGGCCCACCTGGGTATCTTGGAGACATGAAGGGCTGAGGAAAAGAGAATAAAATAGAATTAACAAAAATGTGTCAGCTATAAGCAGAAGTCAATAAGTTAGAGAAGCTTTACTTGGCAAATTCTCAGTCAAAATGATTGGTCTGTTTACTTCTTGTCCTCTGCGACTCCAACCAGTGAACTTGTATAAATCAGATTGAAGTAACGATGAGACACACCTAGAACTTGAAAAGCTTTAAATATTGATAAATTTAGCACAAAATCATTGTTTTGACGCATGTCTGGATTTGCCCAAATCGTGTTTAGTTTAAACATGTGCTGATCATCGAAGTGTAGTAAAAGTTTTTTTTCAGTAGTTGAATGATGTATATCAATTGGGGCAGAGTAAAATTCAAAAGTATTTAAAACATATTCATGTAAAAAAAGTTTAAATTTTCTAATTTGTTTATAAAAACAGCTACAATATAAGGAGGATTTGAAGAGAATGAGGTTTAAAAAACGAGCTTAATGTTTATTCATTTTTTTTTAATTTTCAAAACAATACTAAAAAGAAGGAAAATGTTAGACAGTTAATGGTTGAAGGAAATCCTAGTGATAAGATAGCCCTTTAAAATATTTAAGCAAAGCTA
This sequence comes from Elysia chlorotica, assembly GCA_003991915.1. Taxonomy (NCBI): domain Eukaryota; kingdom Metazoa; phylum Mollusca; class Gastropoda; family Plakobranchidae; genus Elysia; species Elysia chlorotica. Next base: position 110,319 of record RQTK01000679.1, on the reverse strand, counting down.
GGGCAAAGAGGAAAAAAAGACAATGACACATAGAAAACAGTATTTTCCATTGACTGGACTGTTACATCAAGCTGTATCAGTTTTGTAGTGTTCACAAAGCATGCAAACATTTTTAAGCATATAAAATGTAAATTCGAGGACGAGAAAGCAGTTTTAAAAATATGAAAGTAGCTTTTGTTTGCTGCCTTATCTCATTTATCTTTTTTAATCTTAGCTCCGCTCTTATGACTCCATACTTATCTCTAGCCAGAACTTATCAATCTAAGGCTGCTTTTTTTGTTAGACTTGGTGAGTTTTCTTCGGACTTCTCTTCCTGAACAAAGCTACATATGGACAGTGATAATTCGGAAATTAAATGTAAATACTTCTCATAAAATAAATTATTGACAGGGTTTGACTTTTCTAACAAGTTCACACACACACACAAACATTACAGATTAAATACTCTGCACTGTAAGTACACTGAGGCAACTGAATCACCCCACATGATCATATTATTTTTTGTTTTTCCGTTTTTCTTCTTTCAAATCACAAATAGAGAAACCTGGTGGAAGAGCGGGGTACATTTATATGAGAGAGAAAAAAAGAAGAAAAAAATCAACAACTTAAATCCATCTCCAAGTATTTTAATGTTAAAGATTATGCACTTAATGAGAGAAGCTGAAGAAATCAAAATAATGTTAGCTGGAATAATGAAAGACTGACTTCTCACGAGGATAAACATTGAACAATCACATAAGATACCCAGAATCACAATACTCATATGTACAGAAAGTGCAGGACAGAATGACTTTCATTTCTACATGCATGAGCAACAGAACAATTTCCATGTGACAACAAAAAATAAATAAAGACATAAAAGGAGTGACAATTTCGGCGCAAAGTTTTATTATTAGATTATTTTGTTTCATCAACGGAGTTTGTCCATGTGTTTAACTTCATGTCAACAAACTTTGCACTTACTTAAACTTAATCCTTTCCTCTTAATAAGCTGTAACATAGGTGTAAAAAATAAATAAGGCACGTAGAATTCTTAAAAACCAATCAGCAGTAGACATGTTTATATAATTAAAGGAAAATAAAATAAATAAAGAGAACAATGAACAAATATGAACTAAGCACACAAAAAGCATGATAAGTGGTATGTTGGCTTATTTGAGCAACAAAGAGAAGTGGTGTTCTCATTGGATTAATTTAAAACAACGTTCATATGTTTACATCAAATGAAAGCACAATAAAAAGTTATAACAACACCCTGTTGAGCAGACAAAATATTTAGCTGGTTTATTTGCATGGTTCCTGTATTAAATCTTTTCTTTAAGAAAGTGATACCTAACATTTCATAAAACTGTGCTGAAATCAAACAGTTGTGTTTTTGTGGGGTTTTTTTCTTCCTCTTTTCTTTATTTCTCTTCTTTTGTTAAGCCAGCTAAATATTCCATTTTGAAAATTGAATAAAAAAGTAGAGTGCTGGGTTATGATGAGGTTACGGAAAAATGGTAAAGGGCAGGACAACTCTTCCTCCACTGCACTGCACTGTGTGAGATGTCCCCCCTGCAAGACTCACCTGGTTCCCTCCCATCATAGGATTGTGAGGTGGCGGGTGGGGGGACGGCTGGGAGGCGGGTGGCTGCAATCAACAACACACGCAACGGTGGGTTGGTAGATAGTTATGCAGTTAGGTAGATAGATAGGTGAGTGAATGTTTAAGGTTATGAAAAAAAAATAAACAAAACGCAACACTTTTAATGAAGGTGTGAGAGAACCCAAATCAGCTGCAACAATGAATATTATGTTGGTCAACAGAACAGTTTCCTAGAAGAAAATATAAAAGGAGGGCACCTAGGGGAATTTCCAAAATTAGAACAATAAATAAAGACCAGCATGACTATGAGGTAGATGCTTGGACATATACAAGTATTGTGTTTGGCAAAAGACTTTGTGGGGATATTTATAAGGGCTAGGTAAGACAGTACTTTTGACAAAGGCAGAACTAGATATTCTTCATCTAGATCCTTCTTTAACTATTGACAATTCTTTACAATAATATATGCGGATTAATGTAAAAAGAACAACAAACAAAATAAATAAATAAGAGATGCTGGTGGAGGCAGGGAGGGTAGCACATGAGACAACCTCAAATCTCACTTAATGTAAGGGAGGTAAAAATTACTTTCTGTTAGTTAGCCTATTTTCAAGTTTAGTTTCCTTGGATCAACATTCCCCTTAACAACAAAACAAAAGATCTTTTAGTGATAATAAATATTGCAGGTAAAACAAATTCCTGCTTTGAGCTTGTGTTGAAAATAACCCGATCCAATCGAAATAGGAAAAGTGTAAAACGTCTGCATATAAAAAGTACTTGAAGTGCCTCAAATCCAACCCCACTCCACCCTACCTGCTGAATAAGAAAAAAAAAGAATACAAACAAATAAGGAGAAAAGTAAAACAATCAAAAAGGTTGATTCAGCTTGCCTTCACTCATATTTAACCAACAAAAAATAGATAAATTGAAAACAAGAGGGGTAAGTCCTTTGTTTAAATAACAACAACAAAAAAAACAACACAATCTCAAAACATTAGATTCAAAAACTACATTTCCCTTCGAGTTACAAATTGTAATTAGTTTTGAATATATGAGAGTGCATACCAAAAAAAAAAAAAAAAAAAAAAAAAGATGAATGTTGTCATGATGCATTCAATGCAACAAAAGAACCCTTGCAAATGGGAAGAAAAAAAAAACACAAAACAAGACATGTCTGCTCTAGTTCAATACAAGGAGATATAAACCAGCCTGGGTAAGGTAGTACAGCTACAGAGTGGGCGTGGAGGGGAAGCTGTTGTCTAGCAGTACACATGTGAGACACACAACCACACAGACACGGCACAAACTAGTGGAAAAAAACATAAAAACCTCATTCTTAAACGCCTCCTAGAAGTTAGTAGAACAAGGTTCTTTCAATAAATCCACAAAGATTGCTCAAGTCAAAATCTGTAGGCTTAGGCTTAGGCTTAAACTTCTGAAGATTTAGCTGAATGTAGGGGAAGATCTTTTCACAAAAACTGTTACATTATGAAGACGTGTGAAAGTGGTTGGAAACAAAAAAAAAAAAAGTTGTTTCAGGCACTACCTCAGTTAGCTATCTTTTATCTGGCCCAATTCTAGTTCTAATTTAAATTTAAATTTCAGAAAAGCTTTATTTTTATTTCTGAAAAGCTCAAAAAGAAAATTCCCTAATTATGCGTAGTAAAAAAAAGGTTATTCTAAAAGATTTTTAGTTGATAGGAACATGTTACTCTTATTTCTCCTAAACTTGCTAGAAATGATACTCTCTAATGTTAATATTATGTCAGTCTAACAAAATGTGTTTTCTCTACGAGTCAAAATCTTAATACATGTAGATGGTAAACTAATGTATAGTTTTAAGGTGAAAAAAAATCTTTAAAATTTGCTTCTCTAATCAATAAGATATTTTTCTTACAGGAACTTTTTATCATCATCATCTTTTTCTCAATATTTATTTACAACCTATGTACTTGAATTGAATGAGGTGTTACGAACACTGGGAATGAAGAGCAAGTGTAGCGATCAAGGGACATAATACCTTTCAACGTCAAGGAAAAGGGAGATTTTCTAAAGTTATTCCCCTTACAAGCTCAAAATTCGCGTTTGTTTAAATGCATAGTATGTGCACAATGTATCTGTACAGCTTCATTCTCACACTTGTAGTTTTTTCCTCATTTACTTTAATATTCCACATCTTGTTACATTAAATTTAATCTAAAATAATACAACCTTATAGCTAGAAAAATATAAAATTCAAATTTCAGTAATACATGTAGTCATAAACTAATGACAGGCTCTTTGAGGCATTCTTTTAGATTCCAGAGGTTATGTATTTCGTCCTTGCATTGGATAATCTAATTTACTGTTAGAACTTATAACAAATTAATTTCTTCTTTTTACTGTTTCTATTTCACAATGTATATCTACTCGATTCTCTGGATCAGTTATATTATGTGAAAGACATGTAGATATAACATAAATTAATTTCTGGTTGCCTCTTTTAATATTATTTTGAAAATTGTAAGTGCTACTAAAGATCATCAGTGGATGTTTATACAGAGTTTATTATGCACTAAGCCAAAATGTGTTGTTGTTTTTCTTTGGCCAGATTACCAGTATTTCTTAACACCTTTAATCTTCCCTTTATTCTTATAGCTTGCTTTAGAAATAAGTTATTAAGAGATCATACAGTTGATTAAGCATGAGGGCTTATTTTCCTCCTAAAAAATCCAAACTGTTTCCTACAAGGTTGCAGAGTAAGCGACTATGATAAAATGTATCACATAAACCTATCACACTGAGCTAAAATCTTCGCTAAATCCGATTTTCCCTATCTAAACAGCCCTGCTTATATAACAGGCTAGCCAAAAGCACTATCAACGCACAGAACAAATGAGACATACACAATTGATACAGTACACACAATGCTCTCTAGAAGGCATCTCTATACTTGTTAATACTTGGATTCTGTTTTTACTTACAGGAAAAAAGCTGGGTGGCATGGGACCCCCGGGCATTCCGTCCTGGGGTGGCATCTGACCCAACGGACTTGGCGCTGCTGCGTTCTGGGAGAGACATGGACAAGACAGAATTGTCAGCATCTTGTTTTGAAGACATACAAGACAGTAAAAGCTCTTTGGGAGGACATTGGGCAAACCCCTGACAAGCATTGACACTGCCTTAAAAATTAACCCATTACAAGATTCTACTTTATAACATGTGTAATGCAGTATTACTTATGTGTATGACTTTCATTCAGGTAGATTGGCTTCTTCTGACCTTAATAAAAAATGTTTTTAATTGGTAGCCACCAAATGCTAAGTAAGTAAATATTCAAAGTTGTATTAAAAAAAAAAATTTTCTAGTTTCTATCAGTCTTAATTTTATAGCATGTCTTTAAAATTGACATTCTGCTCTTTTATAAAGATTCTTTAAAAATCTCATTGAAAAAAACAAACAAATAAAAAGTAAAAGTTGATGCATTTGAACATAAAAAATCGTTGATATTTTGATGATAAATAATGTTAATATCCACTATGTTGAATATTAAGAGAGTAAGGAGGAAAGGGGGTGGGGGGTGGAGAGGTTAGCGCTAAGAGAAATTTTGTTACTGGTTTGCATCATGCCGATGCCTTGTGACTGAAGTTAGTTTTAGAGGAATAACATAATAAACTGTTGCTAATAATATCATCTATGTTTGATACTTTAGTGTTCTTTTTATCTCTTCATGGCTGGTTCCATTAAAAAATGAAAGGAATACACCAGTTGGGTTGGGTGAACATGGTTTTTAATTTTAAGAGGAGTTAAATTTTGATGAATGGTGCTTTTAATTCTTTCAATTCCTTCTCATTAACCTCATCCTCATCATCATGGGCACCAGCTGCGATCCGAGCCTTGGGCCGTTTGCAATTTGGCACCCCGAGATTTCACCAACTTGCACTATAATGAACACCCACGTCCTTTGCTTTACGGGGAAGAGGGATTGTATTTATAGAAGTGTATGGCAGATTGGTTCAAAGGAGAGCTTCGAAGCAAATTTTATAATTCTTAACTTCCCTAGAACAGCGTGACTTAGCAGAACTGGAAAGAAGGGTAAAACAACAACAACAACAACAACAACAACAACAACAGTCATACAATACACTGTTTCGTCTTATAGGTCGAGGGAATGCACTGAAGTTCTAGCTTTCGTTTCGGCAACACTAGCCTCCCACCTTGGTCAAAAAAAGAGAGAGAAAAGACGGAAAGGAAAAATGGGAAGGCCGCTAAGCACTTGGGTTATAGTTTTACACCTGATCTAAAAACAGGCTGTTCCACTAACACGCTCGCCTCCCACCTTGGTCAAAAAAAGAGAGAGAAAAGACGGAAAGGAAAAATGGGAAGGCCGCTAACGTGTGTACCACAACTACACACTGAGCGGCCTCGCGTGACCCGGTCGACCTTAGACTAAACCATTCTTCACAGGAGGGGTGAACACGTAGGCACAACTCTGCCACCTCGGGCAGGCAGAGTGGGGGGCATGGCCGTCGATGTAAGGCCGTGTAAAAGATCTAGGGCGAAGAAAGAGTAGTCACACACGCACACACAACAACGTGTCGCATGCGAGATGGTTACTTGTGCCAGGTCTACTTGCCTTTCGGCACCGGTAATTCCTGGAGTTGTAATTAAATAGGCCAAGGGTGGGATAATCAAGGGGCGCTAAATAGCCAACGTTTCAGATGATCAGAGCGAAAACTTGAATCCGATCTTCTGTATGTTTAAATCTTCATACACCAAACCTAAACAAAATCGTATGCATGATCCAACCCAGTATAGAAATGAAATAGATCCATAACCTCTAGAAACTATGGTTGAAGAGGCAGAAGTCAAAGCTCTATTTCAACAGAAATGAGTTATTCTCTGTGTTCTGACTGCCCTGCCTGCCTGCCTGTCTGTCTGTCTCTGTCTGTCTCTCTCTCTCTCTCTCTCTCTCTCTCTCTCTCTTTCTCTCTCTCTCTCTCTCTCCCCTCTCTAAATCTACATATTATTCTTCGTATTTATACAAACTCTCCTCTCTGTCTAATTTTGATGAGAGACCACAAATTGTAGACTTTATTTTGTAAGATGGTGTGACCAAAAACTCGCATTATAATTATTTCCTTGTTACAATAAAACAATAACGAAAAAGAAGGGGAAAAAATATCGCAATTTTTACTAAACGAATAAGAAACAATATCACGTAATTATAGATTTTCAGAATGAGGATGCAGGTGATTGAGAAGTATAGGAAGGTGTGCTTTTCAAAGACATACACATATATAAATAGATTTTCAAACTAAAATGGTCTAATCATATTTTACTTCCGCGAAAACGATTATTCAACTAGTCCTAGAACAAACGGCAGCAAGGTTCAAATCGCATTTTGAATTCTAAGGGGAAAAGTTTCAGCTGGCGGCACATAGCAGATTGTAGATGTACAACCTAGTTTTGCAGGTGAGGCGACGAGGCTGAAGAGAGAGAGGGAGAGAGAAAGAGAGAGAGAGAGAGAGAGAGAGAGAGAGAGAGAGAGAGAGAGAGAGAGAGAGAGAGAGAGAGAGAGACACACACACACACAGACAGACGGACAGAAATGCTGAGAAAATGAGTAAGAAGAAAGAAATGTGTGTGTAAACGTGTAAGGGTGTGAGAAAGAGAAAGGCAGAGACAATGTGCATAGCTATGAAATGGTGTTTGAAAAAAGAGGGGGTGGGGGTGTGGACTAAGGACTGCAGAAAAAGAAAAAAAAGAAAGAGAGAGAGAGAGAGAGAGAGAGAGAGAGAGAGAGAGAGAGAGGTGGAGTTAGGAAAAGATAGAAAGGTATGGGGGTGGAGGAAAATGAGGAAAGAAGGAGAAAAAGGAGTAACAGAGAGACATAGAAACTTGGGAGAGCGGGGATGGGGTAAGAAACGGGGATTCAAAGGGGGTGGTGGTTGGATCACATTGAGGGTCAAGAAGTGACAAAACTAAAAAGGCATACAGATGAGATAGGAATGAACAAAGTGGGAGTAGGGAAATGCGTGTGTGGGAGAGTAGAGGAGGAGATGGGCAGTGTGCAGTTTGTGTGAGGGAGAGAAAGGTGGAGGCGGAAGGAGACAGCTCTACACAGAGAGGGGTGAGGGGTGAGTAAGAGAAAGTCTAAAGGATCGATAGCAAAAAACGGGGAGGGGGGGGGGGGGGGGGTGGAGTCGAGTTGGTTTAACGAACAATATGAGTGCTATATAGGCTATAGTGTGGACGGGCCCCAAGACTGACGCCTGACAATTTTAGGTGCTGGCACACAGGAGACAGGGCGGAGACGTATACATGTACCACGACTCCTGTCTCAGTCAGTCACATTAGAATTACACTGACCCAACCAGAAGGGGGCCTAATCGCCAGGGCTCGAACCACGGACTTCCCGCGTCGGAAGCCAGTGTTATACCCCATGGCTACAGCGCCCCCTGAAGAAAAAAAAAGGGGGGGGGCAGATGGAGTAAAGATGGAGAGAAGACAGACAGATAGACAGAAGGAAAATCAATATTAAATTTTAGATAAATGTAAACAGGGGAAAAGAGGGGAGAGAGAGAGAGAGGGGGGGGATATGTCACACAGATACACTGATAAATGTAAACAGGGGAAAAGAGGGGAGAGAGAGAGAGAGAGAGAGAGAGAGAGAGAGAGAGAGAGAGAGAGAGAGAGAGAGAGAGAGAGAGAGAGAGAGAGAGAGAATGGGAAAATTTATAGTCGCCAGGTTAATGCCCTTTATAACACCATCCGGGATCTCTCTACACACACGCACATGCCTAGTTAATCCTCTTTTGAACAATTTATTCGATCAACATGAATTATTTTTCAAAATCCAGTTCACTGGACAATAATTGTTCACGGAGCCACAGAGCTTCCAGACGCAAGAGCATTTCTCTCACTGTGATTTTGTTTGCCGCTGTTTTAGATAGAATCGTCTAGATCACACCGATGTCATCTGAAACTTATGGAGTTGTTTCAACCAACAAAGAGATGTTGAAAAAATATTGTCAGGCTGACATGAAATTAAAATGACAACATGGCCAAGAGAAAAGACGATCAACGCGTTGTGGGATTTGAACCACACCCTTCCACTTGGTAGTCGAAAGATCTAACATTTTCGCCATTTATTTGTACTTAACCGTCACCAAAAGGTCTACTGACGGCTTCTAGCAATTATATCCCCTTTCTTTCCTGAATCTAATGCGACATTACGTCCGTGCCCGCCTCGTGACGCCGCTACTCTGAAACGAATCCACAGACTTAGGGGACGTTGGGGGATTTGAAACAACGACAAGTGACGTCATGTCCAGAAACTCTAACAAGCTAATTCTGGGCGAGATGATGATATTGTCTGCTTTACAGTCTGACAGCAGCTCTCCAAATAAAGAAGGTTTTACAGTAAACCGGGTTCGGGAATAGAAACTGATCGATAAATAAGCAGGCAGAACCTTTATTTTTTTCCGACATTGTGTGGGTTTTAGAAGTTTGGGGAGGTGGGGGTTATAAATCCATGTGTAAAGGCAAGCATTTGGAACAAAGTTATTTCAAAACATGAGATTTTGGGTGTTATAACGATTTAAATCTTTCAATCGATCAAGATTACGACAAAATCTAAACTTTTCCTTTGAACAGCAATAACAATGCAGAGGTCGTTGTGTGAGTGTCGGATTTACAATATCATGCAGTAGAAAGCGTTCAAACGCCACAGTAGAAAGTGCGGTGGCAATCAATTCTTCAGTTTAAAAAAAAAAAAAGTATGACAGTGATGACGATGGGTGTATAGCTAGACTAGGATTGTCAAATTAACAGAAAAAAGCGATTGGCGATTTGTAAGAAAGTGAAAGTAAAAAAAAAGGGGGAAGGGAATGATCCCCTCAATTCTATTGATTTTGCCTACGACGGTGTTGGCTGAGACAAAAGTAGAAAGTAATGTACTATGGAAAGTTATGTTAAGAATGTTCAGGTAATTTTGTCTAAATGAAAACTAGGATGCACATTCCATACACAGGCAATGGAAAGAAAATGTTTGGCCAGGTTGAAAATCGGCCTGTTTTAATGTGTGTATATGGGCGAAACGAAATTAAAAAAATAAACTGACGTAGATGGATAGATAGAAAGAGAGGAAAAGAGAGAGAGAGAGAGAGAGAGAGAGAGAGAGAGAGAGAGAGAGAGAGAGAGAGAGACGGACAAACAAAGATAGGGGTTATATAGGCTATATTGTGGGCGGGTTCCAAAATCAACAATTTTACGTGCTGCCACACAGAGATAATGCGGGTATACCTCGACCCCTGTCTCGGCGAGGTACATTCAACTGGCACCGTCGTTGACAATGATCAGTAAGAGACGAAATCGCACAAATACATTATTTTAAGACCGATGGTTGATTTCGAACTGGGGGCTTCGCGAGTGGGAGACCAACTCCCTACAATTTGCACCAGTTATCCCCCCTCAAGATAAAGAAATACATGTAAACTGACACCGATCCAACCAGTATAGAACTTAGCGATCTTAGCGCGAGCTTTGAATCTTAGCGCGAGCTTTGAACCCCCGAATCTCTATTTCGAACTTCCAACCAAAAACTGGGTCCACAGTATTTCATCCACAAGTTTTGCGAGAAATCTGTCACAGCGATGCTGATGTTGTTTCACTGCTTTGTGATGCCCTCATAGGCAAGGCAGGCCACTGTAACCGAACCGGACTCGAAGCGCGTGTCTCCCGGCAGGCGACAGCTTGCCCTGCAGCAGGAGCAGCCTGCCATCCTGTGCTAGTGCTTCATGCTTCACTCTGTACCGTAAGTGTAACTTCACTAAATGACACCTTTGTTACCTAGGTACCCAGTAAGCCCTGGGTCCGGGAAAAATTATACAGAAATGTCGACACGGATAGATGACTAATAGAGAGAGAGAGAGAAAAAGGAGAGAGAGAGAGAGAGAGAGAGAGAGAGAGAGAGAGAGAGAGAGAGAGAGAGAGAGAGATTTTCGTAAGTCTTTCAGAATTTCAGAAAACGATTTGTAGACATATTTGAAGACAAAATAGTTAAAACGATTGAAAGAGGAAAGGGGACTTAAAGACCAAACATTTCTGGTAAAAATGTTAAAAGGCAGGATGATACACAAATTAGCACAAGTTCGATGGAACAGACAAAGAGAGGAGGGGGAGAGAAAGAAAGAAGAGAGAGAGAGAGAGAGAGAGAGAGAGAGAGAGAGAGAGAGAGAGAGAGAAGCAGATGCAGACAGACCAACAAACAGACATACGAACAGAAACAAGAGACGAAGCGGAAGAAAAGACAGACAGGCAAAACAGCGGGAACGAGAAACAAAAGGCTATTTGAAATAAATTGTGAAAGAGAGAGACAGAGGGAAGGGGAATGGATAGAGAGACAGAGAAAGAGAGAGAACAGGCAGACAGAAGGAAAGATATGGACAGGCAGGCGATAAGCAAGACTGAGAAACATAGAAAGCTACAATAAGGTATAAAAAAAAATTACGAAAGAACGCATGGAAAACCTGTGTTAGCACACATGTACGTATACAGATAACATATCGGCTGAAGGGGTCATATAGTCGGCTTAGTTTGAAAAGCCCGAAAAGGAAGTTTAACTGATAGATCAGAGAGGGCATTATAACTCCGGCCTCAGGAACAACGCGCGGTACATTATACATGTGTAGACGATAAAATATAGACAGACACAAGAATGGAAAAATAAGAGAGTAGTTTGTGTGTGTGTGTGTGTGTATGGGGGGAGGGGGAGAGAGAGAGAGAGAGAGAGAGAGAGAGAGAGAGAGAGAGAGAGAGAGTCAGCTGACCAGAGAGAATGACAAATAGAGTTACGGATAAAAAGAGAGGCTTGGCTCTAGTTGTGATAGACGGCTTTAGTAACAAGCTTAAAAGAATATCATAAATGTAATGTGTGGGTTACGGATAAAAAGAGAAGCTTGGCTCTAGTTGTGATAGACGGCTTTAGTAACAAGCTTAAAAGAATATCATAAATGTAATGTGTGGGTTGGACTATTGAAACAAGAAATTCAAGATAGTTAAGAAGTTGAACTCACTCTGGTACAAGAAAGCTGAGCTCTCTCAGTTGGTGCTTTAGGTTCTCAAGGAGGATCATGTACGTCGACGGGATTTTTGTTTGTTTCTTTTGTTGCGTAACATGCAGCGTCGGAGCTATATAGGCTATATTGTGGGTGGGCCCCAAGACTGATGTCTGACAATTTTATGTGCTGCCACGCATGAGAAAGGGCGTGGAGAGCTGGACTCCTGTCTCTGCCGGTAACATGATACTGACACCGGGTAGATTAGAAGGAAGCTACATGGCACTGGAATATATATATATATATATACTGCTCGCTCTGGTGGCGTGGCTTTTGCATTCATCTTATACAAGACTGTTTTTCTTCCCTTGTAGTTACTGACAGTGATATTAACCAGATTCTAACTTTACAGCACAGATAGTTAAGGAAATACACACAGACACTACAATAAGAAATCAGATTAGAAAAAAAAACACAAAAACGCAGGGAACGGGTTGGGATCGGGCAAGTACAACCATGTACTAAATATATCTTCATCACAGTAGTTATTTCACATGCCCACTAGACGATACTTCTTGGCATGTTTTGCGCCGCCATCAAGTTGACGGGGCAGATCATGTGAAAGCGGAGACCATGCACTCGCCTACTTAGGTTAAGAGACTCGAACGAGCAAGAGGGAAAATTTGGTATCTGGGCAGCTTTTGTAACTATACAGTCACCCATGATCCGTTTAGTGCTGATCACCACATTTTTTACAGTTTCATTTTGTGATGAAAACCACTGCATATAATTATTTTGACAAAAATGTATACATACAACATAAAATTATACACGTACACAGTAAGGTGCTATCGGTTTTAAAAACAAATGGAGCTGGCGATTTGTTTTTGTTAACACCAACTGTACTTAAAAGTAAAAATGCGGCAGGGTGTAAAAGCCATGTACAACATGTATACTTATATTGAGGCAGCCTTCAGTGAGACTCTGAATCTCATCTACGACAGCGCCTCAAAGGTACCTACGCGACACCTATAATACATGATCTATATAACTGCAATCCTCGAAAATGTTAACACCAACTGTACTTAAAAGTAAAAATGCGGCAGGGTGTAAAAGCCATGTACAACATGTATACTTATATTGAGGCAGCCTTCAGTGAGACTCTGAATCTCATCTACGACAGCGCCTCAAAGGTACCTACGCGACACCTATAATACATGATCTATATAACTGCAATCCTCGAAAATGATGATGACCCGAGAAATGGCTTGGTTCGGTTTCTTGATTTCCGAAAGTGCATCGTTTGCAATTAGAATATATTGTGGACGGGTCCAAACTTTACAACTCACACATTTACGTGCGGCTACAAAGAGAGAGAGAGAGCGGGGATACCAGCACTTGTCTCAGTCGGTCACATTATTATTTAGGCCCTAATGACACCGAACCAAAAAGTCAAAGAGGCTCTACCATTGGGCCACATATTCTGCGATTATAGTGAGAAGAGATCACAATGTCATCAAGCTTCAATGTAGTTAAAAACTAACATAAGAAAACGCCAACAACACGCGTTACACCGAGGCAGCTTGTAAGGGCGGGAAGGCATAGCAATACTTAATAATAATTAAAAGAAAGAGCTTGCTTGGGTGGTCTGATTTTTACCAGCCACACTGTGTGAGCGTGTGCGCAGAGTGCTCATACACATTTTCTCCCTAGGCATACAGCATGAAAAGTTTTTAATGAAAACACGTAGATCTAACGACAAAAACGAAGTTGTTCTGTAGCTCAGAAGCAAACCCTAGATACAGATTTAATTAAAAAGTTCATGGCAGAAGACGTGTGATACATACAGTTTAGATTATGCAATTACTTTCTAGGGTGGTGGGCGAGAGGTTTGACGTTCGATTTTATATAAAATGTCCAATAGTTGACTTGACTGATAAAAACGGCGGCTCCGTATCAAATTGTTCGGGAACCTGAAGGCTTAAGGTAGTCCACAATTTCTCTGTAGCGCGCCATCTATGGATGTGCACGTGAAAAGTTCCCACTATAATGTTCCCACCCAACTTAGGATTTCCATACGCGCGACCAGTGAGGGTCGGGGCTGAAACAAACGAAGAAAAATCTGAAGTCTGTCTCTGATGCCCGAACTAGTGACTGATATGGGAGACTGCGGGGACTTTTTTCGAGGGTAAGAAACCTGCTTCATAATTAATATATACAGATACATGTATTACAATGCATACACTTTTTTAGCCTCACCCTCAGTTATGTTCAACTGTCAGCAACATTACACAAAACTGTACCCTCCATCTTATCAACTACACCTAGCTTGACACCTCTTGACCCGTCATCAACATCCCTCTGGTATACCCACAAGAACGAGAATCAGCATTATACCATTGGCGAATTAATGGGTTTCACGGTTGCATTTTGCTATGTTTGTTTATACGTCCCATAAATTCCTAACAAAAATTCTTATACGGGGTCGAACAGTTATTTACAGAAGGATATAGTGAAAGTTCGACTTTTGTTTTTCCTTTTCTAATTATTATTAATTTCCTTACAATGCTTCACCCGTCTTTGGGATCAGATAAAAATCGAAATTCGAACTGCTCAAATTTGAAAGTCTGGGTACTAAACCGTTGTGCATTTGCAGGCGTCCGCCCTGCCTGATGTAGTTTAGACGGGTATTCTGAATCTTTTGTCTTGAAACAAGGTCATGTCTCTCAATACAAGACAGAGAAGCTGAGCATTCAAGACCTTGGTGTGTGACGTCATATAATTGCTTTGCAACAAGTCCCAAATAGCGTGTAGCGTACACGTCAGATCTAACAGTTGGGGCTGTGATCTGGTGTTGTTGCGGCTATCCTGTGTCTGGCTGTCTGCTAGATCGAGAACCAAACCGAGATCTACATTTTTCTCACCGATCTACCTGGCCGCTGTGTGGCTGCCTCCCACAGAATGTAAACCTGTAGGTGGGGGTAAACAACGGTGGCTCGCCTCTCCGAGTCGCAGAGGTCAGGAGGTGAAAGGTCAGCTCTATTGATTGTTCAAGCAGCGTGTGTAGATGTGGCCTCCACTCTACAATGTGTAGATGTGGTCTCCACTCTAGAATAACATTGTACATAGGATCAGTAAGGGTGTAGGGTACAGGGGAAAATGCGTCTCGCATCACACCATATTCAATGTTTCCGCAGAGTGAGTTAACTTAATGTAGATTAGGCAGGCGCCCCCCCCCCCCAAAAAAAAGAAGAAACTCGCCAATTTATGTTCTTTATTGCCATGATTATGGGCCAACAAACTACCCGTTTTTTCCTTTTCTTTATATCGTCAAACATAATATGCCTGGTTTCCTAGGTCTTTCTCTCTTATTTTTTCGCACAATCATTGTTTTGATCCGTAGATCCACGGCCAAATTCTCTCTTTTTTAATAATTGCGAAATATTCGAGTTTGGGTTTGATGGCCTTGAACTTGGCTGAATGGCGAACACAACAACGCACCAGAGAGGTGTGGCAGTGAGTGCCGACTGCCGAGATCTTCTAGGCTAGTCTAGCAAAGGGAGTAAGGATAACGCAGCTTGCCGCGAGCTAGGCCAAAGGTGGACATTAATCACAGTGTCTACCCATTGCAATGTTTTTTGTAATATTATCTTCAACATTGTCTATCAGCCCGACTAATATTAGTTGACTACGCCGCTGATTTTTATTTTATACTAACAGGAGAACAGCGCAAGCCACTTGAAAAAAAAAAAGGTTTATCTATATTGCCACTACATGCAGATAACTTCAGTTGGGTGCACAGTCTGTGCCTGCATGTGGAGAGAGAGAGAAGAGAGAGAGATAGAGAGGGAGAGAGAGAAGAGAGAGAGAGAAGACAGAGAGAGATAGAGTTGAATATGAACTCTCCATATAGTCTGCAGAGAGAGGGGGAGGGAGAGAGAGGAAGAGAGAGAGAGGGAGAGAGAGGAGGAGGGAGAGAGAGAGGGATAGAGGAAGAGAGAGAGAGAGAGGGAGATAGTTCAGTTGGGTGCACAGTCTGTGCCTGCATGTGGAGAGAGAGAGAAGAGAGAGAGATAGAGAGGGAGAGAGAGAAGAGAGAGAGAGAAGACAGAGAGAGATAGAGTTGAATATGAACTCTCCATATAGTCTGCATAGGTATGTATTACCATTCCAAGGAAAGAGCAAATTAGGTTCAGCATAATTTAGTACCACTCGAACTACAATAACCACAACTACAGCTTTGAATGTTATTATCCTGAAAAGCAAGTCAAATACGATTTTGTCGGTTTTACGGCAATGAACCACAGTAAAGTTGATAGATTTGGAGCTTCCTAGATTTTAGGAGGGGGGAAAATTAAACAATGATCTTTAAAAGATCACTGTCTCTACACACGGTCTATCCATGACATGTCAATGTAAAAGAAAAGAGTGTATCCGGCCAGTAAATTAAACCATTCCAACCACCCACCCACACAATACTCATCGAGAGATAACACTGAGGAAACAGGTGGTTATTGAAAACACCCAGAGCAATGACAGACGAGGAAGTGGCCAAACGCCTGCTTTGAAAAAGAGCAAAATTTAAATTATACATCTGCTCCAGAATCAGTAAACATGGTGACAGTTTTGTGTTCTTTTCATTCAGATGAGAGCGGAGAAAAGAAAATAGAGAACATTTTTTTTAATATGCCGGCGATGGCTTGATCAGGCGCCCTGTGGTAATCTGACTTTTTGTTGTTGTTCTTTTGTTTTGTTGTAGATTTTGGGGCTGTATTACCTGTGGCGTTCTTATGCACAAAGAGCCCGCCCTGTTCCGTATAACCGCATGCTGTTCAAGATCAATTGTTGCGCTCTGAAGGTGAAAATAGAGAACATTTTTTTAATATGCCGGCGATGGCTTGATCAGGCGCCCTGTGGTAATCTGACTTTTTGTTGTTGTTCTTTTGTTTTGTTTTTGTTTTGTTGTAGATTTTGGGGCTGTATTACCTTGGCGTTCTTATGCACAAAGAGCCCGCCCTGTTCCGTATAACCGCATGCTGTTCAAGATCAATTGTTGCGCTCTGAAGGAGACATTGGAGTTGCTATGTATCGTCTGTGAGGTATAGATGTATTTTGCGCAGTGCACCAACCGAAAGATTTTTACATGGCAAGGAGTAAAACTTATAATAAATAGGGAATCCTTGTCACCGTTGTTGTTTGGAGTCCTGGTGTTTAACAGTTAAAAAAAATGTTTTTGAAACGTAAACTGGGGTGTTACTCACCGGCGCCATGCCATTGACTGTGTACCCTGAATTGACAAAACCCTGGAAAGAAACAAAGCAAAAATCACGTGAGACATTATATGGAAAAACAAATTTCATATTACCTGCAACATTTCTTATACAAGAATATTATAAGAATATATATATATATAATTTGCACATACATTAAATATTTCTATTTATAACACGATTTCACTGTTTAAAAATAGTTTATTCAAAGAACTAGCCGAGCTATGGCTTGCTTAATTTTACATTTCATTCAATAGTCAGAAATATTTGACTTCTCGGGATTCGAGGGGATTCAACCCTTGCAAAAAGCCCAAAAACAACGTGGCATTTGGTACAATTTTTCTAATACATTAATGACATTATATCTAAAGGAAGGAAAGCGTAATTCCAGTTGATTTTTCTTATGTTTTTTTTTAAATTTGATTTTCAATGGAGTGTTCGTCTCCGGGGCCTTGAAAACTTCAAGACACCAAAAATAAACGGGGGGTTAATTGGATAAACATCGTCCGCTGACAATCTATCGAAGTTCAGGGGTAGCAAGTTGGCTGACTAATTCCAACAGTTTTTACGCCAACGTAATTTAAGATGCTCATGCAGCAATTACCACTGCTCTTCCTGTTGCTGCTGCTATTACTACTGCAACCGCTACTTCAACTACTACTACTACTACTACTACTACTACTACTACTACTACTACTACTACTACTACTGTAAATCAGCAGATGAGAGAGATGGTGGTGAGGATGGCGATGATGCTTTAAAGAAAGAGAGAGAGAGAGAGAGAGAGAGAACTAGAGAGAAAATCAGTATTCAGGGCGAAAAAGCGGAATGAAAGAAAGAGGTTCGGATGGCTGCGGATGTATAGAGTGGTGGAGGAGGGAGAGGACCAAATGGGCGAATTAATGAAGGATGAGATAAGACCAGTTTCCGTATCGTGTCGTATGGATGGTGGTGAGACAAAGACACGAGGGGAAAGAGGGAGACAGAGAAAGTGAGAGAGAGAGAGAGAGAGAGAGAGAGAGATAGGCATATTCAGGACTAAAAAGAGGAATGAAAGAAAAAAAAAAGTTTAGATAGGTGGGACAGGAAAAAAACATTACGCGGGTGAATAGAGCAGTGGGGAGGGGAAGAGAGAGAATTAACGGGAGGAAATGTGGAAGGAAGGATACGATACGTGTGCTTGTGTGAGCGAAAGAATGAGTGCGAGTGTGAGTGTGTGTGTGTGAGTGTGTCTGTTCGTCGTGCAGATGGTTGTTAGAAAAGGGAAAAAGAGAAAGAGAGGGTGAGAGAGAGACAGAAAAAGAGACATAGAGAGTACACAGAGACAGGCATTAAGGAGGAAAAAAGTAAGGAAAGAAAGAAAAAGTTCGGATGAGCGAGGGAGGGAAAATGTTATACTTGTGTCTTAAATATGCGGATGAATAGAGCAGTCGGGGAGGAAATGAATCCCAGAGAGGAGAGGTGTATGCCTCCATTTGGGAACAACTTGAAAAAAATCAATTCTCCGCCTTTGCTCATCCGCCTCTTGCTCCCCCTCCCCTGTGTGTATACTGTAAGCATTATCAAAATATAAGACTGGCTGATGTCCCCTCTGTCTCTCCCTCTCTCCCACGGGTGGCGAAGCAGCATCGGCCGGCAGGGCCGGGCGCGGCTGCCGTTGCCTTAACAGTTAACACCATCTCTAATACGGTAAACACTCCAAAGAATCGCGCTTCTGAAGGCAGATAAATCGGCAGTATTATGTCTCTGAAATATTTAACGCCCTGAATCTTGAAAAAAAAATGTTTTTGAAGCATAAATAAAATAAAGAGATCTGACGGGTTAAGTATTTTAGACAAGAACCTCATATACATGTGTGTGGACACAAGCAAACTTCTTTAAGAAAAAAGAATAGCATGTGACACTTTTTCAAAGTACACTTGTTCAGTGTATTCTTTGCTCAACAGGGCACATTTATGGTTTAGGGGGGTGGGGTGGAGCTTTGGTTTTTTTCTGTTGCCTTTTTGTTTTAGCAGGTGGGTGATTCCAATCTGATCACCATGACAGACATAGGCGTGAATTAGCGCAGTCATGAATACGCACGTATACTCTGGACTGACAAACTGAGACCCGAGGCTGGCCTCTCAGCTGATGACATCGTCTTTGGGAATCCAATAAATTAATGTAACACTTTTGAAAATTATCATTTTCTTGTAGACTTAAATCGCATTGGAGTATCGGTTTGAGTCTGACGATACACTGTCTCGTATAATTATTTGAAAGATGTTACTCAATTATCATATCCATGCGAAATGAATAAAACAAAACGAAAATGACACACATAAAATATATAGGCTGAGAACTAGTAAAACGTAATAGGGGATATAACTTACATCTCCATACATAGGCAGACGTGTTGGAAGAAGGTCGATACGTAACAGACGAAACGTTTGTCTTAGACGTTTGGGAGATAGGGTATATCTCAGCCCGCTGATTGTACGCCTTATATTATATACCAGAAGGTTATGTGTCTTTTCCCTTTTAGTTAGCCTGTGTTTAGTATTAATTGCTTCGGATAAGATAGAATGTAAAATGCAATAGGCTCTCACAAAAACCCCGGCATGTGTATACTTGCTGTCTTTGACAGCACCTTAAAATGTCTTTTGTAGTTCCTAGACTACGGTCGTTATAATTATGTGATAAGGGTTTACTTTTGCAAAAGAGATGTATACGTCTTTGCCGAAAATCTTACAAAGGGAATAAGAAGTCTATACCCAATAATCAAGAGCGCGGGGGGGGGGGGGGGGGTGAAAAATAGTATATATTTTTGTACATGTCGGGTGTGGGGGGGGGGGGGGGTTCCAGAAAATAGTATATATTCTTGTGAATTGACATGTCCTGTTAGGTTGCAGTCGGATAGTCCTGTTGCAGCGATAATCATTGATAATCGTAACCGCTGCCCCGACAGCTCATCGAAAAACAAACATCTTTGTCCCCTAGCACTTGTTTACAATGCAGTGACGTGCTGAGGTCAGCCATGCGACGTGACTGTGCTGGGGTCGTGTCAGTGCTTTCTCTACACAACAAAAATTGAGCTATTGAAGCGAGTCATTAGTGTTTACAATAACATTACGATTCGCCACCTTCTTATCATTTGTTGCGGTGATCTCACGTATGCTGATGGGAAAGTCGCCACAAACATGGATGTGCAGTCGTGCACGCTTTTTTATCGGTATGATATATGTTATTGGATAGAATACAAGTCATGTTTGTAACAAGGTGGCAGCAGGTTACACGTGTCGATTCAATTCTATATATAAATAAAATCGACCCATGGAATCAATGGGTTAAATATTAATGAAATAACCTTAGGAACGTTTACTGTTCCGGGTTTTCAAAAAGAATCTTACATCGAGACGAGAGGTTCAAATGAGATTCGACCATTAGAGTTAGACCCTCTACTAGTAGGAGAGCACTAACGACTTTTAATCAAATTACATGATAAAAAAAATATTGACAGCACAACAGGATCAATATCTACAATAGTGTGATTTAAAAAGACAAGACGGAGATCCTCCCCGAGAGAGCCGTGGTGCATGGCTGCTTCATCAAGACGAACATGAGGGACTCGATAGCCTTGTCCGTGGAGTGACAACCGTCTGATACTTAAATCCGGGAATAGAATCCCGAGGCCAAATCAGATGCTTATCCCTGACATGACAAATCGTGTACGGTGTGGCTGTTTTTGCTACCAAGTAGCACCAAGCCAACGCCATTGAGTCTGCAAACTAATTATGTGTAAACGACTCCACGCTGGCTACACATAGGCTAAAAATAAATAAATTTATAGCCCTAAAGTTTTAGTAAAATTGTCCAGACAATGCGAAGTACTATGACTGTATGAGCTTAGAAAAAGTGACTCTCAAGCAAATACGGAAAGAAGGAAGTCTGAATTGAAACAATGCCTTAACCGCTCCGCCTTTTCCCTCTTGAAACCTTACTAGTAGGTCTTAATACGCGGTTCGAGATTTCCTACTTCTAATAGAGGATCCAGGGATCAAATCAAATCAAAGACAGTCAGCAACTTGCATTTTCATATTGCGAGATCAATTTCTTTCACTTTGCATTGGTCTCTTCTCAGGTTACGCCGAGCAGTTTCTGCAGTGGTCTTAACGGTGAGAAAATACTGAAAGTATTCAACACGTTTTAGGCAGGCATGTGTGTCGCACTCCGCAGTGCATACAGCCTTCACTTCATACGTGTAGTGTCGGGCGTGTCATCGGTACGACCAGCTGTGTCCCCGTGTTCCTGTGACACACTGCGGCTGTGCCACAACAATACCAGAGTATACTTCACTGACTCGGTGACTGTTGTGTACCACGTGTACGCACTGCTCCCAAGCCAACGACAGTACACAAAATACCCCAGACAGCTGGTCCAGGATGTTTCAATTGTCACCGCTTGTGATGGTGTCACGTCGTGGACACCGTGTCTTTTCATTTAACTTTACGAAACAGCAAGCTGAAACTTAGCAGGTGGCCTGCTAGGATCTAGGTTATAACAATATTGTACACGCACTGCGGCTACAAAGTTTTTAACTCCTACATAAGTGTTTTGGAACCACGTACGTGATTTCATTGTTTAAATTTTAACTCCCTCACACCCCAGAACCACAACTTAAACCAGACAAACCAGGAGAACATTGTTGATTTCTGAGCTATTTCGCGGACGGATCCCGATATTAGCATCTGACAAATGTACGTGCCGCCACAAGATAACAGTACCGGGATATGAGCACGTCTTTCTCAATGGGCACAAACATGGAGTTTACACTAACATTCATTGACACAAGTACAAACGACGCAGTGCAACCTGGGATCGAACTTTCAGATGAAAAAAAATAGAAAACACCGAGTTATTTCAGGTGTCAAGCCAAAGCTAGAAGAAAGATAAAATAGCAACCCTATCCCGAATAATTATGAACTAACCGTTAACAATCGACACGCATGTAATCAATGATTGGACAGTGCGGATGCGTGAAATATGCAGGAAAGGTAATTAAGTCTACGTCTACTTTCTTAGAGCGTACGGCCGAATTCACGTCAACTTTGGTCTGACACGCGCATGCCTGGGTGGGAAAAGTGTTAAGACTACTGTGTGTTGTATGATGAGAATCACTATCGAATGCCATATGAACCCAACAAGCAGCATGGCGGTAGGTCTCAAAACTAGTGTCTGATTTAAAAACGAAGGGTTATTTTTAAACAACTTGTTAGTTTTATAAAATAAAATACTACACAGAGTTTGAAAAAACAAACAATTGCATTGTGGGGAAAACAAAGTGACATTGTATTTAGGGGCACCATAATTTCTGCTTTCTCTTCACATCGCCACAGATACAGATGGTTAACTACAGTTGTTAGATTGTTACTTCATTGTCTCAATTGTTTGTTCGTTGATAAGCATTTAAAGTCAGCACTTTACTGTGGACGGGTTCCAAGGCTAATGTCTGGCAATTTTACGTGCTGCCACACAGAGACTGAGTGGGGATACCAGAACTTTGGCCAGATAAATACTTAAACGCCCACCTAACCAGTTAGGATCGAATCAGGCAATACTACAGACACTTGCATACAGTTCAATAGTTTCTTACACGATGAAACCCCCATAGAGGGCTACACTGAACCTGGCCGATCACCATTCTGTGTAGAAACCAAACACTCTGCCCTTGGACTACTTTTAAATAATATATATATTGACTAAATAAACATTTAATTGAATTGAATTGAATTGAATTGAAATAAACAATTTTTTTTGTTTCATACGTGCTTCTTAGAATGATGTAAAAGGCACTATTCCCTCGTGCTCTTTAAGCCAGTGCGTTACTGTCGTTCTTGGGTGGACTTATTTCGAATTTTGGCGCTCTGCGGTGCCATCAAACTAGTATACTAGATATCGATTGGTCAGAGGGGATCTCTCCTCCTCCGTTCCCTTTACTTTCTCAGTGTGTACTTACCCGCATTCCATTACGCTCATTGTTTTACAATCGGATCTCTCTCTCTCTCTCTCTCTCTCTCTCTCTCTCTCTCACACACACACATTTTCACGTGCGTGATTAAAAACACTTTCCCACGCTTATATCATCGATACCCTTTTTTTTCACAAAAGAGCAGTCATATAACAATAGTCACCATGCCATCTCCCCTCTCTCTCTCTCTCCTATTTGCGATTCTCAATTTTCACAGCGACCACTACCGGTACCCCCCCCCTCTCTTCCCCGACAAACAGCGGTCCTCCCACCCCCGAAACACCACATACGGTCTAAATCCTTCTCCATCCCCCGAACGCCGTATCGATCACAGGGTCGGCCAAGCGCGCAAATACCGTAAACCTCCTACATTAGTTTATCGATCTTCCTCAGCGTTCGGCAACTGCGGTGTCGCCCCCATGCCTTCTGCGCGGTGCTCACTTCTCGTCTAGTTCTTTTGCATCTTTATAAAAAACAACAACATTGTTATTCCTGTCACCGTCGCTAGGAACATTCTCACCCTCATTTTGTAACACTCCGTCTGCCTCTTTACCACATGAACTCTTCATATGAAAACGGTGTACAGCATAATTATTACTTGAATCTCTACCGACTCCACCCCAAAATCCATTTTTAAGTAGTTCTACTGGTTTTATTGGTAGAAATCTTTAAAAAAAAAAATAAAGGACATAACAGGAAACCACAGTGGTTTACTGCACTTTGTCAGGGTAAACACGATATAATCTAAAATTGTGCAATTCAATTCCATTACGTCATCTTTCACATTGCAAAATATTCACATATCTCTACCTACTGAGCTAGCTATCTGGCACCCCAGCTGGTACCGCATGTATTGACCTCATTGAAATCATTGACACCTTGCTCCCCATTCCTGTACGTGCTAAATTAAAAGTCTACGACGCTTTCTTAAAACGAAGTATATTAATTGATTAAAAATTTAGAAAAAAAAAATGATCGACTAATTTTGACCCATTCCCCCTTGGATCCATATTTTCGATACGTAGTCAATAATCGCCGATGAACTTTAAGACTTCCACAGCGAGCGCCAGTTAAATTCCCAATCAGTTCAGATATATCAATGACGTGCTGATCTATTTCGATGAAATAAGGACAGAATTCCCACAGCGAACACCATGTAATCTCACAATCAGTTCAAATATATATCAATGACGCACTGACCAATCTCAGAGAATATCGAAGCTGTTATGAATACCGCCTCGTTTCTTCTCAAGGCCAGTAATTGCGTGCGACCTGAAGCAAAGCCAGGCAAAATGCGCCTCCACAAAGAGCAAGGCCGCCTTGTTTTTAACCAGTTTATAAATAGGATATATATAGATGGATCATGTTTTATTCTTTAACATCGCATTTTGTTCTCTAGGCAGGCCTTACAGGATATAAGGAACAAAGAGACATGCAGAAACAGCGGAGTACAAATACGGACCTTAATAGCCTTGCAGGGGGGGGGCATACATAAACCACATTGCCAGATTTAAAGTAGCAAAAACAAAAGGAAGAAGAGGTAAAAAGGAAGGCGGAACGGTAGCATTTGTGGGGACACTAAAACACAACTTGTAATTGTTTGCATTACACATCTTTAAAGACTTTCCATGGGGTAAAGCAGATTTCACTTGATCTCAAATCTCTCTGTCTCTGTCTCTTCTACAAACGTACACATCTTTTTTTTTCTTCTCCAAAAGTCAGAAGAAATCATCTCTGCAGAAGTTTCGCATGCCAGTCAACCTCTCGCGATTTAGGAAAATGATCGAGGTCGATACAATTCTAAATTCGGCGACATGACACGATTCGAACCAGACTTTGAGACTTGGACAGCAGGAGTCAGATCTCTCTACCAACACGCTGTTGCCGCAAAGAGGGAGCGAGACCAGTCCATCGATCTGGCCTAGTATGATCTCACCGCTAGAGAGAGGAGGAGGAGGAGGAGGAGGAAGGGAGGAAAAGGAGGCTAGTGAGCGAGCGCAACACACCTAGAAAAAAGTAAATCTAGACCCTGCAGACGTGACAGTGACGCAGCACAAGGTAGTTCAAACTTCCCGCTTAAAACAAAAACTGATGGCTACACAATAATTTATGGTGAATGTGTGGACTGATAAGGTACATGAACTCAAGAATGATGATGAGAGAGAGAGAGAGAGGGAGAGTGAGAGAGAGAGGGGGAGAGTGAGAGAGAGAGATGTTAATAGATATAGAGAGAAAACAAATATATTTATTCAATTTCGCAGTAAATGTTTTGCCCGTGTGCTACTGCATGTATTTAATAGCTATAAAACGGGCGTCATGATAACACAGGGTAATAAACTGTGTAGCTGCGAAAATGTAAAGGACAGTCAGTTTTCTATTTATTTAAAACAAAAATAAAAGAAAGGAAAGAGAGTGATGCCCTGACATAATCAAAAAGCTTTAAAGGTGCTTATTTCTTTTCTTTAATCATTTCATCCCCTCATTAAAGATTAGTGCGTGTCTATTAGTGAGTGAGGGAGCGGGAACCAGAGAGAGTCATAGAACTATACACTTGTTAAATAAATAGAAAAAATGGAAACTCTCTGCTGCAAATAAGACATGATCTGAAGCCCAAGTGATAAAACAAAAACAGAAAACTTTATTTGACAGTGGCAACTATCTCTTTAAAATTAAAAAAAAAAAAGCTTTGGAGTTAACAAATCAAGGAAAATTTTCTGCTGGTTCTGCGAACAATGATTTCTTACTGCTGAATTATCCAGAGAAGTTGACTCGTTTACTAAGAGGTTAGGAAAAGAGTAACATTAAATAGTCTTCTTTTAAGCCAAAATTTGACTGAACAAATTGCAGAATTGCCTCTCTGTTGTGAAAAAAAAAAGAAAATGTAATAATAAGGCTTGTAATTGTAGGTTCCACTTTCCTTCTCCGGCAGCAGAGAGGTTAGTCAATGTATTCTTTCTTTGACAAGGGATATTTCCTTCATTTTCGTAGCCAGCCTTTTGTTTCCAAACTTTCAATAAGAGGACGAAAGTATTGTTTTACATGATGCTCTCTGCACCGAAGAAGCCTTAGAAGGAAGTCCTTTAAACAAACCCCAAAGATATTAAGACCAACACCTTTATCTCTATCATCACTCATTTCAGTGTCTCCCATTATTTATCAGTTAAATTTTTTTCCGTCACACCCTTTGCTAAATTCTTTATTCAGCACAGTAGCCTGAAGGATTGTATTTACAATTAGCCCTGAATTGCTACATGCCCACCTTATTATACACCTGATACACAGTGAAGGACCATTATCTGACCCGGAGAATCATTGCCTTCTGTGATCTAGTAGCTTTCATACAAATTTCTGATAAACAGCAAGACCTCTATAAAATAATAAATTAAATTGAAAAAACTCATTTAGGTAGCTTCGAGTATGTTACTCTCTATTACCACTTCCTGAACCAAAACGTATCATACTTGTAACTGCACACTATAACTGAAACATCCAGGAATATAATTCTACATTATCATTTCTTTATTCCCTAAACTGTCTCATAATACCATTGCCTTTAGCAAAGTATGGAACAATCATTTGAGAAATTCCAGGTAAACATTGCTCTATTCCTAAAGTATCATATACCATGCTTTAACTAAGTATGGAACAATCATTTGAGAAATTCCAGATAAACATTGCTCTACATCCAGAGCATGTATTTGATGCTGCGAACCAAATGTCTGAGATGATATCCCATTTTAATGTTCTCAGTAATCAATTATAAATGCATTGTCGGAAAAGTTCAATAATTAAAGGTTTTTTTTCTTTCTTTCTGAGCTGACACATCCTTATACAATCACTAACAAAATATTTAAAAAAAGATTATTATGCCACTAAAAGTAAATGCCCATAATATTCAATAAATCTCTCAGTCTTCCAAACATTATGATCCATGATTCTTTCAAGGAGGATGTAACTAAGGACAGGCACAAGGGGCTGATTCCAAATGATGATATTATCCATGCAATGGCATTTTAGTATACTGTTTGTGTGACTTTCCTTATGGTGGATGTTATCTTTTAAAACCTTTGCAATAGTTAATTCAGGTTGCACAGCTTTTTCTTAGCAGTAAATCAGGATTCATTTAAGTACAGTGGAAACCTCACAAAACAAAGTTTGATAAATAGAATTTCTCATAATCCAAATTTTGCTAAAGAATAGGTTATATTTTTCTCTTTGGCTCTATTAAAATCTGACTCATAATTCAAAGTTTTTCTGGTTTGATTCTCTTAATTGGAATCTCATACACCAAAAGGCATTACAAAAGTACTTTCTGTCAAGCAGAATGTAATGCTTATTACTGTCCTGAACAAGTTTAGATCAAATCCCAAGCAATTCGAATTCGAATTATATGAGATTTCCACTGTACTTCAAATGATTCTTACAGTCATGTTGTTAGAATTGTGAGTGGGACACATTTTGTCCTTGTATTGAATCTGCAGTTAACTATGAAATTTGTTTTATTTCTCCTTTGAAGGTGCATTACATCGCTGGGGAAATTTTCGTTGTAAATCGAATCCTCACATGGATCTTAGCATTCACACAACCAGTCAGAGCTAAACTATATGTAGACAAATTGATGAATGTATTGTTGATATATTCAATCTTTTTCAATAAATCAGGAAAGCCAGCTCACAGAAATGAAAAAAAAAAAAAAAGCATGAAAACCTTTACTAGAATTGTGGGCTCAATTATAACTTATTGAGCGATCCATAGCAGGTGATCCAAGAAGTCAAGAGTTTATTTAGTGGTATTTTCAATTTTAATTTAAAATTAACTTCAATAGGTCTTGGACCTCTCATTTGTTACCCATTTTGCTTTAATGGAGTTAAAATTTCCCATTTGTATTGAATTGAAAACTGTAAAGAGGGGTAAAAACTCACATAATCATGAAAGGCCTTGGCCTCACTACTGTGATCACATGTTTCCCTTCTCTCTGGAGCTGCACAATATAAATCCCAAAATACACTGAAAAATAAAGAAGAACGCAAATTCAAGAGTACTGCACATTAAGTCATATACTCATGAGAATACATTTACATGTAATTGTAAAACATTTTAACCAACCTGTCTCATACACTTTACATCGCAGTACTCTTTCAAGATCGCAAGCTTAAAAGTGTTACAATTCCACTCTATCAACTCACTGCACATACTCAGGACTGGCCTATATTGAAACTTCTATGAAGATATTCACTGAAAGCTTTCATGAATAGCTAAACTCATAACCAGATATCCATTACGCTGCTAGGTACAATTTCAATGTTATTTGACAATAATTATGGCAACAGGTAAAAAAAAAAAATATTTGGTTTATTATACAAAAAATATTATTAATAGCATGATAAGATTTTAAGGAAATTCCTTATTTAATTGGGCATAAATTCCACGCATGTTTATCAATTCTGGAAATAAGACTTCAAGAGGTGATCACTTCGTGGTCCATACTAGTTTATTAACTTGTCCATTACATTATTACTACAAGAGTTCAGCTGTTGACTTCTTGAGTTTGATTCAATTTAAAATTTGATCTACCTTTAAGTTTTATTTAAAACTGTGTAAGTGTTATCATAAATTTGCACCATAGCTAGGTATAGAAATGGCCAACCCCATTTCTGAATTGCCAGTTTCAAAAGCAATTAGACTAACAATTGAAAAGCCAATTTAAACCAGGAAGTATTACAAATTCACAAATATCAACACATGCACAATAGATACAAATTTAATGACAATAGAATTTATAACACTATAGTCACTTACCACCACCATGAGTGAAGAAACCCTGGAGGCTCTCCTAACGTTATGTTTTTTTCCCATCTTATCTGTAGAAGAGTATTAAAATATATAAAAGGAATTTTATCTCTTTCTTTACATCATAAAAGACAGATGCTTAAATCCACTTTTTAAACAAAACCCAAAAGTCTTAACATGTAAAAATTTATTGCTTAACATAAGAAAATGCAGCAATTACATGATGACAAGATAATCAGTTATTGAACAATGCAGGAAGATTTAATGGTAATAGTTGATCGAAATTGTTGCACAGATATAACAATTTTTTTTTTTAAATACACACAAAGATTATTAAGTGTAACCACAGATCTTTCTTCAAAACCATAGCCTTCAAAAATTTGAAGTGGTGTGCATCATCCTATTTGACTTTATAAACTCAACTCTAGTTGATGAAAAGATTCTTGATGAACATTTACACGGTTTCCTCCATAAAGCATGACCTAAAAGATTTGTATTGAAAACATTTATTATTATCCCTTCCTAACAGGAAACATGCATGTGAGGAAAACTATATCGTTATATGTAACCAACTTTACTTACTTCAGACAAAAAGGTCTGTGCTGATTTCTGTGCTCCAACATGGAGTAAATATTCGTAGACATATAATGCAAGTCTGGAAAATGTAAGAAAAACAATAAGATCATATAAGTAAGAGAATGCATAAAATGTAAAGTATCGTTGTCCATTTTGCATTATATAAAGCAAAAACAACATTTCTAATTATATATTTCTTAGAGGCTGATCATAAACAAAATCCTATCCACTCTGTTGAGACAGTGTTTCATGTGGCTGTAGAGGCTAATAATATATGTGAGTTGCTGGTCTGTTGGAGTTGATAGGTTTCTTGCTGCACTTATCAAACGTCGATGGTTTTCATGTCTCTCTTGCCGACATCTCTGAAGCATAGATGTGGGCAGCAGATACTTATCCTCCCAGTTGTAATCTGTCTGTGGAGGGTGTCTTTTGGTAATTGATACCATGTGGAGCGCATGACCAAACATTTAACAAGGACAGTGTACATTGCCAAAGGAAGCTGTACATACTGGGAAGATGAACGCAACAAAAGACCTGTTGGATACTTTGTCTAGCCACTATATGTCCAGGATAAGACAGGTACTTCTCAGGGTACAAGGTATAAAGACTTCTCTGCTGTCTGGCATGTGGTCCATGTCTCGCTGCCACTGATGACAAAGACAGTGTAAACTTCCATCTTGGTCTTGACGGTCAGATTTAAATTTGTCCACACTTTGTCTGTGTTGCAGCTGCCAGCCCAAATCCCCTTGACAGTTTTAGTGTCCAGCAGAGGTTGTCAGTGATGGTGGAGTCGAGGTATTTTCACAATAGAATACCTTTAATTTAAATTATTGGACAAATAATTCCCAGCAAGTGGTAACCATGAGATTACTGACATAGAGTACAGACACGCACGTGTGTTTTGTTCTCTTCAATAAATAAATGTACTGACTAGAAGTAGCACATTGATCTTAAAAGAGACAACTACCAGCAAAGTACTGATTACTGATTTGAATTAAAAAAGGGTTCTGTAGTATATGAGATGAAATAATCAATTCAACAAATTAACAATTATAATTTTTTTACCGTATTCAAACTGCAGTTTAAAATTTGGCTATACCAACTGAAAAGCATTTAAGTTAGGTCTGACTATTTATTTTAATATAAAAAATTATGTGGTTTGCACCGATAGATGCTGCAAATATCATATCAAAATGAAAGGAGGAAAGTTCTTTCTCTAAATAAAAAACAAATTAAAACAAAAATGAAACTTGCTAGAATTTTGGCAATCCAATTTATTGACTAGACTCTAAATTAGCCATGGTCTTCAAGGTGCAGACAAATTTTGTGCTTTTGTAGGTCTATACCCCCTGGCCAGAAATCGCAATTACCAGAATTTGATCGCATGTATGATATAGTCTACCTTCTCTAACCAAATTTATTCTGGGAAGACAGAGGAATTCTTTGCTGGCCACATGTAGGCCTAGATCTAGATCTTATATCTACAAGCTAGATCTAGATCTAGAAGAAAAGAATTATAGAATGTCTAGGGCAGAGAACTGGGCAAGAGATAAAGAGTAGGCATACATTTAGATCTATAGTTATACAGTGGGACAGGAACTTGAATTTTCCCTTTGTTTTTGTTTTGCTCCAGAAATTGTGGCGAGAAAGAGAATTTCTCGATTTCTGGCGACCCCTGATGCGTTTTGTTTATCACAGATATTGTGCAGGAGCTATGATGGGATTTCTTATCAACTTGTGCTGTTAGATCTAAGGGAAATTACTCAAGTTAGTGTGAACGGACCCGGTTCACTGACTTATTGGCAGCCATTCTTTTACAAGAGATCGATGTTTGACGATTTCATGGAAAAATTGAGTAGTCACGGGACGCATGTAAGGAACTGATGGATAACATCAACATTGATTGTAATCCTCATAATTTTTGATTGCCAATTGCAGGCAGCAAGGCACTTAACCGATGGTATTTATCACTGACGAAAACAACAATAGCAGTCAATAGTGCACAAGAGGGTGTGTTTCATAACCGGAACAGCTATTATACGCAGTAGTGAATGGGGCATCCTCGTGTGCAGGTGGAACCGAGCACATAAACGAACAGAAAGGTACGTCTAAGAAATGTTTTAACGCTTAGGCATGTTAGCTAGATACTTCAATTAAACTATTAATATTGACTAAATAATATTACTTACTTTTCCCTTGCTTGGGCATCCGAGGGAACAGTTGAACCTTTCCCTTTGGCATACATGCTGAGAGTTGAACTGTCACGCACCTGTCAAACCATCAAGGACGACACTGACCCCGTTGTCTTGCCAACATCAACGAGGTCTGTCAGTTGCTCTTTTTTCATTGGTCGACCAAAATAGCATAATTGGAATGCTGCGAGACCGATTTTTCACCCGCCTCGCATAGTTTGGCGACAAAGACACGTTGGCGACTTGCCAGTTATCTAGTTTGATCAGATCTGTTGTTAAAAAAAAATTGTTTTGCCTACCACCGATTGTTTGTAGTCTCTTTCCGTTAGATGTCGCACATCAGACTTTCTGTTGTTATTTTTTTTTGTTTCCCCCCAAGGTATTTTAGTTTTAATTTTAGGAGCCCTCTTAAATCTTAATGTTCATTGGCCTTAAAAAAAAATACATAGTAATAATGCTATTGTTTTTGAATAAGCAAAGTTTTTGAGAGGGATAGGGGAGATGGTACTGTCGAGCCCTTATTTTCAACAACATCGGCTATCCTATGCGTTCTTTTACTAAGCATTGGTATAAACAGTTTTTATAAAGCAACGACATGTCAGTGCATACATAGCTATTAGCTAGATGTGAGGGTACGTGTACACCACATACACCGAAGATAGTGAAATCACACAATTCACATGCAAAGTTACTTTCATCGCCCATTCATACTTATTGTTTTAAAATGTTGTGCATTCCGCAATTTAGATAACAGTGTTGATGAAAGTAAAGATAAAAATAAAAGAGTATTTGCTACTGGTGCAGATTTCAATAATAGTATACACTTATCTGTAGCTATGACCTATATTCCTCGAGATTTTGCTCAATAGTTTCCGAAATGCTGCGAGACAGGTCGGAGTTGGGCGAGTCCACTTGTAGGGGTGCTTAGGGTGTTCTCTCTCTTTATCTTTTTTTTTTACCCCTTCCTTTTCGGACGGTGCTGCCTGGTCTTCGTAACTGTACAACAGTAACTATACGATGAATGTGGGGGTTTAGCTGTTTCCATCGTCTGCTCGGCTTGCCTACCGCGCGTCCTGGAGTGCCCCTCCACCGCACCGCCTCTCCCTTCCCTACTCTTCATTTCTATCCATCCATCGTTCCCTGTTGCTCGAACTGTAAGTTATTAGGCCAAAATAATCGCGAAACCCCTCCCCCCCCCTCCCTCCCTCTCCCCTCTCCCCTCGTTTGTCCCCAAAACACACCCCCCCCCCCCCCCTCTCTCTCTCTCTCTCTCTCTCTCTCTCTCTCTCTCTCTCTCTCTCTCTCTCTCTCTCTCTTGCTCTCTCCTCTCTTTCTCTTTGTAAGTATGTTTATTTGCTCTCTTTCTCTTTGAGTGTGTGTCTCTCTCTCTTCTCTTTCTCTCTCTCTCGCTCTCTTTCTCACTCTATCTCACTCCTCTTTTTCTCTTTGTTTATTTTACTCTCTTTCTCTGTGTGGGTGTCTCTCTCTCTCTCTCTCTCTCTCTCTCTCTCTCTCTCTCTCTCTCTCTCTCTCTCTCTCTTGTTCTCTCCTCTCTCTTGCTTTCTCTCTCTCAAATCTCTAAAATAATTTGTTGTTGTCTCTAACATTTCTCATTCTACCTTCCCTCTTTCCATCTCTCCCCATTCTGTCTTGTTTTTCACTCTCTCATTTTTCTCTTCCCTCTCTGCTATCTCTCTCTCTCTCTCTCTCTCTCTCTCTCTCTCTCTCTCTCTCTCTCTCTCTCTCTGATATCTCTATTTATTATGCATATATATGTCTTTTTTTCATGTTCTCGTCGGTGTGTTGTCTTTTTCCACATTTCAACATTATTTCATAACTCAAATGCCGCGTCTTTCTATCCTTTCCCCCCTGACCTCTCTGTCTTCTTCTTTTATGCTGTCTGTACATTGTGTATCACAAACCCGTCGTATTTCAGTCAGCATGTAGATTATGTTACATGTACATTTTAAAGAAATTAAATAGATGTATACGTATTAAATTTTGAGTGCACGTAGGCATCTCATTGCATAATATATGTATTTACATGTATTTATTTATTCTTCAAGTTTGATATGATGTTTTTCCTTTGCCTCCCCCCCCCCCCCCCCAAATTAAAAAAAAAAATCCCCCTACCCCTCAAGTTTGCGATTTCTATAATAATATATTAGATGAAGTATAAGTTGTCTTTTTCACATTTTTCCTTCCCAATTTCCCTTTTTTGTGCGATATTACTTTTAAACATGGTTTTTAAATTGTTAAGATTAAGATATTCTTTTTCGCATCTCCTTCTTACAAGAATTATAAATGACTCTTTTTTTCTAGAATGTGAACATATATGTATAATTGTTAAAATTATTATTTCTACTCAGCATAAACCCCTATATTTCGCGCACACTGTAAAGTGATCTAAGCTTTACAAGGGACTCTTGTTTCTTTCCCGCGTCTGTGCGATCACCCTGAGCTTCGAGGTACTGGTACATCGGCCTATATATTTGTACTCGTTTCGGCGATTCGGTCGGAATCAATCGGTGTTGACGAAGGGGCCGGGAAAAAACTTTTAAAAAGGAGAGTGGGAAATAGAGGCAGACAAGACGACAGACATTAGTATAATTGTGCGCACACACAAAAAAGGATTCAAAGGTCAATTCGATTGCATAAGAGCCTATAAATTAGATACTGCAATATCGGTTAGGCGAGATCTTTTATAATAAAGAGGAAAAGGACAGGTGGGGAAGGAAATGACGAATGCTAGAACATGTAGTTTGGTAGTAGTAGTAGTAGTAGTAGTAGTAGTAGTAGTAGTAGTAGTAGTAGTAGTAGTAGTAGTAGTAGTAGTAGTAGTAGTAGTAGTAGTAGTAGTAGTAGTAGTAGTAGTAGTAGTAGTAGTAGTAGTAGTAGTAGTAGTAGTAGTAGTAGTAGTAGTAGTAGTAGTAGTAGTAGTAGTAGTTGTTGTTGTTGTTGTTGTTGTAGTAGTTGTAGTAATAGTAGTAGTAGTGGTAGTAAAATGTTCTTAGGGCACCTGTGCTTTACACCGTAACCAAAGCTTGCGAAGGAGGATAGCCATCCAACTTCAACACAACGTGTCAAACGTATTACACTTAGTATCCATGAACCTGTATTGAATAATATTCAAGGTCAATCTGAGCAACCAGTTTTAACTTGTTATCTTGAAAAAATACAACAACAACAACAACAACAACAACAACAACAACAACAACAACAACAACAACAACAACAACAACGAACAAACACAAGTGCTTTGATTATCAGTCACGGTCTTTCTATTAATCTTTGGATGTTGACGTTACTTTTCAATGCATCATTCAAAGCGTTACATAGTAAGTCAGCGTTAACTCTCACTTTAATTTTTCGATGTCATGTCCCCATTTTCCACCGGTTTTTGTGGTGTTTTGTTTCAAGGAATAATTTATTGACGATATCTCCGAGTTATCAAGGAACGGAGGAACTATCAGTTCTTTTTTCCATGTCCTTTCCCCATTTTCCTGTGTCTTATGTGGCGTTTTTGTTTCTCCTAGTCCTACCATTAATTTCCTGGCTATTTCTCCGATCTATCCAGGAACAGAGGAACTATCATAAAATGCGTAAGCACTAAGCAGTACATATACAGTGTACTTTTGTTTCTCCCCCCCCCCCCCCCCCCCCAAGCAGAGGGTGAGCGGCTACAGGAGACAAAGCAAAGCGCAGCGGACCAGGGAGCGATGCATGATGGGCTCGGGGCTGCTGTCTCGAGCAGAATTTGAGCGTCAGGTTGAGCGATTTGTCGATATCTCTAACAGGATCAATGATGGGTGGCAGCTGGTCCGCGCCGCCAATGTAAGCCTTTAGATAGATAACCTGCCTCTCTCTTGCTCCCTCTGTCCCTCTTTTTATCTCTTTCTCTCTATCTGTCTACCCCATTCTCTCTCCTTTTATGTATCTCTCAATGTCTATCCATCTGTCTCTCTGTCTGTGTCTTCCTCTCCCTCTTCTTTTATATCATTTTTCCGCAATGCCAATGGCCGTTCTCTCTGATTGCCACTCTAAAACCTTAGTATGCCTGTCTGTCTTCTGTCCGTCTATCTCACTATTTTTCTTTCTCCCTCCCCCCCCTCTCTCACTTTTTTCTCGACAAGATTTTGCATTGATTTTTTTTTTCAACCTTACTATGCCTGTCTCTCTCTCTCTCCGTCTATCTCACTATTTTTCTTTCTCCCTCCCCCCCCTCTCTCACTTTTTCCTCGACAAGATTTTGCATTTTTTTTCCATCCTATTAGTTTTAAACAGATTGTGTTGTTGCTTTTTCTTCTTCTTACACGTAGTTATTTTAAGATGACAGGCAGGTAAAGGTAGTCCTAAAATAAGTGCATTGCTTTGCGAATGTGGTTTAAATATTTTATTTTCATCACCCTTTCACAGAGTCAAAGGCTTTTCAATAAAAACGAAAATTTAAAAAAATCTTGCTGACACAATATCATGTTACAAGACTAGCGACTGTCTTGCTTGTACCTAGGATTTCACTGTAGACTGTTCCTTTTGTCCTTGTCTCATCAAGGGAAGGAAATGGGGACGGTGCTGGTAATAATTGATTTAAGGCCCTTTGTATATCTTGGAATAATTTCTGCTCTGCCTAGTCTGCTACCCTCGGGTCGGAATATCGTACATGTACATGTTACATGCAAATAAATTTATTGTTAAAAATTGATAAATTCTTTTCTTCAATGTAAGAAAATATCAAACCATTATACTTGAGGTGAATTTTAAGAGACTATTGTTGGATGAAGAAAGTTGTGAGATAGTATTCCTGAAGTCATTAATTCTGGCCGCGATGTTTTTTTCGTTGTTGTTTTTTTTTGTGGTTTTTTTTTGTTTTGTTTCTATTTGGGTATACACAGAGATGAACCTAAATTGAAGATGCCTTTGTGTGGGTCTTTGAAAATGGGGGAAGAACTGGAAAGGGGGATGATGATACTAAGAAGATAAAAGTACACAATTTGGAGAGAGAGAGAGAGAGAGAGAGAGAGAGAGAGAGAGAGAGAGAGAGAGAGAGAGAGAGAGAGAGAGAGAGAGAGAGAGATAGACAGACAGACAGACAGACAGACAGACAGACAGAGAGACAGAGAAATGGACAGAGAGAGAGACAGAGAGACAGAGAAATGGACAGAGAGAGAGACAGACAGATAGACAGACACACAGGCAGACCAAGACAGAGAAATTCAACTGCACCGTGTTCAAGGTCTGGCTATAATAACGCTTAGTTGATATTTTAATGTCTTTTTGGAAGAAGCGCATTAACTTTTTGAAGTTTCTCAAAAGATCGCAGAGGGAGACACCCGTTTTCCAACTTTCCTTCAAGATAGGAAAAAATGTCGAATGGGTTGGGATTCAAACATCAGATGGTCCAGTCGCAGATCAAACAGAAGATCTGACTGTCAAACCAACGCCCCACTGTTTCACATTCATTACCAATAGTAGACAAAAAGATTTGTTTTTGTTGATGTACAACTGCTAAGTTCTAAATTCAATATAGATACAATCCTCACAAAGAGAACATCATCTCTTACTGTATTCATTAATTTTATTTTGTATATGGAAACCTCTCTTTTGAAATCTTTCATACAGGGAATTCTTTACATGGTGAAAAAATGCGTTGTGAGTTCTGCTAAGAGCTCCTCCCAATTTAACGATCGTGCAACTAGGCTTTCTTCCCCTGACCTCGTCACCACGGACAGGCCTTCCTCATTCCCATCAGTAACACCACATGCAACCCCGCCTGATGTACACTTACAGTTACAAGCTGAGACATTTCCACCACCAAAACCGCCAGTGCCAGGAACAGTGACTCTTTCTTCTGCCAACCAACCCCTCCATCCTGCAGGAGCTCAACCCACGGACGCTTCATCGGATTTAAAACCCGTGTCACCCCAACGTGCATATTCCTCTTCGCATTTCCATAAAGCTTTGATTGATGATGCCCATCAGTTTTCTAAAACCAGTGATCAAAACAATGCATCATCAAAGCAACAATTTTTTCAAAGGACGCCGCCAATAACACCATCTTTACTAGGAGCAGATCAACAAGCTGCCCTCAACACGACGGGAGAAGACTGCCATGACAGCCACAGCAGATCCGATGCTGAAGTCTTGCAGTCAGAGGTGTCTCTGTGCCCGCGGGATATGGAGATGGAAGCTGATTTAGAAGTAAGTGGAGATTTATTTGGCTGGTGTTACATACACCCAATACCTTCATGTCTGTGAGCTGATTCAATGACTCAAACAGCATTGCTCTATTTGATCCCACCACACATTACAGGATGAAACAAAAGGTGTTTTAAAGAAAATCATCATTATTATCATTACTAATACATATGTACCATTTACAACAACTGCAAACTTATAATGGCTGCTTTAGTGCTGGGGAGCCATTTTGTCTTGTATTTGGTCATGGCCATATATCTCCACATAACTATAATGATTTCTTGACTAGCAAATCATGGAAGGTAGCCATATCAGCAGATGATCTAATCCATCCCAGTGCCAAAATTGTCACCTTGGTCTCAGCACTAATTGAGCTAACCTTTTTCTCAAA
Source organism: Elysia chlorotica (assembly GCA_003991915.1). Classification (NCBI taxonomy): domain Eukaryota; kingdom Metazoa; phylum Mollusca; class Gastropoda; family Plakobranchidae; genus Elysia; species Elysia chlorotica. The sequence continues at coordinate 72,273 of RQTK01000679.1, read as the reverse complement.
GCGCAAATTTTGACATAGAAAACATGCTAAGTTATTTTATGATGCTATTGATTGTAATAAATGGGAAATAATCTTGTATGATTAATATATGTAAATTTCATTGTAACTGTTCTTTATTTTATGTGACGTAATTCTTTATTGTTTTCCGGTCCGCATTGTTTTAATAACCTTGTAAGAAAGGCATTCTATTCTAAGAGAGTCATGCTGTCAACATCGTGAAATAAAACCTATGATTTAATTATGAACTTGTGTCTTGAGTTGGTCATAGATCTAGTTATTACATTTGGCGACGAGGATTAAAATATAGAGCTTAGTTGCAGGCTAGATTTTTTGTGAGCCTATTTAAGAGCTAGTATGTTTTTTAGAGCCTTATCAAGTGTGTAAATTAAATATTTAACAAGATGTCTTTATTTGGCAAAATAAATGAGTTTATTCCGACGTCGGAGAAATTCACAGACTATGTTGAAAGGCTAGAATTTTATTTAGATGCAAATAGTGTAACTGATGATACGAAGAAGAGATCTGTGTTTTTAACTGTTATAGGTCCTTGTCAGTTTAGATTACTTAAGGACTTAGTTTCACCTTCTAAACTAACAGATAAATCGTATTCAGAACTATGTGGAGTTTTAAGTGCTCATCATGAACCAGCGCCTCCTAAATTTCTTCAACGGGCTGCGTTTGAGGCCCGAAATCGTCATTCTGGTGAGACATGCCAACAATATATAGCTGAACTTCGTAAGTTAGCAGAATATTGTCAGTTCGGTGCACAACTTGAGGAAAGATTATGTGAGCGGTTCGCCCGGGGAATAAACGATGAACAAATTCAACGTAAACTTCTGTGCAAGACCGATCTTACTCTTGCATGAAGCAGTTTACGTTGAATTTGTTCATCGTTTATTCCCCGGGCGAACCGCTCACATAATCTTTCCTCAAGTTGTGCACCGAACTGACAATATTCTGCTAACTTACGAAGTTCAGCTATATATTGTTGGCATGTCTCACCAGAATGACGATTTCGGGCCTCAAACGCAGCCCGTTGAAGAAATTTAGGAGGCGCTGGTTCATGATGAGCACTTAAAACTCCACATAGTTCTGAATACGATTTATCTGTTAGTTTAGAAGGTGAAACTAAGTCCTTAAGTAATCTAAACTGACAAGGACCTATAACAGTTAAAAACACAGATCTCTTCTTCGTATCATCAGTTACACTATTTGCATCTAAATAAAATTCTAGCCTTTCAACATAGTCTGTGAATTTCTCCGACGTCGGAATAAACTCATTTATTTTGCCAAATAAAGACATCTTGTTAAATATTTAATTTACACACTTGATAAGGCTCTAAAAAACATACTAGCTCTTAAATAGGCTCACAAAAAATCTAGCCTGCAACTAAGCTCTATATTTTAATCCTCGTCGCCAAATGTAATAACTAGATCTATGATCAACTCAAGACACAAGTTCATAATTAAATCATAGGTCAGGTGTGAATGTGCATCCAAAGACAAATGAATGTGCGGATGAGAGTGTGAATGCGGGTCAAATGAGTTCTAAATCGGTTGAGATTAAACCGAGAAGATCAGGCCGTATAAGAAAAGAGCCAGATCGTTTGGTAATTCAATAGTTGATATGAAAGTATATTTCATATTTTTGTACTTGTTGCAATTAAGCTTTCATATTATGATTTTAAGAGAATCAATGTTACGAGTGTTAAGTTTAAAGAATACTAAAGATTACAATGAAATTAAATTTGTCATTTAAATGTTAAAAAGTTCATAGTTTGAAGTCACCTTCATAATCAAGTTTTTTGAATTATCTTAATTGTATTAATTATATTCTTTAATGACGTAAGTTCAAAATAAGGATGGAGGGATGTAATAAATGGGAAATAATCTTGTATGATTAATATATGTAAATTTCATTGTAACTGTTCTTTATTTTATGTGACGTAATTCTTTATTGTTTTCCGGTCCGCATTGTTTTAATAACCTTGTAAGAAAGGCATTCTATTCTAAGAGAGTCATGCTGTCAACATCGTGAAATAAAACCTATGATTTAATTATGAACTTGTGTCTTGAGTTGGTCATAGATCTAGTTATTACATTTCCCAGTGCCAAAATTGTCACCTTGGTCTCAGCACTAATTGAGCTAACCTTTTTCTCAAAGCGCAAATTTTGACATAGAAAACATGCTAAGTTATTTTTGTCTCATTGCAGCAAATGAGAAACATCACCTTTGACACTACTACATGAATTAATCTCTCTTATAGAACATACTCTAATATGAAAATCTGAATTTTGCATTCCAGGATGAATCCTGCATGACAGAGAGCCAACCACAACAAACACTGCTGACATACGAATACCATGTACTATACAGCGACAGCTACAGCGTTCCTGTTCTGTATCTGAATATATTCACCACAGGTTTGTGTTGTCACATCAAGAGAGTCAAATCGACATTGAGTCGTGTCATTCTTCCATCCAGTGCTTCTTCCATCCAGGCTTCCCCCACCAGAAGCAATCCCCCTTCAAAGCTCTTTGTAAAATTATGCATCTTAGCACAATCGTAAGGGAGTGAGGAGCGCCTCATCTAAGCTGGGCCCAGAGCTCCCTGCAACCTGAATCCAGCGTGCTTCAATCACACAATTTCATGAAAAGAATGTTCTTATCTTCAAGCATAATCTTACTTTAAAAGAAATTAATTCATCAATTCATGTGTGTAGTAGTACACATAAATATTAGTTAAAATGGAGATTATCTTGTTAATACATGTATGCGCATGGCTCTTCCGATTTCCAAAGAAAAAGCACAATGTACATGTACATTATACTCTGTGTTACTAAAATTACGAGTAGTTTGTCCTGTGCCATAAAGTTATGTTATCATGCATGGCTGATAATTTTTTAATCTTGCAGGAAGTACAGCATAGCCATTGTGTTGTACTTGATTTCAATACAAAATATAAATGTGCAATCCATACATACTCTATTAATCAGATGGTAAACTGCTACCTCTAAATGAAGTCTGGAACTTGTGTCCTACAAACTATCAAGCTCATATCAAAGAGAACAAATGGACCACTTTGACACAACAGGTGCATCTATAATTAATCGTAGTAATTGTAAAATGTAGAATATAAGCTGTTTAAATTGCAATTTACTAATGCAATTCTTAGCATAACTTGTTTTACTAACTGATCTTGTCTTAGCCCACTTATGAAAATCCCATGTATCATTTTGTTCCACAAAGTGCCTTTCCACCATTGATGATTGAGGCCTGGCATTATTCATTTGGGATATCTATAGTATAGTCATCATTTTCATGGGCTCTTTATTTTTTTCTTCTTTTAAAAAATGCACATTTGAGAGTTAAAACATCTGCCTATAGCAAGTTGTAACCTCTCAGGTGAAACAGACAGAACACAGTTTTTGAGGGGTGAGAAATAATAATCTGTTATGAACTTAAAAAAAAAAAAACCCCATAAAATTTTTTTGCATTACAGTACAATGATTAAACTTTATTTTATCGAAAGTTATACGCTGCAATTTGCAAAAGGCTTAATTTTCATTCTTTTTTTGCCCAGAAATAACTTAGTGTGGTACGTTGTATTCTAAGGAGTTAAGTTTGATACATCTCAATTTCATGTACAAGAACACACCTGTACTTTGCATTTTTAAGAGCTTAGTGTTACACACCCTTGTATCCGCAGGAACATCCCTTGCTGGGCCGACCATACCTGCAGCTGCACCCATGCCACACAGCTGATCTCATGGCTCAGGTCACCAGTGGAAGCAAGCCTGATCAATGCCAGTATGTTCAATATTGATATATATATATAGATTTATCTTAAGAAAGAGCTCAAAGTATGTTCACAGCCTATAGAAATCTATGATCATTTTTACATCCACTAGGTTTGCCAAATAATTCCGAAACAAGGGCATCATGTAAGCTGAAATTTGAACTGTTTGTGAGTTCAGGCATTAAATAACTGATATACTGGAACCTCCAATATCAAAATCAATGGGCGAAGCTTAACACTTTTAAACAGCACTGCAAGTCTTGTATCCACCAACCACCCTCTTTGCCTCCTTTCTGGAAATAATTATTTGTTCACTTTCAATTTTTGAAGGGAAGATTAGGATAACCCCTACACGGGTAGACGAAATTTCCCTACAGTTTGAAGATTTAACAATAGTGTTCTTTTTTAACAAAGCAGAGGTCTTTTTTACGAGCAAACACCTATGCAAGTTTTTACTCTACATTTGATCATTCCCGCTTTTCAACTTTTGGTAACATTTTAACAATCTATTAACCTAGCTCAAAGACCTAAATGGGAGCATTTACATTTTCAAATAACTTTCAAATGTTTTAAGGACAGAATATTTAAGATGTTTCATATCTTTTTTTGTTGTTATTTATAATGGCTCATTCATCTTTTACATTTTTTGTTCTCTTCACAGAAATTATTTGAGTACTTGGTTGAGCACAGTGGGACCCTTGATTGCATTGAAAATAGTACCAGCATATATATTTGAATAACTCTTCATATAATCTTGCACCATCTTGAATTCATCTGTATGTGCATATAAAAAGAAGACAAATTTTACTTTCCCCTGGATAAGACTGACAAGAATCCTACTGATAATCACTCAAAAAAAAAAAAAACAAAAAAAAAAAAAAAAAAAAAAAAAAAAAAAAAAAAAAAAAAAAAAAAAAAAAAAAAAAAAAATCAAATAAAAAAAAACAACAACAAAGATAATAAAGATATATTTCTTAACTTAAAGAGTTTGGTGTTACCAAATGCTAAAGAACAGTAAATTGTCATTGCACCCCTATGTGGCTGAAAGTTTTCAAGATCTTCATATGCCTAGAGATGCTCTGAGAAGGTCACTGAGGTGATAAATCATTTTAAATTATTACATTATTTTATTAAAGGAAATAGATGTATAACATGTACTTTTATTGGATATAACAGACATTTCATGATTTACCAGTGAACATTATGTATGGCGGATTTTCTTCTTTGCCAGTTTCATTTAGACCTATAGATTAAATTTTTTGTTATGTATATAAATCTGCCTCAGGGTTTATTTATATTCTAGTTTTCTACATCTGTTCTATTTTCCTTAATCAGAATTTCGGTAAAATTTGATCTGTGCAGAAGGGTAAAAAGCATACATGTAGTTGTTTCTCTTGAACAAAACATTGGAGCAAGACATGCAAATATCAGACCAAATGTTCTTAGCAGAAATCTAAATCTAGACTTTGATTGAATGAATTTAGAATTAAACTGTATCACAAGCAGAACGTGCTAATCGTCCGATACAATGTCATATTAAAAATATTTTGATCTAGCCGTAGCTACATTAAGATCTAGACAGTTTTTTTAATATATATAAAAGCTAGCTGAATAGAGTGCATGATAATTCCCTAACATAATTAGAGTGGTTTTGCTGAGTTTCTGTCGTTAAAATAATAGTCAACAGATTTGGGTCAGATGTGTGTAGCAGGAATCAATTTGTCGGAAAGACGTCGAGGACTGGATAAAGATGGACAGATCGGTATTATTGGAAAGAATAAACAATGCCTATCAGATAAACTAGAGGTTGAAATCTAACCCGAATGAAATTAAATACAGTGCAAATGACGATAAAAAAATAGTATGCAAATTTAATAAACAATGAGAAGACATTTCATGTAAATAAATATTGTTCTATGCTTTCCTTTTTCCTGTTTGCAAAACTTGAGTTAATTTCTTTTTCTGCTCAGGTTTTAGTTACAGAATTAATCGAAGCTGTATAATAATCAGGAACATTGTTTTGCTATAAGAGGTAGAGTTGTCCAGAGGGCGCGTTTTTCGGAAGAAGAAAACATAATTTTTACTTTTAAAATTACGCCAAAGTATGCGAGGTGTGACATCGAAAATCTCCGGTTAACTGTTTGTTGAGTTCAGACATTGACTCATTTACAGGCCAGTTGAAAAAAAAACAAAAAATTGATGGTCTTTGTGACTGTGGATCTAGGCTAAGTGCAAGTAAGGAAGGCTGAACGGCACGTAGCTACGGGTTTGTTTTTTTGTTTTTTCAGGAAAAATGTTTTACAGACACAGACTCCGAAAGATTTTCGGAGAATCCTGACCCAGATTATATTTCCGGAATTTTGGAAAAGTGGCATCCCTGCATGACTTTGTTGTCTTTACCATTAAATCAACTTTCTGTCTACCTTGGAGTCGGAGAGAAACTGGAAACCTCATACTTTTTTTGCTTTCATTTAAGCATAGCATTGACAAAGTCATACAAAATCAAAGCCACTTCCAATTACAATAACATGCCAACAATGGATTCTGATTTGTTTTACTATTTTTATGTTAAGGTCATCTGGCGATTGAACAAACAGAAGCATTTATCATTGTTCAAACTCTCTTTGACATTAAAAAAAAAATAATAAAAAATAAAACCTGTTCTTTCATACATCGAGGAAGTATAAATATTATATAACCTTTTTTTGTTCTTCAAAGCACATCCTTGCACCCAACACACCTATAACATTTTGATGATTTTTGCACACGAGTATCTTAACAAATTAAATCTCAATAAGTAGCGCAATAATCAAGACAATCCAAAAGATTGATACATGTAATAATGCATAATTCAAAGCAAAGCTCTACCACACTCTGGCTTAATAAACATTGCAATAAAAAAAAAAATTGTATTAATATAATTATTCACAACCTTTGTCATTCAGTCAAATTCATCACTTATTGCTGAATTAAATATCTAAAAGCGCACACTCATAATAGAGAGCATGACTAGCAATCCACATAAACAAAATGTTTTACTTTTTCAAACAGACAAACTACATATTTTTATCTCCATACTGACAAACAAAAAAACAATGTAACATTACCTCTAAAAGAGACATGTATGATTGGACTTCTGGATGAAAGACAAACAAACAAACAAAACAAATAAAAAAAGAGCTACATGAAATCTAATTACTATGTACATTTTTGTATCTGTATCTGTATACATTGCAAATGTAAATAGCTCCATATTGAGTGAGAACTTTGTGTATTATTTCATGGTGAACAGAAGGAACTTTGCATGTAGGATACAGGCCTTTGTTGAAATGCTTGATAGAAAACCTGTCTTATTTGGGTGGAGCACTCCAAAACTTTTAACTTATGACTAAGAGCTACCAAATAAGTTAAAAACATAAATTCTTAACATCCTTGTGGTGAAAATATACTGCTAGTGCATCACGAGAAGGTACATGGACTACCTCATTTCATGAGACACAAAGAAAAAAATATTACGACACTAATATACCTGACAGATGATTGTCACAGTTCCTAAAAAGACTTTAAGTTAACAGAGACAAAACTGTTTCCCCTGAATGAACAAATGAGGATGACAATAGATGCAATAGAATTCATTATTTCCATGAAAAGATCTTAGTATGACACTATCAGCAATACATGCATGTATTTTAAAGAGAAACATTTGCTTACTAGTATTAGGTTTCTTAAAATGGGCCATGTGGAGGTGAAACTTGGAAAATACATTTATCAGCTACAAGTAGGAGTTTAAAGAAAATAAAAATTGTACTGCTTGGTTTAGATGATCATTACAGAAAAAAAAAACTTATCTAAAATCTAAAGCATTGTAAAACTACATGTATCAATAATCATGTTGAAATTATTATTTCTTAATGTCTCTCAATTTTTGATTATATAAATTACAGCTAAGATATTCCCCACACTGAAACAAGGACAAAAATTGTGAAGAGCTATTACTTCTAATGTCACAATAAAGCCTTTCAATTTATTCTCCTTATTTAAGTCAAGAAGCTTGCCTTAGTTCAAAATCTGCCTTAAATTGGTATAAATTTTTTCTTTAGCTTTAAACAGCATTGCAATATTAATTTCTATGACAAATTACAGGTATTAAGATTGATTGCATTTGGTAAACCAGCTACTCTTTCTTTCTTTCTTTCTCTTTTGAAAAAAAAACTTTTTAGATGGTATATAGAATTCTATAAACAGCATGTAAATATAAAGTTTTAGTTTACATTGAAACTATATTAAATTCATTAGAATTGTGAAATGGCTTGTCTCCACCTTATAAGGAATCACAGCATTTTTGTGACAATTCAGAATTGTCCAAACATGACACTGTGCATCTTCACTGACTCTAAGACTCACGAGGATCATAACAATTTGCAAATGACAGTTACAGTATTATCCTGCTAGAATGTAGAAGTGCATAGTCAACAATATAATTAAAGTATCCATGTGCTATAATTAACTTTGAATTTGTTTACAGTTATGACAAGAGGCATACAAATTTGTGACTCCACAAAACCTGTTCCATTTGTAGTTCTGACGTCCACATTGATTTAGAAGTGCATAGTCAACAATATAATTAAAATTTAAAGTATCCATGTGCTATATTTAACTTTTAATTTGTTTACCATTATGACAAGAGGCATACAAATTTGTGAGTCCACAAAACCTGTTCCATTCGTAGTTCTGACGTTCACACTGATTAGAACAGCACACTGGCTGTTGTTAACACCATTTTTAAACACTCATACCATTTCTCTCCTTAAACGTTTGCAAACAAGCCTCATTAGACAGGTGGTGTCGATCGACGAGTCCCAGTTTGGCTTCGTCCCAGGCAGGGGCACAACAGATGCAATCTTCGTTGTCAGACAACTGCAGGAGAAATACCTAGCAGCCAACAAAAGACTTTACATGGCTTTTGTGGACCTGGAGAAAGCATTCGATCGAGTCCCTAGGAAAGTCATCTGGTGGGCACTGAGGAAACTTGGTGTAGAGGAGTGGACTGTGCGTCTGGTCCAGGGCATGTATGCAAATGCACGGAGTCAGGTCCGGGTAGGTGACGTGCTTGTACACAATTCTACCGGTTGTCCCCCTTGCCCACTGGTTCATCCATTCTTCTTTAAAAGACGGATCTGAGAGTGAATGCAAGGAAGACCAAGATCATGATCTGCGGTAATAACCTGGATCTTCTCCAGAACTCAGGCGAGTTCCCTGTGCTGTCTGCTGCACTGGTGTAGGTAGCAACAGCATTTTCTGCAAAGGCTGCAAGAAGTGGGTACACAAGAAATGCAGCGGGCTGAAACGCCTGACGAAGGACTCAGATTTCCAGTGCAGTCGATGCCAGGGAACTGCGAGACCAATCGATGGCAGACCACAGAGTGAAGTCCAGGTGGGATCCGACAAGCTGGATGTCGTAGCTTCTTTCTGCTACCTGGGAGATATGCTCTCGGCAGCTGGTGGCTGTGACCTTGCAACCACAACACGTGTGAAGACAGCTTGGAAGAAGTTTAAAGAACTACTACCAGTTCTTTTGTCTCGCCACCTCTCATACAAGACGCGGGGTCATGTGTACAGCACTTGTGTGCGGAGTGCAATGCTCCATGCTAGCGAGACATGGCCCTTGACCAAGCCAAACCTTCAACGCCTGCAGAGAAACGACAGGGCAATGATAAGACAGATCTGCAATGTGAAGCCAGAAGATGTGGCCACCACTAGGTCAAATGAGCTATTGACGCTTCTTGGCCTTGAGGACCTGAACCTCATTCTGAAGGAGAGAAGACTCCGGTGGTATGGCCACGTGGAACGGTCAAGCGGAGCTATCAAGACAGCATTGGACATGCAAGTAACAGGAAGTCGTGGAAAAGGGAGACCCAGAATGACATGGAAGCAGGTGACAGAGAGGGATCGGAAAGACTGGAAACTCTCAACAACTGACCCTCATGACAGAAACACCTGGAGATCTGGTGTGAGATCAGCCATGCGTGCAGCAAGCCAGCTACCTGGAAGGGGGTCCACTGATGTGGATGTTGCCCCAGTACCTGCACGTTAATCAAAATACCGATGATGATGATGATGATTGATGAGTCCACAAAACCTGTTCCATTCGTAGTTCTGACGTTCACACTGATTAGAACAGCACACTGGCTGTTGTTAACACCATTTTTAAACACTCATACCATTTCTCTCCTTAAACGTTTGCAACAAACAAGCACAGACAAAATCTAGAAAAACAAACAAAAGTTAAAGCGAAAGGAGTGCATTTCTTTGCTAAGACTTATCAGCCCAAGAAGTGTTATAGTCCACAGGCACTTGGGATAATAACACAAATGACAAAACCGCATAAGGCAAAATTCTATTAACAGTGATATCATGATGCCATGACCAAAGCCAAGTCAAAGAAGAAACAAATCGATGCAGTGATACGTAAGTGTTCATCTTTATCATATACATAGAACAAGTTTTACAAACATTAAAACCATTAAAAGCATATTAAAACTTTTTTGACATTTCACAGGATGTAGAAAAGAATTGGATGGAAAAGGTCTAAGGTCAAGGGTAACCCTATAAATCTTTGACATAAGATGTTCAAAAGTGACTCACACAAACAGATATTGAAAAAATCGAGCATGAATAGACTGAGTTCTTGAGCAAGGGAATATAGTCTTGTTCCCCTAACAAAAACAAATCTGTGCTTATGGTACCTCCTTTTCAATAATAATTTACTGGCTTACTTTCATTTCAAACCAGTACAAAAGAAAGAAAAATGTGGATGAGATTATATTACGCACAATTCAAGTGAGTTTGACAGAAATAAATGGCAAAGCAATCTAGAGTTAAAGCAGACAATTTAAAACATGAGAAGTGTTTGTTTGTGTAAGAGAAAGAGTTTGGTTCAACACAATCTAAATACAATCATATAATGGAGGTAGGATATTGGGAGCAGCAAGCCACACATGGCTTCAATGAACCATGCATTCAACGAACTATTGAAAATTAATGAGCTGGTTTGTTGAATCCGAGTTGTACTGCAAAATCAAAAACCTTTTATTCCAAAATAAAGAAAATTATGTTTGAGAAAGTAATGACGAGGGTGATATTAGTAACACATAGAGCAATATTTAGGGACAATATTAAACAATTTGCATATGGCATAAAAAATCCACAATCCTACCTTTAGATGCCTTACTGTCAAAACAAAAAGGAACCAATTTGTTATCAATAGACCTGCATTTAACCAACACTCTTTTATGAAAAAAAAACACTCTTTTTTTTTTTCAAAATGATAAAAAATGGGTATTTTTCTGACATCATGTAGGATCAAGTTATATTTCATTTAACATCAACAAACCTTGATTTGTGAAAGCAGCGAAAAAACTAAAGATGAAAACCAGCTTCTAAATTGTTAAATGTCACTGCATTATAATAATCTACATATTTTGCAATTGTCTTGACATAATTGTGAATAAATGAAAATATTGAATTTTTTTTTTTCTAAATCAAGGAAAATTTGTTTTAAAGATCTGAATCTTTAATTTTTTATCATTCATAGTGAGATGAGAAGCAGTATCATTCTTGAACAGTGTCTAGTTACACTGTAGAAATCAGCCTTGAATAAACAAGAGGTTAAGTAAAAAAAAAAATACTACAAAAGCTGAAATCTCACATATGCTTCAGTTTCATGCTAATTTTTAATAAAAAAAAAAAAAAGACTATTAAGCGTAATCAATAAAAGATATTCTTCAGTCCGAATTAAATTTCTGTATGAATGAGTTCGCATATGGGAAATATGAACTGCAACCAATAATGCATTACCAAACTTTTGCCCTTGAGTTAAATCTTATATGCAAGGCAAGATCACTAATTAATTGAATTCAACAGATCTTTTAGCAAAAAGCGGGAAAGCCAATTTCATCCAGCAGATACAATTACATATATCTCTGAAGGATTATATGATTTAGTATGTAGGGAAGAAAAAAAATAAACATTTAAAAGTCATTGCATTTTTAACCCAACACATAGAAAAAAAAATTGAGGTAATTTCAAGACTTAATCCTTTAAGCTTTCCTGCCTCCCGAAATTTTTGTTGATGTGCATGTAAACCCTTAAGAATGTTGTTTTGATGTTCATTTGTAATATGAAAAAAAGACTCCCCCCTCTCTCTCCCTTAAAATACTATATAAGAGAATGAAGCTAACCACTGAAACATTACTTAATATGGAAATAAAATGCAGGGTGTATAAAATAAACTAAAATCATATGTTATGAATACCTTCATTTTGTTTTTAGATCTACTCCCATTTTATTCAAACTATACCTTACAAGAGTTACATACCATATAAATTTTTATCATTTTCTCTTTAAAAAAAAAAATATCCTTGAGGTATCTAATCACTCAATTCTTTTTTAATACTGAGAACAATTTTTGCCTAAATAATCACATTTTCAAAAATCATAAACAAATCTTAAAAGACTGCAAAGCAAAATTTGTCCCTAAAGTGACATGTGGTTTCCCATCAAGAAGGGTTTAATTGACAAGCTTAAAGCTATCTTGGTCAAGAAAGGTGAATGGAAAAATTAGGAGTTTAAAATGAAGTGACTAATGGTGCAAGATGTTGATGGATCAGCTCATTGATTTATGAACAGTGATCAAAGCCATTGAGAGAAGTTTGTAGAAAAAATTGTCGATTAAAGTGAGTAAAAAAGAGATGTGATGAAAGCTTTACATTTGTATATGCCTATGGCACTGAATAAGGAGGTCTATATCAAACACTTTAAATAGGGCATTTATCTTACTGCATTGTCATGGGCATGTTCAGATGTTTCTGACAACTTTTATCATTCTAGCATTTGTATGATGACTTCACAAATAGTATTTATCAGCATAACCTCCTTGGTTATTTTAATGTAAATGCATAGTCTACATCTGGCATTGCTCTTTATAAAAATAACAATAACTTAATAAGAGAGATCATTACGCATGCCAAAAAAATAACAATAACTTATTCTAGGGAACAATGTGCTTGCTAAAAAAGATAGCAGAATTTTGGGATCAATTTAAAAATACACTTTGAAAGTATAAAATGATAAAACATTAATAGCATGTAATAGACTTATCAAGAATAGGCCTTCTTTGAAAACAAGAAGCTTTACAATATCGAGCATGGTTCTTATTTTGACATAAATGCAAAAAACTAACACCAACACTCAATAAATAATTTAATGGAATGACAGTTAGTCATAATAAAAGACAAAGAGACAGCTCAGAAATGCAACGAAGGCCTACAGCAAAAATGTTCATAAACATACTGATACATTATAAAACAAGTGTACTCCTGAGTTACGAATAAACTTACTAAAAGCAAACTATATCAACACGACAAATAAAAAAAAAAATTATATATATAAGCATTTTTTATCCGACAAAAGGAAACAATATCCATAGAAATACAGGTGCAACATGTACTGCTTCATAGACTAAGCACTTGGCTAAGAGGAATCAAAGCTCAATACATTTGTTCTTTTTTTTTTTTTAAATTTGGGATGAGTCTGTTTTTACAAAAACCAGACCGAAGATCACTTATGAAAGGTCATTTCTTTGCACATCTTTACCACAAAACCATATTAGAAAAAAGCTGTTGTTGCTTATCCGCAACAGCAATTATGTAAGCGAAAACCAAAAGCCTGCATAAGAAGTGTGAATGAAAATATAGCTGTGATGCTTTGGTTTGCCGATTAGTGATAGATAAATATAACATTGCTTCTCTTCTCTCACAGGAACAAGTGAATCAGACATTGCCCAAATTCTATGGAAGCAAGCATGAGGGCAAAGATTGAAGTCTCAGCAGGTGTTTTTAAATTCATTAACACTTTTAAAACTGATCTATGGGCAATAAGCATTTGATCCATAATGAACAAATACTGCGGAAGATGAAGAATGAAGAGTCAAAGTTTTGATTTTGTGGGGCAAAACATAAAAAAAAAGTATCCTGTAGAATCATTCAATAAAAAGTCACTAGCTTTCAGAAAAGAATAACGATTCAAGCATTGATAGACAAATATGAAGATCTACATTTAAATGCATACAGGAAGATGGGCAACTTATTCCTGCTGCAAAATTCACATTTCTTCATACAACAACAAATAAAAAAGTAGTACAAAATTTTCTTTTTAAGTACCGGTACTCCAAAAACTGTATGATAAAAACTGGTCTAAATTTATGAAAACAGCGAAAAATAACATAAGAAAGAATAAAAAAAAAAACACAACAAAGACTTAAAACGTCATTCTCCATTAAAACATCTTATTAAACTGATCCTTTGTCATGATCAAACAAAAAAACAAAAACAAAATTAACAAAGAATATTTATCCTGAACAACTTGGGAAACTCTTCATGGCTGTAGTGGTTTGTTGGCCTATATTTTCATTGGAACGTACACTCAATAAAAAAATACTAGGATCACAGGGAGAATTGACTTAAGGTGAATAGATGAATTGTATGGCAAAACATCGTATAACACAATTTTGCAAGTAAAAATTCAATAGATCACAGAATATATTGCAAAATTTTGAGCATGGAAACTGCTTCTCGTAAATGATAATCCCAAGACTCTTTGATCGAATAGCCTAGGTAGAACCAATCATCAGTAGAAAATGTGGTGTAAGTCTGAATCTCAACTCGAGGCTTCACAGGAAATATAGGCTGGTACATGATGTAGATAACTTGCTGGTCAGTGCTCATCATACCTTCGGATATCAGCTTTTCTACAGCATTCAGGTAATCTTGCGTGTACACATAGAGAACCTCAGGGCGTCCAAGAAACATGGCCCCTCCAACCCAAGCTTTGTCCTCTACTATGATTTGATATGGAGACAAAGTTGAGTCAAATACCGTCTGACCACTGTACGCCACCTTATCTGGGTCAAACCCATGAGGCAGGCGAACTGGAAAAACATACTGTTCATTCACAACTGCACGGAACAAACCTATGTCTAACCAACTGACATAGCGCGTTTGAAACATTTCTTCTTTAATCACTTTTGCCACAAGCTCAAACTTAGCATGCATCACACAAGAATAATTTTCGTTTACGGTATTGGGATCATATGCCGGATACCCAGGCTGAGAAAACACTTCCTTGATTCTTGGTGCCAAAGAAAAGGAATAAAGCTCAGTGCGATTCATTCTTACGATCTTAGTCCTGTCGTCCCCAAAATGAGCTCTCATCTCAGAGAACATATCTGCAATATCATGAGAATCTGTAAATATAACTAGCGGATTGTCCAGTCGTCCAAACACAGACATCCATCTCTTGTATTTTTCTGGAGTGTAGCCAGGCCCAATGCCAAATTTTCTGCCCTTGTTCAGCTTTCCAAGATTGAAGTAGGCTGTTACTAAAGTGACCTCTGATGACATAAACTTTGACTTAGTCACCATTCTTTCATGGATTCCTTTGAGCACTGGATCAGTATCGTAAAGATGATCAATTTTCTGGTGAATAATAAATATTCATTCCATTAAAGATGTGCTATTGAAATTATTTTAAAAAACAATGTAAATAATTTTTTTTAAAATTAGAAAACTAATAAAATCTAAAGTTTAAACATGTGAAAAGGTTAATAATAAATTTCTGTGAAATATTTTGCCTAAATTCTTCCTGCACTGTACTAGATTAAAAATTCAGGATTACACAATACAGACAGCGGTCTTCGCCTAAGAACTTGCCCTTCAAGAGACAAAAAAGCGGGTTCTTAGAGGGTGCATAGGTTCCCTGAGTAGCTGAGTTCTTTTCTTTTCTCTTTTGATTTTAACTGTGGGTCTCTAGTTCGCTATTTCCAAACATTAAGATATCTAGATAAAGGCCTCACAGTTGTGACATCAGTCTTTAGAATGCACTGATTTGATAAGAAAAGAATTCTTTGTTAAGAGAAAACAAATCTCTCTCTTATTTTAAAGTCCTAGTTTCTGTAAAAAAAAAAAGCAACACGAAAAAAGGAATCTAAGAGAGGTATTCTGACACTGACTGAATCAGTACAAAAAAAAGCAGCAGTTAAAGCGGGGATCAAAAGCGCAGCTATCTCAATAGAGGCAGCATGCTCTACCCTTGGGCCACCTCCAAATGAGAGAGAGGGGAGATAGACAAACATAGAGAGACCTAAGAAGAGACAGCAGAAGGGAGAGCGAGAGAGAAAGAGAGAAAAGGGAGGTCGTGAAAAATAGAGAAAAAGAAGAGAAAAAGAAGAGAGAGGTAGGAAAAGGAAGTCGCAAAGAGAGAAAAAGAAGAGTGGGAGATAGACCGACAGACAGAGAGAGAGGGAGAGCGAAAAAGAAGAGAGAGACAGAGAGAGGGGTAGGAAAAGGAGGGGGCAAAAAAGAGACAAAGAGAAAGAGAAGGAGGCGGACAGGGAGAGAGAGAGAGAGAGAGAGAGAGAGAGAGAGAGAGAGAGAGAGAGAGAGGGCCCTGAATTACTAAGAGCTGTATAGGGTGTAGCACACTGTTGCTTTAGTGTCTGTTACAGCCATAGCAAATGTGGAGAGTAACTAAAGAAAACTGAACAATAAAAGATCTCAAATCTCCTTTTCCTTTGGTTAAAAACACTCCTTTTCCACACCCTTTGTAGAAGATTTATTGAAATTAAATCTATAATTTTGCCTTTATCTTAGTGAAAATTAGATTCTGGCCTGGTATCCTAAGTTGGCCAGCAAAAAAACGTCCATAGCTATTTTACTAAGCCACGTCAAAAGACTATTTCTACTTCGCAGGAAACCTTGACTTTAAGGTTATTGAAATGTACTTGCACGTTTTGAATAAAAATCATATATCATTTTTAATTGCAGTTCTTAATAAGATCAATATCCTTCAATTAATCTGTCTAATAGTTCTATTGAGACAAAAATTTGACATGTTTAAAAAATGTGCACGTCGTGCAAAACACATGCGTTGAATAGTCTTTGAAACAATTTTTACAGTGGCATGTTTCTTTAAGCTGCACTTTGTCTCACAAATGAACTATAGCTGGTCAAAGTTGATTAAAATGTTACCAAATTCAATATTTAGCCATAGAGCAGCAGGACTGAAGGGCAACAGAGAGGTCACTCATAGACAGCCATGGGATATCAGTTACATCTGGCTGGGGCGACCTTTACTATTGCCTGTAAACAGCTGTGCACAACCAGCAAACTCGCACCCATTTTAGCCTAGCCTACCGGTTGCAAAGATTCACAGGCTCGTGTATGTTCACCCTCCCCTACTCCTCTCATCCATCTGATCACGTGTATTCAGATATGTGCAACGTTCCTATCAGTCTTAGATCACTATAGAAATTAGAAAGAATCATCATGCTGGGGAAGTTTTAATTATGTGTTAGCTTGACATAATTAAAAATAAAAAAATACATCTAGCTCTCTTAAAACAGGTTTTTACACTTCACACGAGGCCAAAAGCAGGTGGGTAGGGGTGTTACTTATAGAGAAGAAAGAAATATGATTCATAAGGCGAGCCGGTTCGAAGACGGAGTTAGTTTGTAAGCGGAGAGTTCTTACGCAGAGACCATTGTACCAGTAAACAAAAGTTTTGCATACCAACATATAAATTTCAGCATCACAAATGTGCATATCAAGGTCTTATAAAAAAAGGCCAGAAATTCTATACAAAATGTTTACCTTTGCAGGTCTATCATTCCACCTGTTGATTTGCAACCGTAGATTTGCATCTGCCAAAAATACAAGAAATGTTGAGTCAATTAGTGATTGAAATCAAACAAAAATTTCAAAAAATGTTCACAATACCAGAAACCAAAGAGAAGGATTTGAGAATTTTCTTCTGAGAAGAATTTATGATCCTATTGCATACAAAAAATAACTTAATGTTTGATCATAAACAAACACTGGAATACACAGTTGCAAGTGGTCAAGTGTTAATTTCTCTTTTATTTGTCCATTTTTTGTCCCATTCCTGGCTGAACA
The DNA here is from genome assembly GCA_003991915.1 of Elysia chlorotica. Lineage (NCBI taxonomy): Eukaryota > Metazoa > Mollusca > Gastropoda > Plakobranchidae > Elysia > Elysia chlorotica. The sequence goes on along the minus strand of RQTK01000679.1, from coordinate 54,465 downwards.
GGTGTCAAGAGTCGGAGTATCCCCACACTACTTCTGTGTGGCAGCAAGTACAATTGGCAGATGTTAGTCTTAGACCCCATCCACAATATAGCCTACATTGTCTAATTCAACAATCTCTACCAGATCCCTTACTCTACCTAGGTAGATACAATTTGGTAACAAAGGCCCTTAAGTCTTTGATCCTCATATGATAGCAAGAGTCATAGGAGCTCTCTTGTCGCACCCTTTGAGTCCATTTTGGTACATACAGCAACAATTGTCTGTCAGCAGTCAGCACCTACTAGACCAACCTGTCAAAGGGGCTGCAGTTTTGAAAAGAAATTCTGCTTGCCCACCTCTTACTCAATGAGTCATACATGAATGTGAAAAACTGGTTACTTTTTTTTTTTATATCAGTTGATATAGGACTGTCAGATGGCTCAGTAGTGGATTAATAATAGGAGATATCAGATTAAATCTCTTGCTGGGTCATCTTACAATGAGAAGTGATATTAACAAGTCTTTCCATGACTTTGGTTTTAGGTATATCCCCTGTGTCTGCAGCTGCAGATACATGTTTAAAGGTTACCATATAAGAATAGAAGAATGGCATTAGAAAGATAAGTGAATTGTGAAGAAAGCCATCAAACCCTATTTCTATCAAATGTACTGAAACAGACAATAAATATGACAGCGCATTTCTGTCTTAAATCTTATACGGTTGTCTCATTTGCCATTTGATGCATCTATTTTGGACCTCTTTTTTTTGTACGAATCAATATTATTAGTCGCTTTATATTTATCAATTGCAAATAACTTCAACGAAGAGTATGAATTTTATTTCAAAAGTGACGAACAGTTTGTGCAAAGGCCTTGAAAAGAGGTGGAAATGTCATAAATTTTACTTTTCCCCTTAAGTTACTTTATTATATATAATAAAAACTTAAGTATGTTGTTTGGAGACTTAAAACTTTTAAAGTAATTTTATCTTTGTTAGGTTAGGGATTCTTTTTAAGGGATGTTTTACAGACTCAAACAACTAACAAAAACAACCTTCTTCTGCTTAATATTTCAAATAAAGAAATTCTGAAAATTCTATGCTTTTTGCAGCAGCTTCACATCTACACATCAATTTGTAAACTATAAAATACTCACAATACAAGCAGTAACAAAAGTATGCTGCCCCAAACAGCATTAAAAAGAGGATGAGGCGATAGATTACTCGTTCAGGTTCCATCACCCACCCAAATGACCTTCAGGAAGATAGTAAAACAGTTTTATTAACCAAGAAATTTAAATTCGAACCAGCTGTAAAGAATGAATAGCAACTATTTAATTTAAAAACTGAGGTAAATAGATTTAACCATAGATATCTTTTTTTTTTTTTAATTAAAAAGGTTTTTACAGGAAATTATAAGAAACCAACCCTAAAACATTCAATCGGCTTGTCCTCAATTCTTCTAAAAGTTAATTTATAAATAAAAGAATATTGCACAGAGTTAAAACATCATTCTATGTATAAAGTCATCATTTTTTTTTCAGTGCTTTCCAACCAGAAAACGTAAGAAAATAGAAACATGTATGAGTTTCTGCAACACAAACTAACCTTTTCAATAGTCTTACAATGATCTGCATCTCATTTGAGATACCATCTCCTTAGCCTCCCTGTCCAAGCATATGTCCCCACCATGATTTTATTGCATCTGGTTTAAAAATGAAAGATAAATTTCAAGAAATTAGACTAGGGTATATTATTAAAGTAGCAGTAACAAAAATAGTGACCAAAATAGCTATATGATGTGTGGCAGCTTACATGTACAAATTGCAGATATTAGTCTTGGGACCTGGGTTCCTTCCTAGGGGATTGTTTGGACCCTGTTTTTATCACAAGGGGTACAAAGCTAAAACTTAAGAACAAAAACAGGGATGGGTCCAACCCCACCATATTACTGGCTCAATGGAGCCACAAGAGTGTCACAGGTACTAATAGTGCAGTTGCAACTTGTCTCAAGCTGGGTGCAACGGCCAGATTGAAAATTTTGCTAATTGACTAACAACATTAGACAGGCAATTATAGACAGGTTCTCTTTGTTTCAGAAGTGAATTCCACAGGCTTAACCTATGGGAGTGTGACATACAAACATCTAACCATACCTTCAATTGCTAGAACCAACAACCGTTGCAATTATCTGACTCCTCTTGATAGTTAATTTTCAAAAGCTGCATTCATCTGATTGTATGCTTTTAATTATTAAATCATTTGGATAAATTTCAAGTATTAAATAAATTCTTAGGTCTAGATTAAAGGATGCATCTTAAGGATTCTTGTTTTCTGATTAGTGTGAGCCTGCTGAGTCATTGAGAAAGAGAGAAAGAGAGGTAGAGAGAGAGAGAGAGAGAGAGAGAGAGAGAGAGAGAGAGAAAGACAGATACAGACAGACAAAGACATAGGAAGATTGAAACACAGTTCTGAACAAAACAAATTTAATTTTGAGGAAACCATTCATCTTTTTGACTCGCGTACAGTGATATATCATATGTGTCTAAAAATCAAAAATGTCAAGAAAACTGGTCAATTTTGTTTCTTTTGTTTGTTTGAAGTTGTTTTTTGTTTGTTCTTGCATGTTTGTTTGTATATGTTGTTGTTTCTTTGGGGGAGGGGGGTACACTTATTACTGTAGACCTGTAAAAGGTTCATTCTTTCTGAAAAAAAAGTATGATAGCAACTTAAGTGAAACTCATTGCAGACCACAAACTTTTTCCTATGTGTCTAAAAAATTTTAAAATTAACATTCACTTAAAACCTTGTGGATGTATATCTAAAAAATCTAGGTAAAAACAACTTACAACTGACTGAAGATGTCTTAAGAGCCTTCTGCCCAAATAGGCCCAGAAAGTATCAAAGTCAAAGTGCAAACTCAATGAACTTCTATCAGATCTGTTTATTGAAGTGACAAGAACAAATTTAAAAAGATGGTATCACCAATTAAACTGAATGCATCCATTCAGCTGCTCACAGAGGCTCTATGTTCTGTAACGCTTGCCATTTATTTAAAGCTACGGCCAGAAGCTCTATGAAATAAGAATAGAATGATTCATATTTCCAACCCATCCAAGTTTTATAGCTATTCAGAGGAGTTGAGTAGAGTCGGTTTAACGACCAACATCAGCACTATATAAGATATATTGTGGACGGGCCCCAAGACGGACGTCTGACAATTTGATGTGCTGCCACACACGAGACAGGGCGGGGATACCATGACTCCTGTCTCAGCCGGTCACATTATACTCACACCAACCCAACCAGTAGGGAACACAACCGTCAGGATTCAAACCCTGAGTGTGCAGATTTTCTTTAAAAAAATTGTTTTTAAATATCGATCAACCAAAACTTTGCCATTGAGGTAGATTCTCTAGATCTAGATCTATGTCTATTCGACTATTGTCATGAAAAGGAGTGCAGTTTGTCTGAATCTGAATCTGAAAAGTAGTTCCTAAATGCCCATCAGGGCCAACACAGGAACGGGGCAAGTGCGTCACGGCTGGGTTGCGGAGAACCGGTTCTTAAAGTCGGAGGCAGAACCGGCCATAATTGTGCTGTCGGGTAGATTGTTCCACTCCGGTATGGTGCGCAGTATGAGGGAATTTGTGTAGGGTGATTTTCGTGATCGAGGTCTCAAAAAAATTGTTTTTAAATATCGATCAACCAAAACTTTGCCATTGAGGTAGATTCTCTAGATCTAGATCTATGTCTATTCGACTATTTTGTCATGAAAAGGAGTGCAGTTTGTCACTTTGTTTTGTGCCTGTAGACTCTAATAATAGTAATAAAGCTTTTATTTTTGTTTGTAAATTCTGATCGATTACCTATCTTGTCAGGTACCTATATCACAATCTGGTCTAACTCCAGTTATAATCTGAACTAATGGGTGTACCTCGAGAAATGACATGGGTTTGCGGGGTAGTTTCACTTCAAGTATCTTCCTCTTCAAGACAGAGTTGTTGTCAGGTCTCAACTCCTCATTCCACAAGAGAATGAGAAACCGGAAATTCATACTGAAGTGTTCTGTGTGTAAATAATGTAGGCCGAATATATTTTTACAAAAAAGTAACTCTCTCTCTCTCTCTCTCTCTCTCTCTCTCTCTCTCTCTCTCTCTCTCTCTCTCTCTCTCTCTCTGTCTCTCTGTCTCTCTGGCACTTTGTCTCTCTCTGCCTTTTTCTCTAACCCTATGTCTGCCTGTCTGCCCGTCTCTATCTTTATCTTTCTCCTGTATTTCTTTCCCTCTATATCTGACTCTACTATAATATTATATATTAGGCCTACTATTAATAATTATAAACAGAAATCGTCTCTTCGCACCCATACCATACATGTACCGCCTGTAAACTGAAATTGGCCTTGGTTTTGAGTACGTGTACATGTCTTATCTAGAAGATCGACATCGTTTCTCACTTGTAAGGCTTTATTTGATAATATCATAAATGGATTAGGTAAAATTAATAGTTATGTCATTTTTAACCCTTGCTATAATAATTTATATAGACGTTGACTTTATAAAGTAAGTAGGTTCATACTATGGGTTCCAATTTTCTTGTGAGTGTCTGAAGAGGGTGAGAAGGAAGGAAACATGGGAAACACATTATGCCTCTTCTATTTTATTTGACTTTTAATGAAATTATCCTTAACTTTTAAAACTATGTTCCGATTTGTTCACATTTTGTGAACCACCACAGAACCAGAACAAAACGGAAACGTATAAGACTGTAACAACATTAAGCAGAATGGGGAGGCATACCACAGCATGCTGGTTTATAATACATTACTCTTGTTTGTCCAAGTGATTTTAGCGGGTGGAGACTAGAGAGCATCAAATACATAACTTAAACGATTTACAATCCCGTTTTCCAAAATTGATACTCATAGCAAAATGCAACCGCACATTTTTATTTCAAACACTGCAATAATGAATATTGGAACCACACATTTCGTTACAAAGAAGTCCCATTAAACCCAAGACTTTTGGAATTCTTGCATTTTTATTACCCGTCCGTGCTATATTTTTACGTTAGAATAACATATTCGGTTCCGTAAACTGCTTTCGTACCCATATTCATACACCCGCAGGCTGCAGGTAATGGTTGACCAGTCCCAAAATAATAACAAACAAATTCTACAATCCTGAAGATTATTAGATTAGGCCTACTACCAAACTAGGTCTAATCGATCAGATATTGGGCATATAAGGCCCCTTAGTTTAAGGGAATTTCACCAGTAAGTCATGCCAGTTAGCAATTATATTAATTAAGTTTCGTTCTCACAATGAAACGAAAATAACTAGTCTAAAAAGAAATCTAGAAATCTAGATCTAGATCTAGATCTAGATTAGTAGATTCTAGATCTAGATCTAGATCTAGATCTATGGTATTTATATTACAAGGGCAATTTGATATCATATTTAGAATCTAGATTTTATATCCAAGTCTAATCTGGAGTCACAATTTTTTAGAGATCTAGATCCAGGCACTAATTCAAGGCTACAGGCGCCCAGTTTATTGGTACAAACACAATCGCAATCTACATAGATCTAGATCTAGATCTAGCAGTTAGCACCAATCTAATTCAAACGATTCATCACTACAAGATCTTAGCTCTTCTAGACTACATCAATCTGATTATAGTCCTATTCTAGATGTAGCTGCGTAGGCTAGATCTTCTTGATTTAATTGCCTCTAGAACCGTATTCCTGAGCGGTCGTGAACTAGGCAAAAAAAAAACTGACGTAGTGAGTATTAAATTTTTTACTTAGACTAAGCCGGTATTCATGGCAAATTTTTATAGTAGACGTAGCATCTAAAAGAAAAGAAGGGAAAGTCTGAAAATGTAGACACCATTGTGAAATTCAGTAGAACTTTTAAAAAAAAATTATAAAAATTTTAGTACCAAAACTCAAATCTGTTATAAATTTAAATTGATTCTTTATGAACTACTGTGTGAAATCTTTCATTTGGGCTACTTAGAAGTAGTTGAATTCACATGAATACAGCCCCTAGAGATCAAAATGGAGAGTAAACTACCCACTGCGTTGTATGGCACTGCCCTAGCCACTTTTGTTTTCACTCTCTAATACTATGTCAGAAGGTAAAGCAACTATCCCAATGAAAAAACATTTTTACTAAGAAGGGAGAGGGTGGGGGGGGGGGGGGGGGGTAGCTTAGGGGAAACATATATTCTTAAAAATTGTATAATCCCCATTTCATTTTAATGGGAGCCCACAGAGATGATGTTGCAAACAGACAAGTAGGACTAAATATGTTTAGGATGTCTTGCAACACAGCACACACAGTACCAATCAGGAAAAAGGGTTAAAATATATACATGTAATATCTCTGTAGTTCAATTTTATGTGTAAACTAAGTCCAATGATCAATAAATATTTTCAGATCAAATTTTTTTTTTACAAAATGAGCTGATTTTTTTTTTAAGACAAAGAGAAAAAAATAACTTTGAAAGCCTAATCACTTCACTCATTTGGATTTGCAGTTATAGTCATTTATGTTTGTTTTAACCCACCCAAAAAATGATTCAAGATTGTTTTTAACTCATAAACTTGTGGTGCCAGTTGAGTGGCTTTGTACCTCTAGTCTGAGCTCTGCAGGCTACCTGGTGACTAATTTTGGTAGTGGGTCTTTTTATCCCTTTTTCCTCCCTAAATCCCTTCATGAAAGAAACTTGCGAATCATGGCTCTACAAGCTCTTAACCCATAAAGCTGAAAGCGCCAGTTAACTATTTCCGCTGTGAGGGAACTGATAGGATTTTTCAAAAGAACTATATAGCAGGCAGGCCAAAATTCACTATGTTGCCTCGAAAATCACTAGACTTATTAAAAATGCTTGGTCCCCTAAGAAAGCCAGTCTTTAATAAACAAACTATGGAAGTTGCACCTATGATCTATGCGCCTCTCCTGATGTCAATCTGTCAACTCTTTCCGTTCACTCCTCTCTGGCTTTGTGAGACTTTCTCCCTTTTGTTATCACATGCTTGACAGTGTGCTGTTGCAATGCAGTGTCAGGTCTTGTTCTCAATTTACCAACTTTTCAGTTAATAGGCTACATGTACAACATTTTGAATTATAATTCAACATGTAGAGCCTGTTTCGTGGATACAAATCGAGGACAATATTGAAAAAAAATAATAATTTAAAAGTGTATTTAAAAAATTCACTAGATTTAGGCTTTTTTTTTTCACTAGAGTAGGCAAAAAAGTGAAAAATCACTAGCGATGGCAACTCTGAATTGGTGTGTAGCAACTTGTCAACTAGTCCGCCATTGTCATTACCATAAATATATTTTGTCACTGGCACTTTAGAAGCATTGGTCATTGTGCCCTCCCGATTCGGGGTTGGCGTGCCATATGTCTCCATGTCAAAGAATCTTGCACCAGTCTGTGTTTCTCATGAATCTGGGTCCCTGACCACTCTTTTATGTTGTCGTACCAGTACCCTTAAAGATTGTGGGTAACCCGGCAATATTACTGTTTAGTACTGCATGTGAAGATGAACCATTGGTGTAGAAGAAGATGGTGTTAAAAGCCAGACATTCTTTGACTTGTTTGCATAAGAGTTAAGAGGGTTATATACCTCTCCATATGGAAGACAAACATGGAAATGAAAAAAATAATTTGATAAAGGTGTTTTTATCTGCCATATAGAAATAACTTCTAGAAACTTTGTTTTTTGATTACAAAGAGAGGCATGTTAAACATAGTTGTTTTTTTTTGGTCCGATCATAGGGTGCCCATGGTTGTATTGAGCAGCTAGTCATATTAGGTCATGACAAAATAACAGAAAAATGCGAGGGGAGTCAATGAAAAATGTTTTCCCTGGCAGATGGTTGCCAAGGCAGCTTTGACAGAATATCTTGTTTTGCATTGCATTTGTGATAATTTTCGCCTCAGAAAATGCCTATATCAAATAATATCTTGAATGATAGTAATACTCAACTCTTTAAAATTTGTCCAGAGATCTCTGTCAAGCTGCACCATATGGCAAGTTAGAGGATCCTTTGTTTAAGCTGAGCTTAAAGGAAGCCCTGAGCTAAGACTTCTATTTCTGTCTTCAGGCAAGGAGGCAGGGTAAGTAGTAGTGTAAAATTTGAAGTGCAATCTTTACATTGTAGTTACTCTTAAATACTGACAGTTTAAGCCTAACTCAGATAAAAGACAAAATGAACACAAACAAAAAAAGCCTATTAGACATGTCATGCACAAGTGTAATGATGCTGGGTAAAGGAGCACTTAGAATTAGCACTAATAGTTTGTGTGTGGGGACAAATTATAGCAGAAAACAAGTCTGTTTATACCTGTTATCGTTGGATCAGCTGTGTTTTAAACACAATATCTTTGCTCCTGGCCGCATTGGCTGTGATCCTTGGAAGTCATAAGGGTTTGGAGTGTCTTACTGTCTCCGTTGAGGGAATTTTAAATGAGGACAAGAAAAGCAGGATGTACAAGAAAAATCTGTTGCCTTAATTTGTTGAGGGGGAGTTGAGTTGAGTAGGTTTAACATCCATAATGAGCACTATATAGGTTATATTGTCCCAAGACCGACATCTGACAATTTTATGTGCTGTCAGGGAGGGGATACCATTATTTCAGTCTCAGCCTGTCACATTTAACTGACAACGTCCCAACCGGTAGGGAGCTAAATCATCAGGGCTCGAACCACGGCCCTTTTACATTTGAAGCCAATGTTCTAGCCTAGGACCATCACGCCCCCCAATTTGTTAAAGAGATTTGGGGTGAAAATTGAGACTACATGGTAAAAGCTGACAAAATTGTAGAATATCAAGATGGCCACTATCACCAAAGACATAAAAATAGCAACTCAGCGTTTTTTACGTCTTTGCACGGTTATGTACATTTTAACGATTTTTGTCTTTTGCTCCAGTATTTAGGCCTTGACAATTACATAATAAAGACATAGAGTATTATTATATTATTCCATAATGAATTATAGTTTTTAAGATGACATATTATACATTTTTGTGCTTTTATAAGCAAAAACACTGAGGCCAAGAGCGTCACGAAACTCCTGAGAGTGCTCTAGTGAAACACAATCAAAGCGTCTCAGCAAGGTTGAAACTTTTGTCAACATCCCTGTGATCGTAAAGGCGCATCGGAGCCTAAACAGGTTAAGTCTTAGCGACCTTGAAACGACGAGCGAGGAGGAGATAGTGGCGGAAATCGATGGAGTCACCCACGGCCAACGCTATTACGTTGGGTGATAAAATCAGGAACAGCACCTTCCTCTTGATCTTTGACTCGACGTCTTCACCGACATCGTTGAGACTGAGAGTGGGATATTTAACTCATAAGGTTACCCCACTCATACCGAGACCGATGCGCTGTTCAATGCCATCGTTTTGGCCATAGCCAAACGCACTGTAGGCGCACAGCAGTCTGTTCAACACTGTGTTGCCGCTGTGGTAAGGGAGGGCACGTTAGGAAAGACTGTAAAGCTGATCCCAGCTGTCTGAATTGCCATGACCCACATGCGACAGATTCGAAAGAATGCCCCAAGTGGACAGAAGAAGGGACAGTTCAGCGGTACAAAGCCCGGCATGCTAGACGGCCGAACTCGTAGAACCCGACCTAAACATTTAGCGTCGAACCTTCGCCAAGGCCACCATTATTGGGACAAAGACCAAACAGTGCCTCCGAATAGTAGCGGCAGGGCAAACACCACTGCCAAACCCCAAGGAGAAAAGCCCTACCACGAAGATTCTCCAGTCAAGCCTAAGAAGTCACCCGTGGCAGCAGAATCTCGACTCAAGGCAAGCCTAGGGCATCACCTGCATCTGAGTAGCGAGCCCCTTTGATGACTTCAAATCGCTTTAAGGCGTTGACCGACAGCGAAGGAACGGAGGTGACAGATGAGACTGGCTCCTGATTGTGTGCAGTTATTTTCAGCTGATTTGTCAGTGAGATTTAAAAAAAGTAAAACTAAAGGATGACTATAAATAAATGTTAATAACGAACGAAAGGTGCCTGTAATATCCTCCTCTCCTCCTTTCTCTTCTCATCTCTTTACCTCCGCGTATACTGACTGCCTAAAGGCTTATATCTCTTTTCTTTTCTCTTTGAAGAGCAATCAAGGGGTGGTTGATACATTAATGGTATTTATATTCACCTATGTTATCTTTTCCTTTGCTCTGGAATACAGTATTCTTTGTTTAAATTAGTATTAAAATGAAATTATAAAATGAATTAGAAAAAAAATGTCAGTGATATTTTATAAAAATTGATAAATCTCATCCAAGTTGATGAACGACAGATTAAGGATGATTACTTCTAATAAAGCAATGGTAGATTCTTTAGATGGCTGAGCAGCAATTATGAATTTTTTATGTACTGGTAGAATCCCAGCAACTATGAAGTATCATATGCGTCTTGATAGATAAAAACGCTTATGATCTTTCCAATAACAGTATGCTAAGAAATGTATCTGCCTATTACTTATCTCTTGTCAAATCTGCCTCTCACCCTCAGACATATTTATCCAAGTAGGTGTACGAAAAAAAAAAAGGAAAAATACTGGACCTCTTGCAGAATGGCGACATTAACTCAGTCATAGTCTTTAACGAACTTACGATGAACAGCTAGTGTATTTTTATAATCTACCCATAAACATACGACGGGTTCAAGTTTTCAAGTTACTAGGATAAATGCAGGGAGAGAGTGAGAGAGTATGGTAGATGGAACATGCTGAGAAAATGACAAATGGGCTCATTTTATTTTTATTTATTCATTTATTTATTTTATTTATTTATTTTTTATTATTTTTTTTTTTTTTTTTTTGCTTTTGAGTGTGTGTAAATGTTGCCCTATTACTACAACCAGTCTTGGTCTTATGATATACATGGATATCACAAGAACATCACCATGTGAGTCGGTGAGTCGTGCGGGTGCCGGATGATGAGTTTGAAATGCTTGAAATCACCATTCATGTGGGAGTCTGAGCCACATGTTTACCAAACCGATAGACAGCTGATTAACCATTATTGTTCCTCAACCCAGTATGGTCTGTGGCGGCTCTGATTTATGTGTTTGTTTATGACTATTGTGGACGGCCAAGCAGTACTATTATATAAAGGCACTCCAGGCCTGCTGACTCGATCGACCTCGCGACTCATGACTCATCTGTGTGTGTGTGTGTGACAGTTGATGATTGATTGACCAGTGGCGCTCACAAGTCAGACTCCTGCAGACTGTTTGACAGTGACACTGTCATTGTACGGATGCTCGCGCGCGTGGTAAAAGCGTCAGGCCAGAGTCAAACTGTCTGTCTCCTCTCTGGTTTCTTTTTTCGCCTAAGGTTCCCAAAGTTTCCAGACTAGCTCCAACCGGGAGGTCTTGTTTGCCGCAGTTCTGTGGCCGTGTCGACTGAAAGTGAGTGATCGGTGACATGTATTATCCAAAATTGATTGGTAGCACGAAGGAAAACCGTTGACACTTGGTGGTCTTCCCAAATTGATGTTTTCAATGTAACCTTGATCGCTGGCATAATGCTTGATTTACAGTGCAATCTGGAAGCGCCGCCAATCTGCTTTATAGGCCCTGAATCTACTTCGCCGGCTACTTGGATTCGCTACAAACCGTCGTGTGTGCTCTGTCAAGTTAATTGCCAAAAAGGTCATGCGATAGGTATTCGCATATAATTTATGTTGAGAGTGATTGATTATCTCACTGGTGCCTCTTATGGTTCTTTCCCAGATAACTAAACATCAGCCTTATTTAAAGAGATCTAATGCCCCTTTTGTACCGCCATGGGTTACAACTAAACCATATTCATAATGTACTGAGTCATATATGTTGTTACACAAAAAAATATTGAAATCCTAAACACAACGGGAAGTGAAGGATTAATTAATCATGGTAATTTATTTATATAAAGCCGAGAGTAAATAATTAACGTTTCGTTCGCAATAAACCTCCCAGTGAATAAACACCAAAGTAAGCGTTTGGCTGTTAGGTGGAGGCGCGGTGGGGGAGGTTGACTGTGGGGGGGTCAGTGAACAGTCACCAGGGAAACGCTGATGGCATGCTTTACTACTGGTCAAACTCAAACTGGTCTTTAACTCGCCTAAGATGGTTGTTTGATCTGAGCTTCTTTAACCGCGAAAAAAGTAATTATCCTTGTGAGCAACGATTGTTCAACAACATTACTATGTTATTTTGCGACAAATGATTGTTTCCATCTAACAAAGTACGTGTTATTTATGTGTTAGATGTTCATGTCCAACAAAGGAAGTTCGTCCTGCGGTGCAGGCTTATCTTAGCAAGAAATTCATGATTTTTACCCATTGATTTACGTTTTACCTAATTTTCTAGCAGTAACCGACTGCTACGATTTTGCAAGCTATTTACATCGAAGGCGGCTTGTAGAATGTGCATATACTTAGGTAGATGATTGTGTTCAGATAGTGAGGACATTATCTATTCGCCATACCGTCTACTTTTATATTTGTGAGGATGGAGTTAATTTTAATGCCTATAAGTATAACTTCATCAACGACTGTGTATACTTGTACTATTTGAGCCAAAATTTATCAATTGTTACTGTAATGTTTGTGAATGGGCATGGAGGCGCAAGTCATAGTAAAGATTATTCCAATGTCTTGTGTCGATAAGTTCGTGCTGCAAGGAAATGTACCACTTATCCACCCAGCTAGATTTGTATGTGTGTGTGCAAGGTGTAGTTAATGCAATCTAATAGCCTGCGATTTGGACATACATTTTTTTAAGCAACATACCATACAATCATTACTAGATATCTGTGGCAGAGAGTAGAGTAGGCTTGAGCCTGTGCCATCTAGTATTCGCTTCCTTCGATTGTGTTTACGCTGTGAGTACATTTATGAAGCTACAGAGTTACCATTCAGTGAGGTCTAGGGTGACTCCAGTCATTGCAATCTGATACTTGTATCGGTAGGTTCGTGTTGTGATGGAATGGGCAATTTATACAATGATTTTAGTATCTTGAGAGGGTTTTAAACTCTTGTTTTTCTTCTGCACCCCATCCATTTTTGCCTCTTCCACTTTTTGCTTCCTACCTGTTCTTTTTTTTTTTTAGGTAGGATGGAGAGGCATTGTTGTGTTTGAAGTTATATGTGTGTGTGTGTGTGTGCGCGCGCGCGCGCGTTTTGTCGTAACTTAAGCTGTTTACGCAGCTGATTGCGAAACATGAAGTTTGTCAGTTGGTCACACAGGGATCATATGTGAGTAAATGTGTCATTTATTGCGTAAAGTATACCATCCACAATCGATAGGCCATAACTATGTTGCTCAGAGCAGGTTAAGATTAGGAACACATGCGTAAGGATACACAGCCAATGTCTCACGGCTCTCATCGGTTCTACTAAGCAACTATAGATACTGGCACGTGCGTATACTAAATTACTATGCACATTCAGTGGGTCATAATTTATGAATGACATTAAAAAGTAATTTAAAAGGCATGCATATTTATATAAATATCCACTATACGGTTCGGTGACCGTTGTTTTGTTTTGTTGTTATCAGTCGAGAAACATTGGTAGGGGGATTCTTTTCTCGTTGTTTAACTGTTGGCTGTCTGTGTTCCTTCTACGTCGTCTCCTTCTGCTATTTTTCAACACATTACATTGTATGTCTTTAGCTTTTCTAGGCCCAAAGACTTTTAACCGTATGATTCTTAGTAATGAGCTTATGTTTTGCAAGACAGTAGCATGTATTCTCCGTTTGTTTTTTTTAATTTTATGTTCATGACACTTTCATAATTCTTCAGATGAAACACATTTCTGCTGCTTCCACTTTTTTCTTTTGGTCTATGGTAAAAGTCCGGCATTCTTATTCATACGGGGTAAAATTACACATGAGCTGTTATTACATTTGCTGCTAAAGTTTATGTTTCTTTTGGTAAATATTCACTTTATATTGGTAGATGCGTTTTTAGATATAGAGATTCTCGGATTTGGCATCTATCAGTGTTATTTTGAAGCCCAGAAATAGGAATGCAATAAAATTCATTACTCTTTTTCTATTGCTTGATTTATTGCATGTAGGGATGTCTGACTTTCTCGATATTACCATGCACTCAGTCTTCTTCACATTCAGCCAAAGTCCTCATTTTTACTCTTTATTGTAAATATCTTAAGGATGTATATGTATTGCAGTTTCTGTTTAGAGTCAGCATTTAGTCAGTATTGTCTGCATACCTAAGATGTTTTTTATAGTGGTAAAACCTACTTACAATCCCTCATATCCTTCTATCTTCCTTAGAATCATTTCACTCTACGTTATGTATAGGTTGAGCAAGTACAAAAAAAAAGAGGCAACCCTGTCTCTCGCCTCTACGAATGTAAAGATTACAATAATTATTAATTCAAAGGCAGGCCTATACCATACTTAGTCACATGGTACAGGTTTGAATAATAGCATGAAGATATATCATGTACAGTCGCATGGACAGTCGACAGATACATTAACTGACTAAGCTAGTAAAGACAATCTCTGCATCAGTGGTATGGGTGCATAATTACTGGTGCACTGGTTTGGTTTGATATATCATGATAAAAGGTTTGAAAATCGTAATTGCAAATGTAGTGAAAGTGGATTTTTTGCTTTGTTTTTTTTTTAAAGAAAGTTACATGTATTTCCATAGGTTGGTTTATATAGGTCTGAGCTCTGTTAAACCAGTGACTTCAAGAAGAAAAACAAAATTTTCATGAATCTTTTGAAGAATAATTTCGTATCTGACATGTTGTATAATAATTAATGTTTTTTTGTTTTTTCAATTCATCCATTTCAAATTTTATGAATGGGTATAAACTTGTTGGTTACCTACATTCTGGCCAATGTAGCATCAAATGTCGCTCTAATGACTTGCAGTGGTCAGCCTGAGTCACGATGATAAGGTATCCTAGGTTCTCAAGGAAAATCCTGTATAGGAATCTTTCAGCCATAGAAAATGAACTTCAACTTTCAGTTAAAATTTATATTATGGCTTGTAGTTGTACTTTGTATTATTGAAGTCTTTGTTACGAGATATCTTGTTCTGTTTGTGAAAGGCTCTCCACGATGGCCAGCTACTGCGTGTCCAGGAACTCTGTGGACCTGACCATCGAGCCCCTGGTCGTGTGCAAGCTCTGCCTAGATGAGTGTCCCAGACGAGACCTTTTCCAGCTGTCCGAGTGCAAGTGTGTCTTTTGCGAGATGGTGAGTATTTGAACTCTTATCTTTCTTCGGAGACTTACGTCATGTTTCATTTATTTGCTCGATCTTAGAGGTAATTGTCAAAAGAAATTTTTCAAATGAATTGATAAGGTGGACCAAGAATATGTATTTAATGAATAATTAACTAATAATTACTCGAGGATAATTTTTATAGCCACGCTGTATGTAATTGAAGATTAAACACATAATTTTTTGTGCTAATATTTATTCTGTTTAAGACTGTGCCTAGTGTTGAATAAAAATATTATTTAAATTTTCATGAACTTATTAGAAGCTAATTTTTGTCAAAACTTTTAGAAAAATATTGCAAACTTAGTCCTGTTTAATTTTTGGGTTTCATTGCAAAGGAGCGTCAAAGTCTGTGGCAACAATTTTTTCTGATATCTTTGTTTGAGTTACATGCCATCAATTCTCTCATCTCCAATTTGGGGAGGGGGGGGGGAGGGGGGTAAAATAGCCATTGAATTTGGTAAAACAAATAAATTATGTCAGTTAAACAACTTATTTTTAGAATGTACAAGTTAAGCCTGCTAACTCAATAAGAGTGGATAATACCCAGTTGGATCACCTCTAAACACAGGGTGTTTAGATCAGTTTAAGAAAAAATTCCATATAAATGAGCTAAGGAGCATGACTACTCATCTATTCAATAACATGACACACAGACATTGCCATTTGTGTGACAAGCTTGTTTGCAGCACTACAATGCCTTGCTGCTGTAGATTCAGATTCTAGAGGTAGGCACCTCTGGCTACGCAAAATTACGATTTTTGGTCCCAAAATATGATTTCCAGGTCTAATGAGTACCATTTCTGGACCTGGTGGGTTGGCAGCCCTGAGTTTGTATCGCAGTGTTTCAATTGTGATACTTTTTGGAGCATGACTACTCATCTATTCAATAACATGACACACAGACATTGCCATTTGTGTGACAAGCTTGTTTGCAGCACTACAATGCCTTGCTGTCTAGTGGATCAACATTGAGTCAATAGTAATTCTATTGTGTTTCTGTTTTTCAGTGTATGCGACAATATGTAGCAGTGATGATAGCAGAAGGGATGGTGGAGCACATTACTTGCCCAGATGCAGAATGTCGAAAACAGCCAAAGCTGACTGTCAGAGAGGTACAAGTATTGCAACCTCTTAAAACCAAAAAAAATTTAACAAAGATAATTGACACCTCAAAATAAATTCAAATTGTAATGATTATTTGTTCTTCATTTGCCAAGAAATCATCATTTGTTTAAAACAAATTTTCTTTGAAGTTAACAAGTGTTGAGACTATATTTTGAAAATTTACTTTCACATATGTGCATCCTTTCAAGTAATCTGTTTTAATTTCTTCAAGCTGCATATGGAATCTCGTCATGTTCATTGGTAGACCCTACATTTTATCCAGTTTGTTTCAGATTTAAGTCAGACCAAAGATATAATTATAAGAACTGTTTCTTTCACCCCGAACCTATTTTTACAGTTGTAAGCATTCTGTTTCACTATCATAGTTAAATTGGCAAAGTTTAGAGTACTTTTGACAAGTTTTTTTAGGATCAGATTGTAGACTTGTCTGAATATAGATTTTGATTGATATTATGGCAAGCATTTAGGGACATCAGCTAACGTCTAATCAAGCCTTAGCTTTGTTTAAAGATACTTGTGATGCTGAAACAGATGTAAGTAATGGTGATTCTTACAGCAGTACATTAGATATAACTACTAGAGCTAGACCTGAATGTTATAGATTAAAAATAATGTAAAATTAGTGCCAACTACAGGAGTCGTCAGGAAAGAAAACTTATTGAAAATAATTAAAGACTGATTAGTTTGCGGGTTAAGATGATGAAAATGGAGCAAATTAAACCATAAACAGTAATGCATATATAGACCCATAATAAAAATTTCAATTTGGATAATCAGAAAATAGTCATAGTCATGAAAACATGTTCATGGAATGGCTTTGTTAGCTTTCTGGTTTCGTTTCAACTAATAAGAGTTTTGATTTTCAGATCGAAAAACTTGTGGACAAGCAGGCTTTACTTCGTTTTAAAAGGTTACATTTTCAAAGAGGCAAGTTATTGATGCTAATTTTTAATAACTTTTTTTAGTTCTTATCATGTGTCAAGACCTGGAACATCTATAAAAATTGCAACATAATTTTTTTCACCTCTGAGGTTCAGGCACTATCTTTTTTATGTACAGTGGAAAACATAATAACGAGCGTGATGTAACAGATTGGAAAAGCAATATCAGTTATCGCAGAAATTCTGATGCCATCTGGTTCTAACCTTTTGCGTAGGTCAATTAAATTTTTTTATTTTTATTGAAAGAAATGTTGACAAAATATTTTGAACAACCTCACTCTTAACAGCACTAGGAGAAAATGGACCAACAAAAAAAAACACATCCTGTCCCAGTATTATTTTGTGATGGTAGCAAAATTATGATACAGAAAAATAAAAAATGTATTGACCCCTCCTTATGCCTTCTTTCATTTAGGAATTGATAAAGATTTTGCTATCATTATGTTATGTCAGGTTTCCAGTGATTATCACTTATATTTTATTTTTGTATAAATTAATTGCAAAAATTCTTTAATACTCTACAGTACACTTTGAATCCAACAAACCTAGACTCAAAGAATACCCACAAATCCCTGTTTTTTTTTTTCTCTTCTTTGTCTAAAAAAAAAAGTCCCTTTCATGCAACAAACATATCTCATACCCACCTTCAGATCCAGCAAACCATAGGCAGCAAGCTGGCAAAGCTTCTAGTTACTTGGCTGAAAAAAACACAAGAAATCAGTTTTTGTCACAGAAAAATAGTATTCCCAATAGCCTTCAGTTAAATGGTAACTGATATAATGTAGTCAAGTGTACATTACGAGTGTAAAACTTCTTATTGAATGAAAATTGAGGATTATGGGAGTGGGAAAGGGACAGCTGACATAAGGCTTGTATTATATGAGATCAAAGACCTTGAAAGAGCCAAATGTGCCTTAAGGTTAAAATTGTGTGTGCTGTTGGGAAAGGGGCCTTAGAGGGGAAGTTGCAGATAGTGGGGTGGGGGTTGTGATTGGCTCAACAACATCTAGGTACATATAAATGTAGGTAGAGGCAATGGATTGACAACGCTAAGCTGCCCATCCTTTCAACGAAACTTGCATTCTCCTCTTGAAAATAAATGAGTTAGTTCGTTGAGTCTGAGGTGTAATGTCCAAGGTTTGTTACTTAAAGATCTTAACAATTTTAGAATTAATATGACCTGCCAGTTATATGATTTGTTTGATATTATTTTTAAACTACAGAGGTTGACCTTGACCCCAATAGAACATTCTGCCCAGAGATTGGCTGTGAAACTGTGTGCCATGTCTGCTCACACAGAGGTGAAGGCGCAGCAGCCATGGCTAAAGCCGTCCAGTGTCCCACTGTGAGTACATCATGGCTCAAAGTTGACATTTTCATGAAAGCTGTGGCCTTGTTATAGTTTACCTTGTATTGGATGCTGTTGTGCTTTTTCAATTGTAAGCAAGCGCCATGGTGTAAGCTAACTGGCTTGGTCTGTTGGTTTGCTATTGGATATGTGGGTCTAATGCCTTACCATCATTGCTGTTTACTCTCAATGCAATCTGAATATTTGCAAAAGAATGGAAAAATTTGTGTTCTTTGGGAGCTAAAGCAGAAAAAAAAATTCTTTCGAGGTCTTTCACATTAAGTTGGAAATTGACAGAAAATGAACTGTATCTTATTGCAGTTAGCTTTTTCTTTTTTCTTAATTTTGCAAAATTTCATGGGACCATTGTTTCTAAGACAGTGCCAGAGTATGGTTTAAAGTTTTGAAATAGATGTGTGTCATAAGGTACAGGTTCTGCAACAAAGCAAGAAAAATGCATTTTAACTGGTTAAAGCAATTGATGAAATATTTAATTTTGTTTTATGTCAGCTCAACCTTTTTGGCTGATGTCTTTTTAAGGTGTATTTTTGAATGTTTGGTGATTGTATTTTAATCAAAATCTGCAGTATTGTTGAATTTTCAAAGTAGATCATTTACAATGATTAATCATGATCAATTTTCTCATTGCAGTGTGGCCTCCAATTCTGCTCAATATGCAAATCTAAGTGGCATGGAGAACAAAAATTGTCTTCGTGCATACAAAAATATTGAGAGTCCATTAATATTTCATAATAGAGCAAATGCAACTTAAATTTATATGCAAAATATATCTGCTATACATTATAGCGGAAATGAGAAGGATAGAACAATAGAACTGTACAGGAAGATGTGTTTGTTCAGCTGACAATTGCAACTATTCATGATTCTTTTGATGTTGATTTTGTTTCAAGAGCGCGGGGGGGGGGGCTTACTTGTAAGGGTGTGGAAGAACTGTAAAAAATATTGACTATATTTTTTCATGAAAAAGACTTTAGTGTTGTTATAATTTGCAGACCTTACTTTTTTTTCAGTATTCCTTTTGCAAATAATGAAGATGCCAAAATCAAACGTTGTCCCGTGTGCCATGTCCCAATAGAGAGGAATGATGGGTGTGCACAGATGTTGTGTAAACAGTGCAAACATTGCTTCTGTTGGTACTGCCTGCAGTCGCTTGATGTGAGTGATTAAAATATGATTCCTAGGGGAATGTTACATCGGAAAAACTAAAGAGAAATGGTGTGAGAAATAGATAATGTGAGACTGTAGGACAGTTAAGTTAAGAGAGTATAACAGTAGCAAACCCACTGGAGAGAATAGGGAGAAGGTCACATTTACATGGGTGCAAGTTGTCTGAAGAAAACAAGATTTTTGGTTTCGTGACACCTGTTGCGATCTCTTCCAGATTCGACCCCGGATCGGATCTAAGAAAATTCAGCGTCACCTCCGAGCTTGTGTATCGAATGGCATCATACTTCATAATTATTGGGTCTTCACAGTAAAACCACCTGAAACACCATAATTTTTTACATTTTTTCCGCTTCAGCAAAGCACAAAGCACCGCCATAACTGTAGTCTCGATTAATTTTGTTTGACATAGTCGGGTATTAAGTCTGAACTTTTTCATCGAGAATATGCGCAAGATCAGAATATTTGTTTCTTTACAGGACTTGGGACTTTCAGTCATCTAAATCTAGATCGATATGGGAATTTCTTTTTTAAAACCTAGATACTAAGGGTTCCCAGCAGTTCAGGGACTGTTTAGTGAATTCAAGCACATGCTGAAGTTTAACCAGAATATTTTTCTATCTGGGGCATCCCCGTTCCATGCCCAATTGTCGAGTTACAAGAGCCTCGAGTTGAAGAGCCTGTAGCTTTCATTATCAATTTCTTCAATTTCTGGACCCCTGATACAGCATGCATCATAAGCTGCCATTCAGTATGATACAAGTATGTTAATTTTCCATGATATTTATGCGGATATATTTTGAAAAAAAAGATAAGATCTAAAACATTATTGCTTGACAATGAGAGGTTCCTGGGTCTCTCTGCATAACTATGACGTCATGGACTTTGCCAAAGGGAAGTCTCTTATTGGTTAGGCTTATGACCAGTTTTTGTCATATTTGTTTTTAAACTGATCAACATTTTGTTAGTTTATCGCTCATTCCTTCCAAGAAAGGAAAATAGAAAACATGAAAATATCACATGGATATTTCAAACTTTTATCAAAAGAATAAGGAGATTTGCGTTTTATTTAAATGTTTGTTAGACTTCGGTATTTATAACTAAATTAAACTAGTTTCGATCCATTGCCAATCTCTCTCTCTCTCTCTCTCTCTCTTTCTCTCGCTTTTTTCTCTATTCT
>RQTK01000679.1:0-32082 GCA_003991915.1 Elysia chlorotica | reverse complement strand
TATATTATTATTATTATTATTATTATTATTATTATTATTATTATTATTATTATTATTATTATTACTATTAATTATTATTTTACTTATTAATTTTTAGGATGATTTCCTCTTGAGGCATTATGACAAAGGACCTTGCAAGAATAAACTTGGACATTCTCGAGCCTCCGTCATCTGGCACAGGACTCAGGTAAGCTATAACTATTTGGCTTATATATCACTACAATAAGATATTCCTTGGGTAAACAGTTCTTGGTATTTACAAAAGGAAGTTAAAAAAATAATTGAACATAGGCATGTGATGTCCTCTGCAGTAAACGACCATTAGTTCTATTGTGGACACAATTTATGAAGAAAATACAGTGATATAAATGATGGAATGACATGTAATAATTTAGAAAAGAATGAGGTGTATGTCTGGTTGTTGCTTCATTTCTTAGTAAATGAAAATATGTAATCATGTCGGTGACTAAGACTGTTTTGGAGTCTTCATGTCTTCACAATATATAAGTTGTACAAGTTAAAACAAGCCAAAAAGGGCCTCTATATAAGAGTATCTCACTCCTATGCTAGTTTGTATTCACTTCTATTCCATCTATGTGAACTTTGGCAAAATGATTCTGTTAGTGCTTCGAATCCCTAATATCAGTCAGTTTCAAAGTCTAAAATGTATTGAGATGTTTTGAAGCAGGTTAAAACATTACTTGTTTTTCCTTTCGTTTCTCCAGGTGGTTGGTATTTTTGCTGGGTTTGGCGTGCTCCTCTTAGTGGCCTCCCCGTTCTTGCTGCTGGCAGCTCCTTGCATCCTGTGCTGTAAGTGCAATATTTGCCAATGCTGTGAAGAGGATGATACCTAGACACTGGCCATCATGGTCTTCCCAAGCTTACCATGATCTCATCATGAAATGCTGAGAAAACTTACATCTGGTATAAACTTTTCACCTTGATGTGGCCATAAAGCGGTACACAGTGTTTAATTCTGGCAGAGAGAAAGCAGACCATGAAATAAGGAGATCCTCGATGTCATTGACTTCATTGATGGGAATAGAGCAGGAGTCGCTTGCATTGCCATCAGTGAGCTTTAGGTTTGTCTGATATTTAAAAAAATGGATTGATTTTTGTCTTCTGTAGCAAATTGAAAAGATTGAGGGTAGTGCACCTTGTCTCAAAAATGACAGATATTACAGCTAATGTTTGGTGAAAACACAAATAGAAAAATGTCCCTGATTTTGAATATCAAATTATACATCTACGTTTTCCTAAAGCCTTTGTTTAACTGTGATCAAATTTCATTGGGAAGGTACAGATGGGGAAACACCATAAGACAGCATAATTTTTTTTTACAGTCCATCACATGGCAAGCCACATCAAGGATGTAAGACTAAGACATAGCACAAGTTGAGAAATTAAAACGCATTGCAAATAAGTGCTGTAGACTGTATCACAGTACAAGTTAGTTTTTAACTGTTTCAACACTGCAACACAGTACAAGTTACTGCTGTCTATATATGAAGTGTTTCCTATCATGTTGCCTCCTCCAATGCAATATTTCAAATTTTCTCACTTATAAATTTTGTTTTGTGTTCCTCCAGACCAACTTAATTATATAAAGGTGAAGGGTGCATTTGATTGTATTTCACTACCTGTATATACCTGTAATATTATTTATGTGTCTCTGCAAAATATTATCCTGATACATCACATACAGTTTTGCATTGTGAAAGGAACATAATTGGATGGGGGGAAAAAAATTTCAAAGATTATATAAAGCCATGAAAAGTTTCACTTTTTTGGCTAATATTTTATAACAGTACTCTTTAATCAATCAACACATAAGGGTCGGGGAAGTGGATATAATCATGTGAAAAGGGCATATAATTCCATTTTTGCCCACCTCAATGTTTTTAGGTATGCCTATCGAAGCCTTTACAATTGACTTACACAGTGTCTACTGTATACATAACTTTGATTAGTTGTTTAAAAAAACTACCATCTGAGAAGTGCATAATGCTGGTTATGAGCAATGCATGTACATCACTCATTCACAAGCCCGCTAAAATTTTCTGTGCCAAATTATTTTTTAAACATTAATTTTGCTCTCATTTATATTTGTGCACAACTACATATTGCAATATTTGGGTACAATAATCAACAGATCACTTGAAAGTAGGTACTCTATTTAAATTGCTGTTGTGTGCAGCATTAGTTCTTATTATTTCTCTTCCAAGTTTAAAAGCATTGCAAGGCTTGTAGCCTTCAAATGGGTGGGACGACGGTCAATCCTAGTCAGTGTTCAGATTGTTATTGAGGTGTTGGTTTGATTTTGGTGCTATTGAAACTGTGATTATATGGAGAAATCATTCTTACAAAATGAAAACTAAAACTGCTTTGAATCTTTTAAAAAATGAAGTTACACTTCAGAAATTGGAAACAGAGGCCACAAAGTCAAGATTTCAAAAATAAAAACATTTAACTTCTATAAGCTAAATTAATTTTGGGTTTTTAACTTAAGCTTGCATGCCAGAGTATAGGAACTAATGTTCTGAATAAATAGCTTAAGAATAATCTTTAATGCTCTGTTTAAACATTACATTTTAAATAAATTGAGGTTAAAATGTTTTTATATTTTGGTTGATGTGGAGTCATGACATTTTTTAACTATGTGGCATCAATGACTCATTAAGCATGTTGACAATGAAAGTCATTTCTCATTGAGTAAAACATTCAAGAGATGTCTGTCTCACGGTTGAATCTATTCCCCATCTCTCACCTTCCACCCTTTTTGTTGCAATTAATCTGTTGTTGAAACCCATGAAGTGATTTCATTGTATTGTAAACATGTTTGATAATAACGCTCATTGTTTTGTCTCTGAGGTTTTTTTTTGCCTTTAAATTTTAGAAGTTTTGTTTTTTTGTTTTTTTTTGTTAATGTTTGTGCGTGTAAGGGGGCTTGATTATGAATTGAAAGTAAGTTTAAAGATTGTTAAGTAGTGAAATTAATATTCAACTAGTCAGTTTATAAGATTTTGAAATATATTCAGTAGATAAGCACTTTCAGGCCATTAGAAATAATTAATAAAGGGAAGTGCAAATCATTATGTGTATCAAGCAATGGCAAAGGACGTAGTGAAATGTTATAAAAAGCATTAATTGCTGATAGTGTTGTTTGATATCTTCAAACAAAAGATTGATCCCTTAATTTAATGTGTCAACAATGCCAGTTTTACCAGATCAAAGTGAACTTGAAAGATAATTAACAGTTATATAATATAATCAGTATTAAAGATATTTAGAGGTAAAATTTGAAAGGGTGCTCAGAGAACCATGTGAAGACTACCTTGCTCTTAAGGGATCATAAACTTTATGATTAGAGCCATTATTTTTGTATTGGGTCAGAATAGGAATAATCTGTTCTCCCAATTGTTAACTATAATTTGTATAAGTCTCCATCAGATTTATAAAAGCCAAAATGTTGACATACAAGACTTAAGTGCGATTAATAATGCAGTGGAGTCTTTATGATCTCTTCATTTAAATGAGACCTTTAGATTGGAAAATTTAGTTGATATTTTTTTTTTAACTTTCCATCTTTAATTGAGCTTAAATGCTGCTGCACTAAGTGTATGAAAAAAAAGGAATCATACGTTGCATACAAGTTTGAAATGCGGAAAAAGCTCTGATACCAATGTGTTGACTTGGTTCTGCTGCTGTCTGTAGTGTTGGTCTCAGTATGTGAGTTATGAGATAAACTCAATTTTACCCTCTAACTCACTGAGATAGCAGAGTTGTATCCATTTAACTTCATGATAAAATAGATACTGATCTTGAAACCAAATTGATTTACTAATGTTAAAGCCGCATATCTCTGATTTTCAATTGTTTTCACAACTCTGACTAGTGTTATTTGGATATTGCAAAAGTAGTTTTCTGGTGCATTGTGACTTTTGACTTGAGTTTTGTTTTTTAATTATTATTTAATTTGGGGTTTTTTTTGTCGTTTTTTTTTTTTTTTTTTTTTTTTTTTTTTTTTTTTTTTTTTTATTATTTATAAGCTTTCATTGAACCTTTTACTAATTATTTTAAAGTCTCTGGGTAAAATAGATACTGATCTTAGAGCCAAATTTATTTACTAATGTTAAAATGGCATATCTCTGATTTGCACACTTTTTAAATTGTGTTTTTTGTACATATTAGATTTGCTTTTCCAGCAGTGGCTATCACTTTCTGAATCACTCTTTGTCTGTCTTTGTGCCATAATGCTTTATTTTTACTTTTGCACACCTGTCTCTAATCAAATGTCAACTTAATTATAAAGACAGTATTAATAATATTTTTATATTAACATTATTCACCATATCAGAGCTACCTGTCACTCTCAAACTTCCTCCACTAGCCTTCCCACATGTTTTGATTTGGAGTTTAATACTTCTTGTGTGCAGCAGTCATCGGGAATGCAGTGGTCTCCAACTAAAAACTTGCCATTTTATTTAGTAATCCACCTCATCTTTGAACCTGATAACCGTGTCAAACTTTTTTTTGTTCTCTTTATGTTATCATTCCAAAAACCTGCCCTTGGTATTGCATTTAGCCTGAGAACCTGCCTTAAGAGAGATGCAAAGTATTTAAAAAAATTTTCTCCATCTCAATAATTTTACCTTAATCTGAGTAAAGACTGTGTGTATTTTCTAAGACTGTTCGGAAGATTTTAAAGCACATATGTGGACGGGATAAGCAAGGAGCTGCCAGTTGGGGGATCAGAGAAATCTTTCTTTCATCATCTCTTTGCAGCGCCGACTCTTGGCACCTGTAAGTCTATAGACATTATTTATACATGTAGTAACATGAATATGTAACAGCAGGGCTGAGCTCCATTGAAGAACACAATTCTTGTCTCCCGAGGGGCAAATTCTTAGGCGGAGACCACCATATTTTATTATTACAGTTATCGCCTAAGAACCCGCTCCTGGGAGACGAGAAAAGCAGTTTCTTAGACGATGCAGGTTCTAATGAGAGGAGAAGAAAATGAGCCTAAGATTCGGTTGCAAAAAATAGAGAAAAAGAAGAGAGACAGACAGACACGCAGAGGCGGAAATATAAAGGGAGTGAGAGGGTTAGAGATAGAAAGGGAGAGAGAGGAGGAAAGAATAGTGAGATAGAGAAGGGGTAGATAGAAAGGTGAAATATGCGATGGAGATAGTGATGGAAAAAGAGAGGGGGTGAGAGACAGAAAGAAAAAAAAGAGATTGAGAGGCTGAGAGAGAGAAGGGGAAAGAGATAGGCTGGCTGAGGGGAAGGAGGAGGAGAGAAGGAAAGAAACAAGAAAGAGGGAAAGGCTGAGAGAGAGAGAGAGAGAGCACCCTTTCAGGGTCATTTAACAATTTAGTAATTGACACATTCAGCAATCGAGAGGAGTGATGGGCAGGTTTAAAAAAAAAATGAAGTGCTTTTTGATTGGTCATGTCACGTTTACTCCTTAGGGTTTGGATACCTACCCACTTTAATATAATGTAACAACTCGTGTTTACCTAGGTTTTTCATTTGGGGGGCAGGACCTACATACAAGGGGAGGGTTCAGCTCTGTAAGTTGACATCTCGATGTAAAACTGAGTTTCTCGACTGAGAGCCACAGGCACCGCGAGTTGGCATGACAAAGAGATGGAGGAAGGAACATTTCTCTGTTATTCTCAAGTGGCTCTAGCCTAGCCTGTCGTTTTTAAAGGTTCACAGGCTAGAGTATGTTCACCCCTGACCCTCCACACTCCTCTCACCCATCTAATTGCGTCTTTTCAGATAAGCATGCGGCTCCTAGTCTTAGATGACTATAGAATTAATTGCTATGTTGTGTAAGGTAAAAAATGCCATAGGTAGAAAAAAAAGTTAAGTAATTTAATCGGGCTCTGTTAAAACGGGTTCTTTCACTTTATGTGAAACAAATACATATATGGGGTTTGTAGAGGGCTAAATTTAAGAGAAAAAATTATGTTTCAAAGGGGTAACGTGTTTTAAGACGGAGTGGGTTCGTAAACGGTTAGTTCTTAGGCGGAGACCACTGCACCTAAATAAATACCTAAAAACTTATTCTTAGTTATACAATTCATTGAACCTGAAGGCTGTTCCATACTTTTTTTTAATCATCCCTTTATTGTTCATTTATTTATACTAGTAGAGTCAGGCAACAGTCATAATCAATATCACCATTAAGCTTTTTTTCTTTGAACACTCCTGCATACAAATATTTTTAATTGTGATCTTATGATAAAATGCACTTAATTTCATATATATTTTTTGGTACTTGATTGTCTATGTTGTGTCAGTTGTGTGATGAATGTTTATATCATGGTTATGATTTGAGTATAAAAAGAGACTGTAAATTAAAATTTAAATTTTAATAGGATAATTGCTGTTGCTAATGTAGTCATACTAGCATATTGAGCGTATTGATTTAAAGTATGAAAGATATGTGTGCCATACATAATATAAATTGCATTAGGTCCACATGAATGTATAAAGAAAAATGTCTTTTACGCAGTTATGAAGAAAACACTCTTGACTGTGAATATTTCTTGTTGGGAAAATATTGAAATACAAATGTGATTTATCAAAGTACTTAATTGGAGCGTGAATGAAATAAGTACGGTCCCCAGTTTTTACCTCCTCAAATATAAATATTTCATAATTATATTTCATCTTTCCTCCTTTTCATATAAAGCCAAGAATCTATGATTTTATATTTATATTTGATGTTAAATAGTGTGACTACCTTTTGGCTTTGTGATTTAATGACTGCCATATTTTTCAAATATATATATGAATGTAAAGATCTGTAGTTCTGCTCCTTTATGCTTTCTAAAAATATACATTGCTCCTACAGACCACAACTTAATTAACGGCAACATGATGCTTGAATTCACTGAACTGCTACATACATACAAATTCTATAATTGCGACTTTTATTGTTTTTCTGAATTAAAGCAACAGGAGTTGTCAATATTTCCAATAAGATTCTAAGAGGATTTTTGCTTAACATTTTACCATGGTCAGATTTCCCTTCAAATTTTTTTTTTCTAGATACCCACAAAGATAGTAAAACTTTTTCACTACTTTGTTGAAACTTATGACTTTTGTAGAGGGGAATGTAATGCAAGGGATTGTAGGTACAGCTTTGCGGTAGTTAATGACTCGTAACAGCATGTATGTATAAGAATAATAGTGCTTATCGTAAGCTACCGTGATATTGTGCTTATGGGTCAAGAAGCGAAAAGTTTACTGCATTATTCATTTATTGCACAGACGTATGGTACAGGAATGGACCTAGCTGGTTGACAGCTGGGCATTTTATGTAAATCGTATTGGGGAACGTGACTGGGCTGCAAGCACTTGCAGGATTTAGTTGCTGGAATGAGTTTCTTATGTTGTGTTTAAAGTTGCTGTTTTTTTTTAAATCTATTTATTAGCAGGGTAGGGTAAACTGATTTGGGCTCTGGTTATTTTAAAAGTAAAACATCAGTGGTGTTCTATGCCTGTGAGCGCTACCAGTTTTAACGTAAGTCCTACAATCTTCCTTAAGGATTTAATATAATAGAGAGACAAGAGCTTTGTGCCAAGCCACAATATGCTTGTACTGGTTACTACACTGTACAGGTTCACTGAGTCAGCACTAGAAACAAAATGGTATATCCCATTTATTTCACTCTCAGTGTGAATAGAGCAAATCTATTGATCTTACTTACTTACAAACACATTCAATTTAATGTCAAAATGACATAATTATCTCTGAGATGCCACCAGCTAGCCCACTGGCTCTAAGCTGGTTAGAAAAGGTCCTGCACTGAGAAATTACATGCATGATCACTGGAACGTTAATGGCCATTTCAAACTGACAACGGATCTATATTCATGGCGCTAAAAAAACCCCGTGAATCTGTAGTGCATTTTACTTGAGCAGCTGGCCGCCGGCTGCAGGGTCATAAATCGCCTCCAAAGGCACACCCGTCACTCAGGCCAGGCACGCCCTGTTTTACCTAAGTTTGACCTTAGTTAACAAAAAAAATCAGCAAAGTTAATGTGTGTTTTATCTCATCATCGGTTTATTCATTTTGTGGTTATATATATATACATGTATAATTATGTATTCGTGAAAACTGTAAATTTCTAAGCCCATTGATGAAGTTTCTAGAATAGTAATTAGAATTTGTTAGTGGATGTTTTTAAGTGCAACTTATGAAATGTTTTATTTCTTTTAAACTTTATTACTCAAATATGCTTCGCTATATTTTTGTGGTAATTATATAATTATTTTTGCAGTTATGAGTTAAAAATGTCCTTTATTATTGGGAAAATGTATGTTAATTCTTTTTACTTTAATGTTGCTATAGACAAAGAAACGCTATAGTACTTAAATTTCCAACAAAATTATTTTTTATCCTCCATTTAATCTAACTATTTTGTCTTTAAAATAATGTAGGCCTTAGTCATCTCTATTGCATCAGATAAGACCACCTACACCAACATAAGAGATTTTTACCGTTGTCGTTAACGACACAGGAAATAGACTTTGAATGGCAAGGTAGGGAGATCAAAGTATTCCTGAATGAAGATGACTTCCTATGCAAACTGTAAAGGTTGTCGGGCCCACAAGGGAATTATCATTGCATTTGGTGCTTGATGCCAAGACGGCGACTGCATGCAGCTTAATTGGTCCCTTGGATGATAATACCGTGGAGGGTATCAGCGAGAGAAACGGAGCATTTCATGAGAGTGGTGGCAACATCAAACAGGATGCAGAATTATTCAATTGCAGCTTTACCTTTTTCCTGCAAATAACATTGGATTTATCGCTTCTCCCTATCTGCATACAGTATTCACCTTGGTATCGTTTTGAAACACCACAAGCTTCTTGAACAGGAGGCACGTGCCTTATATCCCTGCACTATCAGAAAATTGGATGTCAGCCTCACAGATTTGGGTAAATTATTTATTAAGAAATGTAACAGCAACTGGAACCCGTCCTTGAACACCCAAGACGAGATAAGGCAGTTTGAAGATTGCGATGTGCTTAGTGAAAGTGCAGAGGACATGAACAGTTACATTGGACAGTTAACACAAACAGTCACTCACAGACATGGAACATGTTCACGTTATAACCAAAATTGGACATGAAGGTTCCAGTCTAGATGGTCCTTTAAAGAGACAAAATATTCCCCACAGGCCTACCACAGCCATGTGGGCAACCACTGCTTAGTATTTAAAACCAGGCGTTAACTCTCACCTCACAGTCACATGCACAATAATCAAACAGACACAAGCATGTATAACCCATTTTTTTTTGGACAGAGCCTATGAGAATGAACATGAATTCAACAGAATAATAAAGCATTTCTCTCCTGCAGTGCAAACCAATTTTACCATTGACTGATGATGGGCCTTGGGGTAGAGTGCCGATTACAATCTACAGATCGTATTTTCCAAACAAAACAACAAAAACCAATCCCAAAGCAGTACATTCTCAAACACCACTGCATTCCATTTCTGAAACATTGTCAATTTGGGTGAGCTTGCTTGGAGAACCAGGAACTGAAAACCTTCACCAAGCATTCAAAAGATACAGAAGAGTGCTTGCGGTATTTGAAGTTGTAAGACTAAATTTTTTTTTAAAAGTCTCATCTTCTTCAGATCGCCCCTCATCTCAAAATGAGTATACCCATTCAAAGATGAAAAAGAACAGCCAAAAATGCCAGTATAGATACACCTGACTCATGAACTTTTTAGTCATTTTTTATAATACAATGCATTTTTAAGGGGATTTTTTTATTACGTATTTTCCTTCACACACAAAATTCCTGGTGTAATAAGTGTTAGAAAGTATTTAAAATTGTTTGCGATAAAAAAAAACTGCAATTGAAAGTTTGTATAGCACTTAGCCTTAAATGTGAATTTATTCTTCAGTTACTCATAACTTGTTAACGGGTGAAAGAATGACCTGGTATTAAACCTAAACAAACGCTGTTTAAAAAAAAAAAAAAGGGAGTTTAGTTTTTCCTGTGACATCATAAAAGATAGTGCACTATTACTTCTCACTAATCTAGAGAACTAATTAAGAGGGCACTAAAGTAACAGACCTTTATGACGCAGGTAACGGAGAGGTTAAGTGATACCCTCGTGACCTCCATTAAGGGAAGGTGATCACGGCTGCTTGCGCCTCAACCTATCTCAACTCAAGTTCTGCTCTTGGAGCGCTGTGCATTATGTAATGTACACTTATTTTATGTCTTTTTGAAATTTGTATATTCATAATTATATAATATATCCCATGCTCTTTCAAATAAAATCAAACTAGAGTGGAACAAAAATGTGCCCTCTATAAGGTATATTTATCCCTGAGAATTTTACCTTCATGTACTATTTTTGTCGTTTAGAAATCGAAAAAGAAATGCTTCATTCTCTCATGTGCTTTATTATTGCCATTGATTCGTAGCGTTCTAATTCATAACATAGAGGTGTTTAATAAGAGATCCCTGTAAATGTAACTTGTAAGAGAAAAAGTGTAACTCCATTGACCTCTTAAGTGAAAAAGAAGAAAAAGATTGGGAATATATATATATCTTTTATTAATTAACAAGGAAGGCAATCTTACAACTACAAGAAAAGAGGTTTAAAAGACAGGGCAGGATCTAGGGACCCCTAAGGATGCAATTGCAAGTGACAGCACTTGTCAGGCAAAAACTTTTTTTAATCTAATAAGAAGAGAATCACAAAATATCAGTCAGATGACATGGACGGGGATCGAACCAGCAGCTTCTAATCAGCACCCATTCACCTTGCCAAGGCGAAGACCTGTATGTTTAACCACTCTGCCATTGACTTTTGAGACTTTTCTACTTCTAGTCTTAAATTTGATTTTATGATATCCAACTCATTTGGGCTGACTGAAAAACCTGTGATCAATTTTCATAGCATGGACCATTAGCTGGATCTAGTCAGAGGAATTATCCACAATAGATCACTTATTCGGTGTGGTTGCTTACCATTGATCATTTCAATGAAAATCGACAGATCTATGGCACTATTGTGCAACACACATGTATACAGGTACATGCATCATTTTCATGTGTCTTGCAACAATTCGATCGCAAGGGAAAACAAGGAAAACTTTTTTTTTTCCACATGAATGAAATTTTAAACCCAGGGACAAATTTTATGAAATTTGAATTTTGGGATGTATAATTATTATAAGAAAAGAAAATATTTTCTATCTACATATGCTAAAAAAAAAAAGGTTAAAATGAGTAATTTTAACTTAGGTTTAAAGTATTAAACAATCAGCCCTTTCATAGTTTTCAGTTCTTTAGTATGATCTTATTTATAATAAAACATTTAAATCAAAGCATCAGTGATCATAAAGCTTAATCATTGAGCAACAAATACATGTATACATAAGACTAAGAGTCAAATGCCAGGCAATAATTCCCCTGTAAGTATAACTCATTGTGTCAGTTATAATTGTCGAAATTCACCCATGAGAGTTGTTTAAGAAAAGTACATATACCTGCACATGCTTAAGTTAAAATGTATTGATAATGATATATTTTCTGATGTTGTGATCAGAGCTTTGTGACTTGATATTTATGCCAAAATGACAATTTTTATCTGAAGAACTGCATTTATTTTCATTTCATGTGATAGTGATACATTACTAATTTTTGGCAGTGGTGCTGTTGTGTTGGTTCAGGTACATGTAAATGTAATGATGTATATGATGTGGTAAATGTGCATGTAAAAGGTATACTAATGCTGTTATGTAAATACTTTTGAAGTAACTTTGCATTGTATTGATTTTTGAATGCTGCTCCTCAGTGCAAAATAAAAGCCTACATAAAATTGTTCATGTCTTGTTTGGTTTATAAATATAATAATTAATATATTACATGTATGTAGTGTTTAATATCTATTATACTTATGGCCTCAAGAAATAAGTAAATGTGACCTCACCCTGTGGGTGGCCTTTAAACTCTTTACCAATTACTGCATGTACAGTTATTTGTATTGTACTTTCGCATGGTTACACAATCATGTTCATTAGTCTTGTCTACACGCTGAGTTGAGTTGGTTTAAGTTAACGTCCAACATCAGCACATGTGGACGGATTCCAAGACTGAAGTCTGACAATTTTATGTGCTGCCACACACGAAACAGGACGGGGATGCCATGACTTGTGTACACGCACCTGTGTAGATCCATATGTTGAATTAATCTCTCATAATCATATAGCATTGGAGTGGGGCCTCGTTGCTTATAAAAAAGTCAAAAGTAGCACTTTCACGTAGTTCACAAAGAAAAAAAGATCAATATCTAATTCCGTGACTTGCTAGCAGAACAAAATTAAGCTTACGCTAAAAAAGACCAATAATTTTCTACATCACCGTTTATAATAATAATTAATATACGTACTATTATTAATAATAAAAATAATATTCTGAAGTAGTGCAGTAATTTTTTTTTCAGTTAGATCAAGTACATGTAGCCTACTTCTACTTAGTTTTATTTTGGAAAAAAAAAGGACGATACACTAAGTGACTAAGCCTTGATGTATCAAAGATCCCCTATAGGCTATAGTATGGGATAAAAAAAAAATTAAATTGTAACAGAAATGTTATACTTATATAGCTATAGACTGTGGCATGAAATCTCAACAGATACAGTAGGCTAATTTTGCCTAGCCGGCTCACACAGGATCAGGGTCTAGGCGTCTACTCTGTGGGGTTAACACCAAGCATATGGGCGCGGATTAAACTTAAAGTGTCGAAAGTTCAAGCTTCATCCTGTGGGCGGTCTAACAAGGCAGTTTTGGGATCGTGGTGAGGCGTGCTATTTCCACACCTACTTTAATAGGGTTTCCAACACACGCTCACGTGAAACTGAAAGTCACTATGATATATTGCGTGTAGATGGGATGTTTGTACTCAGTGAATTTTGAAAGACTGCATTCACGTGTCTTCTGCGTCCATCGACAAATTTTGGCTAGTACTAGTAGTACTAATGGTAGTAGCCCTATATATTTAATATTAGTTTTCAAGGACAACTAGCATTTATGTTCTCCAGATACATGTAGTAGTACTGCAGTGAGTTTCTCTGGGAAACGAAGCACAAGTGGTTCTGTATTCTGAATCAGCTAGGCAGCCGTGTTACCTCAGTTGTCAAAGTGCATGGAATTTGGAAAGCATATATAGTAAAAGTTGGAACTTCTTATTCTGAGGAGGTTATTTTACCATTCGGTGTTCCACAGGGTTCCGTTTTAGGTCCTATTCTTTTTACAATTTATCTGCAGCCCACCGCAAACATAGTAAGAAATAACAATCTGCAACACCACCAATATGCGGACGATACACAGATATACAAAAGTTTAAATATAAAACATCTTAACTTGTTATTCAGGACGACAGAAAGCTGTATATCTGACCTTAAAGCATGGATGACACAAAATAAGCTCCAACTCAATGAGTCAAAGACTGAAGTTGTTTTGTTTGGAAAGCCATCTGACCTTAAGAAGACTGACAAAAAGGTTTTGGAAATAAATTCAAGTTTTGTTGTACCATCTCAAAAGGCAAAGAATCTAGGCATTATTTTTGATCAAAGTCTAACTATGAGTGATCAAGTCAGTTCATTGTGTAAAACTTTATATTTTGAGATAAGTCGTATCAGTCTTATAAGAAGATACCTGACCTTTGATGTCACTGTAAAATTAATGGTGTCTGGTTCTATCCAAACTGGATTATGGCAATGCACTACTCTCTGGTCTATCTGCATTTTTTGCATGACAATTTGCGGCCGCAAATATTAGGGCCAAAGACAAAATTTGGCAAATTCCCAAATTCTTGACAAATTTCAGCAAAGTGAGAGAAAAAAAAAAAAGTAAAAGTGCCAAACTGAAAAAATATCGCAGTTGCACATTTATATTGGCCCAAACCCCAAGGGAAGCTACTCTCTAGGCTAATTCTAGTTATTACATTTGATCTAGAATAAATTCCAGTCATGGATCGTTTCCTGAAAAAAGACCCCAAGTGTGCCAGGCACACAACAGCTCAAGAGAGGCATAGTGAGTTCAAGAGTTGGACACATGTCAGTGGTCAGCTCTTGTTCTGCACCTCTTGCAACATTGTGCTTGACCACAAACGAAAGCCGATCACATTATATTATACTGACACCAACCCAACCAGTAGGGAACGCAACAGCCAGGATTCGAACTCGGGACCTTTTGCGCCGGAAGCCGATGTTCTACCCTTGGGGTTTTTTTTATGGCAAAATTTGGCAAATTTTAGGCCCCAATTTGGCAAAAAATGCAGATGACAGTCTGCCTAACCATTTTGTACTACATGTAACACTAGCAGGCCTATTTTTTTTATCAAACCAATATTTAATGAGCATGACTAGTTAGGATGGGCGAGAACTAAATTGTACAGCGAAAACGAAAGTCTAATTAGAACAGGACTCGTATTTTAAAGATGGAACTACCAATAGACATTGGAATGCTTATTCTTGCCAAAGGCATGCTTTAACTTTTTCAAATAAGTCAGGTAATTGTTTTACAATAGATTGTATAAAATAGCTCAGGTACGCAAAGAAAATAGAACAATGCTCTTTATATTATATTCACAATTCATAGTTTTATTGCTGTACTTGCAATGAATAAATTAAAAATAATGTGCACAATGATAATGTACAGATGGTAAAACTATGAGCAATACATACAGTAAGGAGTAAAATTGACATATGGAAAAGTATTTTAAAAAATTATGGCTTAAAATACCCCTACATATAAAAAGCAGACTTCTGTAAAGGTGAAAATTATATGATAAAAATATACGCTAAAGCATAAACTTATAAGAACCTTTAAGCCTATACTTTGATGTTTACACCTTTCATAAAAATGATCTGCTTTAAAAATGGCAGAGCAGCTAAAATTCTTTTTCTCTTTGTACATAATATTACAAGTCTATTCTTTCCTGAAGAAACAATGTTCAATATTTTTAAATATACCAGTAACAACAACAAAAAATGAGCTCTAGAAGTCCTCCTCCAGTGAGAACTCATGGGCGGACTGAGAGTTGTTCATCACACCCATCTTCTGGTATTCACCAACACGCTTTTCAAAGAAATTTGTCTTGCCCTCGAGTGAAATATGTTCCATGAAGTCGAAAGGGTTTTCAGAGTTGTAGACCTAAAAAAAAAAGAGAAAGAAAAAAAAAGGCCACGTTTATGAATGCAAAGGATATAAAGTGCACTAAAGCAAATTGTAGAATGTTTCTTGTGGTCTAGGAACTCTAGGCAAGATGAACAACTCGAAACATATGAAGCCGTTCAATATAACCATACACCTATTTTGGGACCATCTTGGTAGATGGATGACCTGCATTTGCAATGTTAAGCTTTTAATGGCTTTATTTTTTTTACAAATTAGTTAAATTGAAATTACAAAATCTAGTTCACGGATTTAAGGTGCACTGTACAAATCAGTTAAAGAAACGACGTACTCGCTAATGATTATACACAACATGTATTTCCAGCATTTTTTTTAAATTAACTTCGGAGTTGATTTTCTCAATCAGTCCATTAAGTCAGGCATGATCTGATCAACTATTTGATACATTTAACTTTTATTGTGACAAATGAAATGTAAAGAAAATGGTCCGACAGGAACTATGGCACTGACCCAAACGGTATGGAAATACAGCTACCAAAGAAGAGCCTGAAGCTGGACGACCTCCTGCTTTTGAGGCCAACATTTCAACCTCACAGCCACCTCTTTTAAGAAAAAGGTTATGTGAAACCATCTTTGCCAAAGCCTTACCTTTTCACACTGCAACTCCACCAATAGCCTGTCTGCAACAAACTCAATATATTGCTTCATTAGATCACAGTTCATTCCAATCAAGTTGCATGGAAGGGCCTCCGTCAAAAACTCTTGCTCTATCGCCACTGCATCAGTGATGATCTTCATAACTTTTTCTTTGGACGGTTTATTAACCATGTGTCGGAACATCAAACAGGCAAAGTCACAATGAAGACCCTGAGAGAGAGAAAGAAAAACATGTACGCCAATAAATGAATAATTTCACCATGTATCGATAGTATGTATATACAGCAGTCCTGAAGTTTATAACGGTGGTCTCCATAGGAAATTAAATTTTTTTTGGAGGGGGGAATTTGTTTTTACAGAACATCAGCACGGCAACAGCTATATTGTCCCCACGATGTTCGAAGGCAGTAAATACATTTTACTAGTAGCAACGGTGACTCCTTTATCTCTCTGAATAGTAAAAGCATAAAAATTGTGTCTATGTGTAGGAATATCAGTTAAAATTAATTATACATACCGATGTTCTTCAGATACTTCAGGCGATGAGGACTTACATAAGTAAATATGCTCTCTAATGATTTCTTTCCCGGTTATATGTGTGTAATACATGTAACATGTCTAAGTTGATTTTTCCTCATCTTATCTTGTTCCATCGCGCCTTTCAGTTTTCTCTTATAAACTATATGTACAATTGGTTTTGCATCTGATGCAGGTATCTGCACCTGAGTAGGTTAGGTTCTCTCCACGCTCACCCTACAGCATTTATCTGCTAAGGATGAGTGGCAGGCAGCTCTCACGTAGGTCTCACCTTTAGACTCAGTGAAACCAGTTGTTCAAACCTTTTTCTATAGAAATTATAATTTGAGGCGTTTCTGGTCTTTCCAACGTCCAGGGAGGTATTTCTAAAAATTTGTCTTCTTCAAGAGTCAGTATTTAAGTTGATTTTAAGATAGAGCTGCTAAACACGAATTCCAAAAAGGGGGTAAAGCGCGTTCGGTGAAGATTGGAATTCTTCATAACTGGGATGGAAAACAGGATTAGGTGAGATTTTAGATTAACGGCATATTGTAAGGATTGTCTTTCTGACGATTGTTTTGTCTGCAGCTATGTAAAGGCTTTCAACCGGGGTGGTACAAAAGGCTCCAAGGCACTTTTAAATAAGATGGTGTGGCAGAGCCATACACTAAGCTACCGAATAGTCCTGTCAGAGCGATAGAGGCAGAGGAGAGACTTTCTACTCCCCACTCTCCCAGATTAGGTGCTGACACTTCAGATATATCTCAGGTAATCACATCATACTGACACCCACCAATTGGGGACGAAATTGGACAAATGGAAAAATGCCACAAATCTGAAATATTTAACATAGGTAGCTAGTGTGTAGTAACAATTAATAAATATTCAATATGCAAGCAGTAAGAGCAGTTACAAACCTCGTCTCGACTAATGAGCTCATTGCTGAATGTAAGACCGGGCATGATGCCACGCTTTTTCAGCCAAAAGATAGCAGCAAATGAGCCAGAGAAGAAGATGCCTTCCACTGCAGCAAAGGCCACAACTCTCTCACTGTAAGGTGCAGTCTCATCCCCAATCCACTTGATTGCCCAGTCAGCCTTCTTCTTCACACATGGCAACGTTTCTACAGCATTGAAGAGGAAATCCCTGGGGGGAAAAAAAGTTTTTAAAATTTTAAGGGCGTTGTAGAATTGAAATTGTGTTTGTTCAAAGAAGCATTACCGATAGCAGTTCACAAGAACGAAGATAGGTGTTTTGAGAACCACAAACAATTTATACAGTAAGATCTGGACTGCAGCAAAATCAGCACAAAATATTCTTGAAAACTTACATAATGTATGCCATTAAAAGAAAGGGTACGTGACCTATAATTTAATGCCTAAGACAATTTCACCAATAGTAGAATTACCTTTCTACTGGGTCTTTGATGTATGTGTCGATGAGCAGGCTGTACATTTCACTGTGGACATTCTCCATTGCAATTTGGAAACCGTAAAAGCAGCGAGCCTCTGTTACTTGCACTTCCTTGCTGAACCGTTCAACCTTGAAGAGAGAAGTTATCAGGCTGTATAAATTGGTAGTGCTCTCAGAGATTCTCACCTTTTCCCCTCCTTAAAAATGCATACTTGAAAATATGGAATATATTCTAAAAAAATAAAAATTCAAACCCACAATATTGAGCAATTGCAAAAACAGTTACTATTTGTGAAATACACAGCTATTTCCTAAAATTGCTTGCAAATGTAGCCAACTAGGTTTTAATAATGTGAAAAAAATGAAGTGCTTTTGTGTGATCATTAAACAAAACTCACATTGTCAACATAATGCCATTATTATGGTCTACCTTAACATTACTAGTTTAGAGAAAGACAATCTTTTCTTTTTTAATAATTTTTATTACAGCTAATTTGAACTGGTCACTTTTTCTCAAAACAGATGGGTGGGAACTTCCGGTAAGTGTTATTTTGGTATACAATGTATATGTGAGAGAAAAGAAAATTGTCTCCTGACTTGTTTATTATGTCATGTAAAGTGACTTGGCAAGAATAAAAATATATGTATAGACATTTATAGACCTCTGTAGATAATATTTGACAATTTAGCAATAATTGTTATACCAAAAATAAAATTCAGGTATACACATGCTCACCAAATTTTCATTTACAATGCCATCACTGGCTGCAAAAAAGGCCAGCACATGAGAGATGAAGTGTTTCTCCTCTTTCTTCAACTTCTCCCATTGGTCAAGGTCTTTGGAGAGATCAACTTCTTCCGCAGTCCAGAAAGAAGCCTCTGCCTTCTTGTACATCTGCCATATATCATGATACTCGATGGGGAATACAACAAAACGCCGAGGGTTCTCTCTCAAGAGGGGTTCCTCCAGCTCTGCAGGCTTTGACACCTAAAGAAATATTTCAATCATTTGTGATTGTATGTCACTAGAATATACGTATATATAGGCCTATAGTAATTTTATTCAAAACAATTGTCGTCACATTTCTTTTTTTTAAATTTATGCTTGCACAGTATTTAAATTCAAAAGAATATTTGTCGTTACTGACAATTCTAGACATGGCTTACCTCTTTCTTAACTGGTGGGCTGAGATCCAATTTTGCATCCTAGAAAAAAAAAATAAAATAAAAAAATTACTCTTCAACTCAGATTCGAGTGATACATTTAGCCTTATAAAATATTATGGAAAAGGGAAGAATATAAGGAAAGCAATATGAAAAACCTGGAAGGCTAGTTGTCCACACTAACGAATTAAATTGTAAAAAAAATAAAAACTAACCAATGAACAGCTTTACAATTTCTTAAAAATAGGCAGTCATTTAGATTTGAATCACAGATGTCCATCTTCATTTTGTTCAGAGCATTAATTATTAGCTACAGAGTTCTCAATCATATTTGCACAAACTTGCAAAGAAAGTTAATCTTTTCTTAGAGAAAGCAATCGATTGAATCGCAGGCCACTTGACTGATCACGCCTACAACTTGAAAGAAATGGCAGAAGAATCTGCTTTAATCTCCGCCACAATATTCACCTCACTTCTAGGTTCTCAAAGAATATGGTGATGGGATTTCAGGGCTGATCATTTTTTTACCGACAGATTGAACAAGCATCAATTAGTTTTGTTGATTAACGTCAAACACTACTATAGGCTAGCCTATGCTACCATATACAATACAGGCTGATCACATACTAACACCGATCCAACCACAAATTATCAGGCAAATTTTTATCGATCGTGGGATTTGAACTGTTGACCTTTCGATCTGGTAAACAAACGCTCTACCACCTGAACTTTTCTTAGCTAGTGATGTCAGAGGTTTTGTCTGAGTTTCTTTGCTATTATTGCTTTACAAAACATTTGTGAACATTGTAACAGGTGAAGAAATACAACACACATAGATCATCGATCTGAGTTACTTAAAAAAAATATTCATATGCCTAGTGTTACTGATGCCTTGATCGTCGTAATGTGAAGAGAATAGAAGACCAAGACCAAAAAATAAAACCAATGAACGATCGACAGAAGGCCTTGATAATTTTTATTGTTAAAAAAGGTAGGTAGATCTTATAGATGTCTAAAAGTTTTCTTATTTTTTTTAGTAGGCCTACTGTTTATTTTGGCATGACTATAACTCGCTTACACCAGATTTTCCCCCCTGGAACCTAGTCATAACCTAATGTACCTGTGTAAGAATAATGCCTAATAAATAGATAACATGTAGGCTACTTTGTAGTTTTTGCGCCCGTGTACCAATAGTTTTTTACCATAGACTGGCACGGACCCAATCATGGGGGGATGAAATCGCACTTAAATTTTTGGCCGCGTCACCTTGCACCAACTGTAGGTGAGAAGTGACACCGCGTAAATTTTTACCAATAGTTTTGAACCTGAGAGAGACGGACAAAAAGTCGAGGAAGATACTAGGACAGACATAGGCCTATTGAAGAAAAAAAAGCAGGAACGGACGAGTGAAAAGGTCATACAAAACGCGATCTAACATAGATCTAGATTCTAGATCTAGAATCTAATGGAAAAAAATATAGATTTTAAGGGTCTTGCTTACCTTGTTTTGTAAGGCACTTGTTCCTAGAGGTTTGCGAGTCTTGGTTTGGTCTTGTGGGTTCTGAAAATAAATCAAACAGATTATACTTTCTAGATCTAATAATGGTCATTTCCTTATAGTGCAGAATTATTAAATAAATGAAAAGATAAGATACAAGGCTTTTCATTAATTTGTGTCTATAATCTAAATTCGTCTACAAAAGACGCGCGTTTTTAAAGCGGTCGACCCAACCTTCAGATTTAAAATGTTAAGTCCTCCAAGAATTAAGATTAGACATTATTTATGGGTCTCGTAAGATGGGTTTCTTATTCTTTAATTTGAACGACAAAAGATAACTATATTAAAATACAAATTGCAAGAGATGACAGTGTGATACCTTGTTTTCGTCATTGATTTTGACGGACTTGGTCTTTTTGCAAAGTTCGGCTTCACTGGTGTTTGAAAGGGCGATATCAGCAGGCATGTTTAGAAAAGGATGTCTTGGATTTCTTGAAAAAGGTTTCTAATGAGATCTTGTCTAATCTAGATTTAAAACTAGAAATTTTTTAGCTGAAGTTCTGGATATTTTCTTCCCACTGTTGAAATACGTGCTAACATAAGGAGCTCATGAACAAAAGTGAATTGAAAAAGTACGCGAAAATCCTTTCCAATAACCCGCGCCTTCGTTCTTTTCAGATTTGATTGGTTACATTCGGCGCTCAGGCTACTGGTTAAAAATGGTTGGTTCCAAAGGTTGAAGAGCACATGTAAAGGTGAAGGTTAGCGTGGCTTTACTTTATATAACTTCTTTTTATTAAATCATCGTTGGTCATAAGCTTTCTTTTTTCTGCAATTGAATGGAAAAGTATGATTTTATCATAATCTAGACATTCTTTTCGATTCAAAATTATTTTATCTTAGATTACGCCTAGATCTCTCTCCCTCTCTCTTGCCTATTAAAAAAAAAACATACATGTATCGAGAGGTACTCATTTTTTTGGAAGTGCCTATTTTCCGGTAATCGGACAAATAGCCAAAAGACTATTCCTCCCGTTGCCGGACAAATAAAGGTTTATTATTTCTCCGGCTGCCAGAAAAGAAATCTGTTGATTTTCCCTGCTGTCTGAATAGAAGCGAATGTAAAATGTTGATTTTAAAAATCTAATCTATTGAACCTATGCATCTAGTACATGTAATGCCATATTTTATCCAGCTGCCTAAATTATTGACCAAATTTTTCCTAGTGACTGGGCCTAGCTAAGTACAAATTGTGCTGTACAAAACCAAATACATGTAGTTTTTGGTATGATACAAGCGTTAAAGCAGTATTATTATCAGATGTAGATTGGAGCAGTAACTAATAGTAATATTTGTGATTATAAACAAATAGGCTCAGCCATTAAAAAAAAAGAACAACAACAACGCATAATACCCCTGAACACCACCAACATCAGCAACATAAAAACAGACCAAAAATATAACAACAACAACCACCACCACAACAACCAGAACAAAAACAACAAAAAAGCAACAACAACCCCCCCCCCCCCAAAAAAAAAAAAAAAAAAAACAACAAAAAAAAACATAAAAACAAAACAAAAAATCAGGTGTTTGAGCCCATATAAATATAAACACTGTCCGACCTACAGTGACACATTAACTTTATGTCTCCCATCCAGAAAGTATAAATTCTATGGTGAACGATCTTTCGACTATGCTGGCCCCCGTATATGGAATTAACTGCCCAAGTCATTGAGAGAGTCTGCCTCTATCACAATATTTAAGAAACATCTTAAAACTTACCTTTTTAAAAAAGCATTTGGCATGGAACTACCATAATTCTCACGATTATTGATCTGCATTATTATACTTTGATCTTGGTGTGCATGTGTGTGTCTGTCTGGGTGTGTGTAGGTGTATGCTACTTGTGTATGTATGCGTATGGGTGTGTGAGTGTATGTGTGTGTGTGTCTGTGAGTGTATGTTTATGTGCATGTGTGTGTATGTGTGATTGAATATATCATTTGCATGTTTGTTTGTGCCATTACCTCTGTGATGTTTACACATTTATTTATGTATGTTTATTTCATGTACATGATTACTTTTGATGTACTGCGCATTGAGCAGAATTTAAATTTTGGAAATGCGCAATATAAATGCAATAAATTATTATTTAATTATTACTTCCCGTTTTAATGATAACACAAAGATATGTTTTGTTGGTTCAATTTATGCGATGCGTCCACTAGAATCACCTCTCAGGATATTTGTGTCATCTTTTATTAAGAATAAGATGGACGTCACTTCTTTGACTACTTTATACTTCACATGTATGGAAACACCAGGGAGATTGGTATCGATTTACTTGGACATACTATCTTACTCTGTTTCTGAATGTAGCTGTTGCGTTGAAGACAGTCTTTTTGAAACATTGTGAATATCCTTCATGATGACCACTGCAGTGGCTTCCTCGGCGTATCGGCGTAGTAGTAGTAGTAGTAGTAGTAGTAGTAGTAGTAGTAGTAGTAGTAGTAGTAGTAGTAGTAGTAGTAGTAGTAGTAGTAGTAGTAGTAGTAGTAGGTTTGACACAAAGAGGGGAGTGAAAGCGACGCAACTCGTATCTGTGGGCGTGTATATATATCGTGGACAAAAAAGGCTTTAATGCTCTGAACAGGATATCTTCGTTCTAATACTGTCTGCCTTAGCCGAGATACACTAATATACGATCTTAATATGCATAGTTTTCTAGTAATCTCTTTAAGCATCAATTAGTTCATATCTCCGTATTTCCAGGATATTTCGTGCTTGATGCCTAAAGCACACAAGTATAATGTTGTTATCTGCAATCAATTACAATCATGTAATGGTATAAAGGCGCTGTTGCTTACAGTTACATCATATTATCTGGTCTATATGAGTACAATATAATAATAATAATAAATTACATTTATTTAGCGCTTTCCATTTTCAGAATATTTTAAAAAATCTCAAAGCGCTTTACAGTGGATACACTAAATACGCATACATCATATCAATCAGCATGCAATTAAAAATTAAATATTAAAAGTTAAATCTTAGCCAAACAATATACATAAGAAGAAATGTAGACGTAAATAGTATGCAGCATATACTCATTATCAGAAAGAATATAATAAAAATGATATAAAATGCAACACTGTAAAGCTGCGTAATAGTATGCAACCATATACAATCTACGTAAAAGACCGACAGGTAAAAACAAGTAAAATAGGAACTTAAGAACTGAAAACACGTTTGAAAAGATGACTCTTCAGATCTTTTTTAAAGGTCTCGAGGCTTGCACTCTCCCTAATCTCTCGTGGAAGAGAATTCCAAACATGTGGTCCCTGAAAC
This sequence comes from Elysia chlorotica, assembly GCA_003991915.1. NCBI lineage: Eukaryota > Metazoa > Mollusca > Gastropoda > Plakobranchidae > Elysia > Elysia chlorotica. Next base: position 8,287 of record RQTK01000679.1, on the reverse strand, counting down.
TGAAATGACCGGTCGCCAAATGATTTTAAATTAGTTTTAGGCGTAAAGAGTAAAGTTTTGTCATTTGTAGATCTTAGAGAGCGAGATGCCTTGCTCAGATTAAGGTGCAAAAGTTCTTGTAAATATTGTGGGGCCAAATTGTTTAAGCATTTAAAAACGGTTATAGCGATCTTGTATTCAATTCTTTCTTTCACGGGCAACCAATGTAATGATTTTAATAGGGGCTTTACATGCTCATTTTTCTTTTTCTTGTAAATTACCTTGGCCGCGTGATTTTGAACTTTTTGAAGTTTATTTAGTTGGTCCACCGATAGACCAGAGAGTAGTGCATTGCCATAATCCAGTTTGGATAGAACCAGAGACACCATTAATTTTACAGTGACATCAAAGGTCAAGTATCTTCTTATAAGACTGATACGACTTATCTCAAAATATAAAGTTTTACACAATGAACTGACTTGATCACTCATAGTTAGACTTTGATCAAAAATAATGCCTAGATTCTTTGCCTTTTGAGATGGTACAACAAAACTTGAATTTATTTCCAAAACCTTTTTGTCAGTCTTCTTAAGGTCAGATGGCTTTCCAAACAAAACAACTTCAGTCTTTGACTCATTGAGTTGGAGCTTATTTTGTGTCATCCATGCTTTAAGGTCAGATATACAGCTTTCTGTCGTCCTGAATAACAAGTTAAGATGTTTTATATTTAAACTTTTGTATACCTGTGTATCGTCCGCATATTGGTGGTGTTGCAGATTGTAATTTCTTACTATGTTTGCGGTGGGCTGCAGATAAATTGTAAAAAGAATAGGACCTAAAACGGAACCCTGTGGAACACCGAATGGTAAAATAACCTCCTCAGAATAAGAAGTTCCAACTTTTACACGGAGAGTCCGAGATCTTAAATAAGATTCAAACCATGCAAGTGCATTTCCTTTAATGTTAAAGCTAATTTGTAGACGATTTAACAGAATTTCATGGTCGATTGTGTCAAATGCTGTACTTAAATCTAAAAGGCTAAGCAAGCAGACACTACCAGAGTCAAGACTAACTATAATGTCATTGAAAACACGTAAAAGGGCAGTTTCTGTTGAATGTAGAGCTCTATAGGCAGATTGAAAAATTTCTCTGAGCTTATTTATTTCAAGATGTTGTAAGAGTTGTTTCAGTGTGTGTGTCCCCCCCCCCCCTCTCGTCCACCCTCTGTCTCTTCCGCCCTCTTGCTTTGCCCTCTCACTCCTGCTATTGAAATCCAAATTATTTGTTTGTTCATTCAATACCGATTCCACGGTCAAACGGACCTGCGAGCGTTTTTTTTTGTATAAGAAGGAACCTTTGTTTATTATTTTAACAGTAAGCAAATAGATTTAAAGTTTTACAGATCTTAGTCCGAATTAAACTCAATTAAAAAAAATCCTAGCTAACAATGCTCCGGATATGCAACTCAAAATATTATTGACAAAATGTAGATAAGACATAATGCGATTGACTACTATAAATTTTATAAAAACTAAAAATTAATTTTAAGACACAGAGTGAGTTTGTTTTTACGGCACGTCGGCACGGGTACGACTATATTGTGCCCATGATGTCCAAAGACAGTTAATACATTACACTATTAGCAGCGGTGACTCATGTATCCCTCTGAGTGGTAAAAGCATAGAAATCGTGCATAAAAATGTTGATCAAAAGTAAAGGGTTATAATTATACAGTGGTTTTAAAAGATCCATGTATAGGATTATCACTATTAAATTTTATTATACACATCATTGTCCTTAAGATACCTCCGTAAGCTCTGTGGACTAAAACATAAGTAAATATTTTCTCTAATGGTTTGGAAGCAAGGTGCATATTTCTTTAGTCAACCAGAATGTGACTCATGGATAACTGACAGGTATGACACTGTGGAGGCTCTTCACCTCTCACTGTCTCAGTAGAAAAGCGTGGGTAAGAATAAGATGAGAATGTCCGAGTTGGGCTAGATCGAGCTGGCCTTGTCTTCTAGCCTGAGACATTCCCACCCAATGTGGTTGAACCATAGGTGTCTATTAATAACAGTGCTAGTTAGACATCTGTGGGGTGAACACAGTGTACTTTGTTATTTGTCATGTTATTCCATCGCGCCTTCCAGTTGTATCATAATAAACCATAGATATAAATAAGTTATAAGGTCTTTGTAATTAACTTATGTACGATTGGCTTCGCATCTGATCCAACAGCTTGAGACACTCCTGCTCTGTGACTTAAGTGTAGTTGAATTTTAAGACAAGCCGATAAGAGGATGTGGATATGATAGCTTAGACAACCATACGTGATTATATTCGGTTTTCTAAAAAAAAAAAAATATATATATATATATATATTTACGACATGATACAACTGGGGCGACAGCCTAGTCTTGTGCGATGGGCGATTCCATTTTATTGGCGTGGGGGCCTACTACCTTGACATTGAAAATCATCAAACTTTTCCTGCAAATATTTGTTGCTATGGAACCATGTGTATTTATCCGCGAATAGCCAGTCAAATTCAAATGTAATGAGGGTCGCCTAATAAGTTTAATCAAAATTCTTTTAAATTATATCTTGTGTTTTTAGAAAGACATTAATACTTATCTTTAGAAGAAACTAGATAATTTAAAAAATATATAAATAAACAAAATACATCGTATGTACTTCCCGTTAGTAGTTATCTCTCCACCATTGTTTAGAAATGGCGGACAGCGTCAAAGTTGTAGCACACGAAAACAGGCGGCTTCACCATAAAGTACACGCGGGGCATATTCATAAAGGTAGGGCTTGTTTCTGACTAGATCTAGTTCAAAACAAAACAAAGGGTTTGATATCCTTACTATGCAAGGCGACTATTCATATACAGGATGCAAATAGGCAAGTCCTATACATATAGAATGCAAACAGCCAAGTACTATGGTCTATAGGATACAAACATGTGATGTACTATATAGGATAAAAACAAGCAAGTTAAGGATGCAAGACTTATTATAAATCATTGTTATTTTAGCTTGCTTGACAAGTCGGACGACAAGTCAGTGCTTAGCCGAGTTAAGCCAACGTAGAACACGTAGATCAAGAGGGACATGGCTACTGGCTAGAGACAGTGTGCAGTCCATACCACTAAAATAAGATTGATATGTATAAACATTGTTTTGCTTTATAATCAACAATTTTTGTATCGTAGCTCTTTGATTTATGTTTATTAAGCATGAACCAGTTCTAACTCCAGATAATTTAACTCTCTCCAAATTGAAAAAGATACACACCCTTTCATAGATTAGAATTAGACCCAAATTATATTATAAAGAAAATCTATTGTCATTACATAAGAAGGACACAAGAAAGTTATTTAAGAATAAGAATATATGGCACACCACTATTATACAGTGACTATTTCAGTGAATGAAATCTATGTACATAATTTTATAGATCTTTGTTTACCAATAACAAAAGGATGTTCGATTACATTACCAACATTGATTGTAAGCTCAATCTAGGTTCCAAATTTCTTTCATATTTAGGCGAAAAAAATCGATTTGAAAACATGTTTCGGTTTTTGTTTAAAAGGATACAGGTTTAGATTGACCATTTGCAATGTGTACTTTGAAAATTAAACTGTTATCCCAGAAAGAAATTTAAGTCTTATTATCTTCTTAGTTTAATTATGTTTTAGATGTTTTTAAAGGTGCACTTATTATTGCATGATTGCATGTTATTTGAATGCACTCCTACTCCAGTACTGGTATCATCTCATTCCACCTAATGAACTATCTCAGTGAAGAATTGTGTCTGGAATATATTTGGATAGTAATCTTGTCTAATCTTGTTAAGCTTTCCAATTCATGATAGTGTCTGAATGATATGATTAAAAAAAAATCTCCCCTCAATTTATGTTGCTGTGGACTAATTTGTAAATGGAAATGAAATTCACATTCTATTCAGGTTTGTTCAAAAGATTCTGTATATGCACCTATTGTCATTTATGAAAATTAATTTTTCCACACATTTATGATCTATTGTTGTTTTAATCAGGACACAGCACTGTTGCTGCAAATGCATCAATCCCCACAAAGTTTCAGACCATCATCACTGAAAATGGAGACAACAAAGGATTTTTAGCTAAATCTAGAAGATTCAAAGAAGATGCATTTATGGTAAGAAATTGAATTACTAATTTTTTTTTTTTTTTTTCTTGAGATGAAGCATTTCTTGTCTTGAACAATGCCTTTAAGTGACAAGTTCTGTTCTCAATATGAAACATTTTTTTTGTTATTAATGAGTACTACCGGCATTATAGTTGTATCTAGTCCATGATTAAACTTAAAGATTCAAGAAAAGCAATTCTGCATGCTTCAATCATACTGTCGGAAAGAAGTATATAATTTTTTCTCAGAATTTAAGGAATTTTATGTTCAGGGTGTTTTTACTTTGCTAACCGAAACAAAGATGAGATGTTGAATGTGTTCCTTATTTATAAACTTACTTAGTAACAAGAAGTATTTTCTTAACCCTTTTTTTTTTTCTTCTGATTATCTGCTTGTTTTTCTTCCTTTTATCTCTACAGACAGAAGCTCCTCCTCCAGGAAGTTATGGAGATATTCCCAAAGTGGACAAGATAAGTCCTTCTTATTCAAAGAGAGGAACTGGATCATTTGCTTCTAAGGTTGTTACTGGCTTTTCTCTGTGTTTGTAGATTTGTTGTTTTTACTTTTTTTCCTCACTGCTTTTGCTATTACCTGAAATCCTATTCACAATATCAATAGAATTTTTTAAATATTTTTTTTTAATCAAAACATTGAAAAATTATTCTTGGAAACATATTAAATTTCTTTTGTTCATTTGTCTCAAAGGGATCATAGTGTGGGATCAGTGAGCCAAAATTTACTGAAATAGTTCAACTACATGTAGTTTCTTGACTGAGTCAATTGAAACATCTGCAAAAGTGCCACATCCTTTTTATTCATTCCAACTGTGTATTATTCTCCATGACAAAAAAAAAAATTTTACAACTTTCTTAGAAACTTTCTCAGAATGTGATTTATCATTCCATGAAATCTGATGACATTTTTTTTCTTTGTGTGAGACTTTAGTGCACTGCACTATCTTGATCAAGAACCTTAAATTACACAATTATTTAAGTAATAAATGCGTGTGTACATAAATAAGTTTGTACATTTTCAGATGAACAATAAAGAGGTGAGAAAAGTATTAATTTGGACTTCAATTATTGTTTGCTCAATTTTACAGTCCAAACGTCACTTCCGGTATGCCAACACCAGTGGACCTGGACCAGGTATCTATGGACTTCCCAGTTTGCTCTCTACTAGGAAAGATTTTAATCGGTCTCAGGTCGAGCGACTTTTCCAATTGCCTATCGCTCAGAAAAGAGAGAAGACAGATGGTGTACCAGCGCCTAATTCTTATGAGGTCAGAAGTGAACTACATCTATGTATTTGTGATTGAAGTTCTTAGTGATCTCAAATATGTTTCTCATTAATGACATAAGGACTTTCCCTTCGTTATGAAGTTAAGCTACCAGTGTTGACATTTTAAGAATATTTATGAACAGACAAAAAACTGTTGAGAATATGTCTTGGTATATTTTTGTTAGTAGACGGTGGGAATCGAGAATAGTTATTCTTAACAAGCACCACAAGGCAAACAATGATGAAAAATAACAGAGTAAAAGGATTTGGAATTGTGAATGAAATTTGTGTAATTTTCAAGTTGAATTTACTACATGTAATATTACAGTGAGACCTCTTAAAAAAAACAAACTTTTTTTCTTATAGGTCTTGAATTACAAGAAAGGGAAGGCTAACAATGTCACTGCAAATGCTGCATTTAAATCCAAATCCAAAAGAGAATTGATGGATCTATCTGAGGCGATACAAAATCCTGCGCCAGGTAAATGTCACATATCAACTCCTCCAAACCTCTTTGGGCTTGGGGACATCCTTAGGTGCAACTATCAAGATAAATGATAATACATTTCAATTTTCTTTTTTTTTAACTTTGTAAAAAGCAACAGTATTTTATCAAAGAGGCATCATATTTTAATTTCTTTTTAAGTTTTACGTAGGTCAAGGAGTCTCACTCCGCGATTGCTTGTTTCCGTTATTTTCTTCTTACGAAAAGTTCCAAAATTTACTCTAAGTGGCAGATATTGCTCTGAGACAAAATTTAGGTTGTCAGGTCTGCATATCAGAAAAAACAACACCAAGGCCGGATGGCAAGCCCCAGAGTGATGTTTTGACCAAGGGCCTATCCCTTAGGAAGCCTGACTGATGCATGACTTGGTAGCTCTCTGGGATGCACGACAATGAATGGTGCCTATCAAACTCTTATGAATTGGAAAACAATTTAATTCCATTACTCCAGTTTTACCTAGATATGAGATATATTCTCATACGATCAATTCATAGTCTGATTTTCTACTGAGCACACCTTCACCTCCAACAGTTGTTTGGCGTTGGTTATCAAGGATAATATATCGTCATCGGGACTGGGGATCATAGATCTAAGCTTAATTTAGATCTGGTATTTCAAACGGATGTTATGTGCTGCAAATCTAGCCAAACTCGTGCTACCTTTTATATGATATCACAGTCGGTGGGTTAAAAGGCCTTAGAATGTAAAAAGGGACATCTAGATTTTCGATAATTTTCATGTATTTACAACCTTTTCGGAGACACTCGATTTGTGGTATTGCCTGTTAAATTGCCGATTGAAGACTGATACCTCTAATCTAAGCAAACCTATCTGTCGCTCCGAAGTGGAACTGCATCTCTTAAAGCTGAATCTAGATCTAGATCTAGACTGCAGCTTTATATTCTAAATCTATTTAATATTGGATGGAATAGATCTAGATCTAATTCTGTGATATAAATTGGGAACTAGATAGTTGAGCTTGAGGGGCGAACTGGCTCAAGTGGCAAATCGTCTGGTTCTCATTAAGTGCCTAGCTCGAGACCGATGAATGGGCAAATTTATTTGTCGGATTTTGTCCCCTACTGGTTGGTTCAGTCAATGACAATGATGTTACTTCCTATTGCTTTAGGCATGCTAGACATCTTAAATTCTTTAGCCAACCATCTTGAAAATAATATATTTAGTTCATGCAGTGCCTGGATATTGCTGACATAGTGTTTTCGACACTATGAGATGAAAATCTACAAGAAATAACAAACTAACAAAACAAGTAAGAAAAAAAATTACATTTACTAAATGAGCTTGTGTCAAAGTCAATATTGATCATTTGGCCATTGGTTAGATTTGGAGTGACCAGTTGTGCTAAAAATATTTATTGCTCTCTCAAAATTTGGGCAGCTATGTTGTTAATTTAAATTGATTTTGGGACAAATACATTCTGGTTTTTAGAAAACTTGTTACTTTTCTAAAACATTTTGTTTTGACACAATTTTCTTTTGATTCTTGAATAAATTGTCTGTTTGTTTGTTATAATCTATCTAAACTGGTAATTCAGTAATGCGCTGAGGTTAGTTACAGTTTTCAATAGTTCTGCAGGTCTGTATTGGATAAAAGTAGTTCTCTTTAAGCTAACAAAAACTCACAATTTTTTAGAAACCAATTCAAAGTTAATTTAGACATTTTTTTTTGGTCTAATGCAGTTACCTACACCGTACACGTCAACCTTGATTTATATTTTACTCTTCCTTAAATCTTAAATTCTTTACATATTAGTACTGTATAGCAGTAAAGATATTATAAGGAGGCTTTTACCAGTTGTGATAATGGTATTGGTTAGCATTAAGCATTAGATTTGGAATAAGTATTTTATTTTCTGCTCGTATCAACATCATAGCTAAATATTGAATTGATATTTGTCCTATCTGATGTTATAAAACTAAGCTTTGACAATTTTAAATGATTTGCTTTCCTTAACAATTAACAAGAAAACAAAAAGAAAATCATCACAAATTGAGCTAACTAACAGCATGTATTATGGCCTTTTAATTTCTTTGTTGAACAAAAGAAAAGGCTGTTTTTGCTAAAAAATGTTTTGAGATATATATTTTTGATGCCCTTACTTTTTTAGCCCACACATTCAATAGGCACATGAAAAATCAGTTTACAATTTCCATTTGTTTGCACCTTTGCATGCATCAAATATTTCTGAAATTGAAAAAAAAAGATTCTTATTGGTAGTAATAAACAAAATTGATGGAATAAAATGTTTTTGAGAGTTTTTAAATCTCTTAAACTTTATTGAAGGAACTAAGCTTTTAATTTTGTTTCTTTCAAAATCGAA
>RQTK01000678.1:237436-281525 GCA_003991915.1 Elysia chlorotica | reverse complement strand
CACAATGTATTATGTAGCCTCGTTAAACATCAGCATCCTGGTGGCGCCCCATGTAAGGCCTGGGTGTCTTCAAGTTGGACGTGCGCTCTGTTTGCGATGACTTAGCACAACGTTAAGCAAGTCTTGACTGTACACTTATAGTGCTGATGTTGGACGTTAAAACCAACTCAACTCAACTCAACTTTGACTGTACACTTAAGAAACGAACTGACTGACTGTACACATAGATATATAAATAACACTATTTATAAATCTATGACTATACACAGCTTATGTTTACCTGTTCAGTTCACAAGTCTGCTGTACACTGTTTACTGCTCAGCATGCGCTATACAATAGAGTGCATAGTTGTACAATTATACATGGTTGTACGTCTGCATGGGCTTATACTTTAAATCTACCATTTTACAATTACACACACTGATACAGGCACACATATATTATGTACGCCTAATACGTCTATCTATGTAGATCTCTTTCTTGTCTCGTTTTGTCCACCTTTCTATCCATAAAACTGCGTCATCCTCCAAAGATCTGTCTTCGTATGGTTGTTTTCATGCCTCGCTGCTTTTGATTGTTGTTGCAGAACTCATACATGTCTGTCTGTCTCTCTTCCTTTCTCTCTCTCTCTCTCTCTCTCTCTCTCTCTCTTTCTCTCTCCTCTCTCTCTCTTTCTTCTCCCCCCATCTCTCTCTTGTCTATGTGCCCCTGAATCAAGCCGCCTATCCGCTCCCTGGGGATCAAGCCAGTCCCCCATCGCTGTGTGTCCAGGTTGACCTGTCCCGCCCTGGCTGGTGTGCACTAATGGTCGTTATCTCTCTGCTGCAGAGCCTGAGCTGACCCGTCATTAGCATCGCGCACTAAGCTGGCTGTGATCTCAGGGCACAGATTGGCAACAATCTTCACTATGCACAATCTGCCGCGGCCGGATAGTCAGGGGGGCGTTTGATTGTTTGTTGCTTAGCTTCCACTGAGTTAGGCAATATTAATATTATGGACGGGCCCCCAGACTAACGTCTTTCTAATGTATGTGCTGCCACGCACGACACAAGACGGGGAGACATGGCCTCCTGTGTCAGCCGGTCACATGGAACTGACACCGATCGAACCAATAGGGGGCGTAATCAGACAAATAAACCAATAATCAATCGTGAGATTTGAACCGCGGAACTTCCGATCCGGAGAGCAAAGCTATATCACGTTAGTCCTCTCTTTACACCTCCCCCCCTCTCTCATTCTCGCTCCCTCCCTTTATCTCTTTCTCTCTCCCAACTCTCCCTCTGTCTCTATCGCATACGCTTTCTTTCCTCTCCTCGGGCCCCTCCCTATATCTTATCTATCTATCTATCTATCTATCTATCTATCTATCTATCTATCTATCTATCTATCTATCTATCTATCTATCTTTCTGTCTATCTCTCTATCCACCTTTCAGCACTTGTAGCACTATAAAAAAAATCACCACTAATTATTGACAACCATCAACCCATACACTAGGCTAACCCATGCCGCACCGGTATTACTATACATATAGTCAGAAAGGCGAGACCAATCCATTCGTTTTGAGAGCATGCTATGTGGCTAGGTTACCTCTAAAGGTAATCTCTGAATCTCTCACCCAGCGGTATCTGGAGCACGGCTCCGGTTGATGCTGCCTGGGCACTATCTAGAAAAGCAGAGAAGAACAAAACAAAACAAAACAAAATACCACACCTGACGAAATGAAACGCTCTCTAACCATTCTTAATGTTTGCACTTTCTTCGGTTTACTTTGATAAACGTCATAATCGATTTCTCCAGCAGCTGAATACATTGTGCAAGCTGTAATAATTGATTATAGGTTATTGTGTGTATATACATATATGACTGAGTGTGTGTGTGTGTGGTTTTTTTTGTATTTTTTTTGGGGGGGGGGGGGGTCGTAATAATATGTAGCAATATGTGATGCTATGTTTAATTGCACCAGACTGTCGCTTCCGATAAATCGTCATAGGTTCCATTAAAAAAATGCTTTCTTGATTAGAACATCTGCGTATTCTTATCACCGCATATCTCTCTCTCTCTCCTTTTCCTCTCTTTTTTCGTCCTCTCTCTTTCTCTCTCTCTCTCTCTCTCTCTCTCTCTCGCGCTCATTATCTCTCTCTATCTATCTCTCTTTCTCTCCCCCTCTCTCTCTCTGTCTCCACCTTATAATTTTTTTAAACCAGAGAGGTAGAGTACAATGCATTTGAATTGATGCCTTGTGTTTAAGTATGGTGTTCTTTTTCGTAGTATTTGAAATGGGGAAAAAAGTTAAAGAAACAAGCAAAACATGCAATTTAAAAACATAAAAAAGGACAAGTAAGAATAAGAAACGAAAATTAACAATAGAAAGAAACCCGCCTTTACTGTGAAAGTCCGCCGAGACGGAGACATCACGGTGGAGCGTCCTGGCTGCACAAAGCCAAGCCAAGATCACCAGTGAACATTGTTAGTCGTTGGACACACGTTTTAAACTTCTGCTAAGCTCTGTTGCTGTTGTTCTTTTCAAGGGAGGTTCGCCATACCCTTGGGCAGGTTGCGACTTCTTCTAAAAGCTTCCATTTAAATGCATTGTTGTTGTTGTTAATGTTTTTTAGTTTAGTTTGATTCGAGTTCATCAGTTCAGTCATAGCTAGGTAGGTTGTAACCAAACAGGGTCGTGTGGTCAAACCTTGGAAACCTCACTGAATCATGGAGAACTACATGTACTAATAAAACAGCTTTATGCCTGGCGCTGGCGCCATACTTAAGGCCCTCGTCTCTGAAGCACACAAGGTCACCAGAGTGGAAACTTTACAGCTTTTTGTCCCGTTCTGTTTTATACAAGTGTAATATTTTATGGAATGTTGTTGGTGTTGTTTTTTCATCTAGGTTGAATTTTGTCTCTTTCTTGTATGCGTATTTTTCTGTCGCCTTATACAAGTATCTCTTAGCATTGTTTAACTGCAAGTGCACTAGACAGTGCTTTATTTAAACTCTGCTGGTTTGCATTGAGCGTGAAGGCTACCTCATATTTTTTTACCTGTGAGTCGCGTGGATTTTTAAGGAAATGTAGACACGCCAACATAATATTCGAAACCCTACGTAGCAGATCAGCAGTGTAGGAAGTGCACATAATTTTAACACGTCCTTGCGCATCGGTGCAAAATATCTAAAGTCTTGGTAAACCCAAACGGCTTAAACTAGGCTAACTATGGTGAAACCTTCGGCTTAGAAATATGTTTGTTTTATAATAGATTATTTATTGTCTTCTCTTTTTCTTCTCCACGGATTTTACATAATATAATTTATGGCAAAGAAGGCATTGTTGGCCCTCTGATTTTAGATGAACTAGCGAAGTGTTGGCTCTTTGCATTTTGATATGTTAGCGACCTCAGCCGCCCTATATGACACTGTAGCCGTCACTGTGCTGACGTGCCGTAAAACAAACCCAGCTCGGCAGCTCCATAACGCCACCGTGGACGAATAGATACCTGACTACGGTAGGGGCGGCGACTTGGCTTCATATTGAGATCTGAGGATTCCCCATGCTTATTTCCCGAACCCATATAATAGTTAATACTGCTTTATTGTTTCCGAGCCTGTGGACGAGCCGTGCCTCCCTCCCCCAGGCTCTCTTCACGGGACCTGTACTGTTAGTCAGTCTGAACGCAATGCGGCTTTACGGGCTGCAGTCGGGGGGTCCGCAGCAGCGTCTCCTTACTCCAAGGTGGCGAATGGTAATTCTATCCAGGGGGGAAATAATTATGTGGATGGATTAAGCCGGGGCCACGCCCCACTTTGGTTTTGAGATCTCTCGCTAGTCTTGGGTTTTTCGTCTTCTTTCATCACTGAAAACATGTGTGCCAAAGTTTTAAGAGTTAGGAAAAAAGCAGGTCCTATGTAGATCTTGGTCTTAGGTCCCGTCCTCAATATAGCCCCTAATTATAATGCTCTCTTATGACGATAAGCAACAAAACAAACAATCAAACCTATGTAGATCTATGCTTTACTGTAAATATTCAGCTCTTAATAGATCCAATCATCAACAATCACTGCGCGTTATCCAATCTTCTCGCCTTGCCCCTCAAGGAAGCGAATATTAGTTTGTCCATCATTTAGATGCTGCATAATTCTTACAGCGATGCATGGTTTCCGAGTGATCATCAAACTGGGTCACGTCTTGTGATTGTGTTTGTGGCGTGTTTGTTTACCCTTAGAATGGCCCGTCACGTTGTTTTCACTCCAACGCCCTGTCGCGTTAATGTCGCTGGTTTGTGTGGATGTCTCATCAGTGCGGACTCGTTTCGGGCAAAAACCATCGCAATGTCTGCTAAAGTCAGGTTAACAACTTAACAGTGCTTTTCTCTGGCCCGGATGGTGTGATGCTGACAAAGAAAAACATCTGGTCGGTTTAGATGTTAAAAGTTAATCTTGTCTACTCGTGTTGATAGGAGTCAAGTTTCCGATGGTCGTTAGATTGGAAAGAGTCGATACACGTAGCTTGTCACTTGGTTGTGAGAGTGGATCAGTTCTCTGGCTGATTGTTGTCACACCCCGTGCTTGATTAGTGATTAACACATAACACATAGAAGGAAAATAGTATTAATACATAATCATGTTGATTTTCGTATCCAATGTTTTGGTCGTTTTCATATTACTCAGATTGTTCAAGGATAATGAATATTAAATTACTTGGCGACAATCTAATTTATCTGGAGTGCGCGCAGGAAACCTCCATATGTGACACTTTGTGATATAATGATGTACGTTAAAGGACGAACCTGCTCAGTTAGTGAAGCATTATAAAAATTTTTTTTTACTTCAGCATAGCTATTAGTTTAGGATAAACGAGTCACGTTTAATCTCGTCAAGTAGAATCTCACAGACAGTTTTTCGCTAGTTATGTTTCGAGCCACACTCTCCTGAAGCCGCTGGTATAACAAGCACGGATTTTTCATCTATTTCTTTAAGAGAGAGAAAACCATTTTTTTTTTTAAAGGTAATCTGTAAACGCTTGTCGTCATATTCTTCCCGATTGTGTAAGAAAGCTGCTCAAATGAGTTTTGGCACGCTGCCCGTACACTGCGTGGACTATGTGACTGAGACTCTCCTCCCCGTGTGTGTGTGTGTGTGTGTGTGTGTGTTTATTATGGGGTCCGTCTCGCTTGGACCTTGCCTTTTGTTTTGTTGTTGGGCCTGGTCAGATGAAGGGCGTGTCCTTTCGATCATCAAACACTGGGACAATAACAAAAAAATACCACTGCTCGCCTCTTGGCCATCTGAACTGAGCAGAGTGCTCTGAGAATCAGCAGATTACTGTTGTTGTTTTTTTTTTAAATGTAAATTGTAATTAATCTCTCTAAAGGTGCCATTTTGATGCACAGGTAACTTCCCTCCTTACATTTCCCCCTTTTGCTTTTTTATTGCTTTCTTGAAGTCAAATAACGTTAAAGCATAACCCCTCACCACCAACACTTGTTGAGAATATTGGTTGATGTGTATACCCTCTAGTGAATTGTTCGCAATACTTGTATGTAATGTATCTTGCACAAGATACTCAGCAAGCAGGTTTGTCTCCGGTAATTTCCTATCCTCCTCCTACCCTCCACCCCTCACCCCTCCCATATGAATCCCACCCTCTCCCCCTCCCATTATGATCTCCAGTTTGAATTATGCTGAAGTTTCATGATGCAAAGACTTTCAGTCGTGACCCAGTATAACCTGGGCTAGATCTCAGCTCGCCTCTGTGGCCCGACAACACAGACAATCCTAGATGTATAAAGTGCATGGTCCGAGTGTCCGAGTGTCCGAGCGGCTAATCCCATGCGGACAGTCGAGCCACGATCTTTGCAGAGCTGCCAACCCAACCAGACATCTGACTGTACATTTTGCCTACGTGATTGCAGTCTTTGCGAGCGGCAAGACGTTTATGGTTGACGTAGCCATGTCCTTTGGGCTGAAGGTGATCTGATCGCTCGCTGGCTTCACTTTAACCAACCTTTTTATGTACAATTGTTATGCTTTTACCCCTGAGGAGATATGAGTCACCGCTGCTACTAGCATAGTGTATTAACTCTCTTAGGACATCGTGGGCATAATATAGCCGTTACCGTGCTGTCGTGCCGTTTAAATAAACTCACTCACTCTGTCCCTTATCTATCGTCTTTGTTTTCCCTATCGGTCCGTCACCACAACGCCTTAAGTGTAGCAAAAAAGGCCTTCCTAATAAGGATTTTTGGCTTGAGGTTGGCCGGCCCGGCAAGTCGCGGAGACAACAACACGGAGGGCTGTGAAAGCCGCGCCCCTCCCCACTGGCCTCACGGTCTGTCTGCTAGGTTAGATTCTGTGTCCAGACGTGACCGTCCACTGTCCAGCCCGCTGACCACTGGACCTACAGGGACCTTTTGTTCCCCTTGTCTGCTGAACGATCGGATACAGGTGTGTAGCGTTGCCCCTGAATGGATATTTTGGAGTAAAGCTTCGGTGTCTTCTAGATCTGGAATTGTGTCTGTAGCTGGCGATGGAAGCTTTAAAAGGACGAAAGGTGTGACATAGTACGCTCTTGTTTAGAGATCAGCGTGATCTTCTGTTTGCTTATCCACACAACTCAGTGTCTATGGATGGGCACCCCTCCCAGCACTGAGTGTGCGGCGATGCATATTGAGAGATGTCTGTCGGTGCACAGTGACGACAGTATCGTTATGTAGGCCGCCGCAGACTACAGTGTGCAGTAAACACCCCTCAGCGTGTCCTTTCTGATGTCTATATTGTGGTGGTTGTAGTATAGATGTCATATTCGTAAATATTTGTGGATGTGTCATGTGATATTCCCATTCACTCTGGAAGAGTTTTGTTGACGTGTTGACGTTACTGTTTGGATAACTCTCTGTATTCCTGTGTGTGCGCAAAACCGTGTTTTTTTTACTTCCCCGAGTAATCATACGGCATGGCGGAGTGAAGCCGGAAGTTTTTTTTTTTTTTTTTTTTTTTTTTTTTTGTTTTTTAATATTAATATGCTCTTGTTTTATATGCTTTTTTTGTTTTGTTTTTGTTTTTTAATATTAATATGCTCTTGTTTTATTAAAGTTCCTTGTCGCTGAGTTCAAGTTTATATCTATTTCAACGTATAATCTTGTTCAGCACATCATAGGTTGCCAAAGCGTCTTAATTGGTCCTTGAACTTAAAATGTATGTAGTGTTCCAAGACATGTGATCTAGCCATTTCACATCCTTGTCAATTCGTGGTGTTGTGGCAAGCCGATTTCAAGGATTTCTTATTTACTTCCTATCACTCTTGACTTTACTTCAGCTGCTATTGCTATGAATAATATTATGGGTTACCTATTATAATAAAAACATGACGCTTTCTAGCTTGTATTCTCCGTCACAACCCACACATCTTTGCATAGTTGGCGAGGTCTTCGTCCCCCTCTTGCACTAGCCATTGCCTGTTTAAGATGGAGACATAATATTTATAGGTTCATGGGTAGTCCGTGTGTATGGACAAAACAGCGATCATGGCACTGTAAACATCAAGTTGGCTAAGAAACATCCCTGCTCTCTGGGAACGATTATGTGTGGGTTTTCTGTATAGACTTCTTAGAGAAGCTGATTGAACGTAAGACCATAACGCCATTAGGCGAATGTTCTCTGTATTGTTTGTCAATCTTTATTCTGGGATCTTGGGATCTGGGTAGGAGCAACACTGGACCGCCAGTCGAGACGAGACCGATAGATTGTTGTTTTTATGGGGGGTTTATTGCCATAGGTAGTGGTGCTAGATCTTCATCTATTCTGAATTTTGCAAGAGCTTTCTACCCTTTGACTCTAAGATGTTTATGCTTTCCGATAGACGACAGTACGAAGTGTTGACATAAACGTCTTGTACCGATCACAATAGTCTTCCTTGGTAAGAGTTTATTTTTAGTTATGGCCGAAATAGTGTGTACAAAACGCAAACCGCACAGACAAACTCGCAAAGTATTGTTCGTGAAACACTTACGACACCATCCATGTGGAAATTTTAATGACACCATCCCATGATTCCTAAGTGATCAGTGTTTGAACATTTAGTGAACATGCGGATTGAATGTCGCTGTTGTAGATTTAAACTGCAGATATCTTGATCTATGGCTCTCTTCCCCCACCCCCGTCTCTCTCTCTCTCTCTCTCTCTCTCTCTCTCTCTCTCTCTCTCTCTCTCTCTCTCTCTCTCCTTTCTTCTCTCTCTCTTTCTCTCTCTCTCTCTCTCTCTCTCTCTCTCTCTCTCTCTCTCTCTCCCACTCTTTCTACGTCTCCAAATCTCTTTTCTTCCCTCTCCCTTACTCCATCCTTCTTTCTCTTTCTCTCTTTGCCTCTCTTTCTCTGTGTGGCAGGACATAAATTGTCAGACGTCAGTCTTGGGCACGTCCACTATATAGCCCATATAGTGTTGATGATTTAAACCAATAAACCAACCCAAATTCTCAACTGTCTACCGTTATATCCCCTCTCTCCCCCCCCCCCCCCCGCCCCTCTTCGTGTTTTCTTAAAAACTCCCAAAATGCACCCGTTTTCCCCCCCCCCCCCCCCCTTTTTTTTTTTAACCTCTAATCTTCATTTTGCCTCGCTTCCAAGCATGAAAAGAAGATTCCATCTTATCAGATGTACAGCCTTAATATATGTCCCAAATTTCTTGGGCTGTTATGCCTGGGTGTCACGGACCTTGACTTAACCTCTACCCCTGCCTGGTTTGCCTCTCCTGGATAGACCGAGATCTAGAATCGACATCTAGATGTGGACGGGCCCCTAATGTTGCGTAAAGCTAGGTAAACCTCGTGCTCGCGCTTAAGTGATCCCAGTGTAAACTTAAGCACGGTCTATCTGGAAGGCCCATATATATTACATGACATAAACGTAGCACGCTGTATCTGGATAGGCCCCTATATTTTACAGTCTACACGTTCCAAGTAACGTAGATCCTCAGGTGACAAGCCAGCACGACAGTCACGAATGTCACAACGCTGCTAGTTCTTTTTTCTTTTGTTTGAATAAACTATCATGGATGAATAACCGCAAGCTTTAATAGACTGTACACAAAAAAGAAACTTGTAAGTAGTAAATGTTTCTATAATTCTTAGGATCGTACACTGTGTGGTTGTCGGGTTGTTTGCATTGATGCCTTTTTTTTCTGTCCGTCTCTGGTGTACACATGTTTATTTATCTGACTTTCTCTGTATCTCTTTTTTTTCTCTCTCTGGTTGTTTGTATGTCTTTGTGTATGATTGCTGCCTGTCTGTTTGTCAGCATGCCTTTATCTGTCTTTGTCTGTTTGTCTTTCTCTCTGTCTCGCTCTATATGTCTCTTTCATTATGTCTCCCTAACTTTGCCCCTCTCTCTATTCATCTACTGATACTCATGACACACGCGACCTATTGGTTTAGTCTGAAGACCGACGATAGAAATACCACCGGTTCAACTCTACCCCGAGTTTCCTTTTCCTTTCTTTCTTCTACGTAAACCGCGGTACATGTACGTGTATACGTGTATGCTAGATGTGAATCTAGTCTATATATTCGGTTCACGTCCAGACTTAAGATCGGAGGTAACTGTTCTAGGAGATGAAGGAAGGGCCCCAACGGCGTGCCTTTCATGTACAAGTATGTATATAATCGGAAGCTCCAGGTGTACGTGTTGTTTTAGGATGTCAGCCCGCGTTTAAGCACGGGGACTGAGTGGGCGACCTCCTACCAGTTAACAGGTGAAATTCCACCTGAAAAGCATCAGTGATTTATTGTACATATATTAAAATTATCAACAAAGCGTACAAGTATATCTCTTCATCAAGACTAGTGGCTAGGATTAGGGGTACCTCAAGAAGTCGTTGAGGCTGCTGCTGCTAATACTATTACAACAACAACAACAACTACTACTACTACTACTACTTGTGTCCCTCTACTACTACTACTAGTTGTGCGTACTACTATTACTACTACTACTACTACTACTACTACTACTACTACTACTACTACTACTACTACTACTACTACTACTACTACTACTACTACTACTACTACTACTACTACTACTACTACTACTACTACTACTACTACTACTACTACTACTACTACTACTACTACTACTACTACTACTACTACTACTACTACTTCTACTACTATAGCTGTTGCTGCTGCTACAGCATCTTTCGCTTCTCTGCCAGTCTTTTTACTCTGTGTCTCTTTCTGTCGCTATCTGTCTCTCCCTTTCTCTCTAAATATATAATATATATTTTTTCCTCTCTTACTCTCCCTGCTTTTTGCACCGTGGGTTTCTGTTTCATTGGTTCCTAAATGGTGTTCTCTTTTATCGAAAAGTTGTAATTGAAAAAATGCACACACTTTTTATTTTAGGAAATCTGACAAACACATAAGTGTTCCAAAATAGAGCCCAAGCTCTTACCTGAGTGGCCCTGTCACTGTCAGTGTTGTCAGTCGTCTCGCGCAGGTAAAGCCCTAACACTGCGCACTAAGCAGTTTAACAATGGGGCTTTCTTTAGTTAGCCGTTCAAAAAGATTGTCTATGTATTGTGTCTGTGTGTATGTAGTTTTTTTTTAGTTAGCTGTTCAAAAAGATTGTCTATCTATTGTGTCTGTGTGTGTGTGTATGTAGTTTTTTTTTCTTTCTATAAAAGTTTCCATCGCTTAACACAGTTTTACATTAAAGTAAATTAAAAGGAACATTGTATACTGTAAATATACTATTTGACGTAGTTTGCCTACAACTACCTTTGGACATAAAGTGCGTCAATTCAATGTTGTGAGTTTCATGCAACGTACCTTGCCCTATACAATATAGTATATATATAGTGCTGCTGTTGGACGTTAAAGCAACTCAACAACTCAAAAACATCATCAATGAAAATCCTGATACTACCCACTATTTGGAACTGTGACATCCTAGGGTACACAGCTTTTACGCAACTTATGCCCTCAAAACAACTAAACATGTTTTACATACATTCTGATAATTACATCTCTTCCCCTTTTTTATGACCGTACCCGTTAGGAAAGTAAACATTCACCAAAAGACTTGTGAATCGTATTTTGTAACCTATCTTTTATCTATAAATTGCACTCTAGATGTTGTGGTCGAGGCAAGGCTTAAAAAAATAGCAGGCAAAGTCAACACCCCCCCCCTCCCACCCCTTTTTTCCCACCGAGACAATTATGGAGTATCGATGTCATTTTAAAAAAATGTATAGTTTGAAAACGCAGCATTGAAGATAAAAACTGCTGAAGCCCGTCACTCTTCATTTTCAGAGAGGTTGTTTAAATATCACTTGTAATATAATTATAATACTGAATAAGGATGATTGATCAGTTAATAAAAAGTATTGTGACAGCAGCACAAGATCCTAAGACGCAATACCATTCAGGAATAAATCACTGACCATCATGTTTCGACATTAAATTCATAACTTAACCAACCGACCTATCTGGATCAAATAACAATTTAATCGAGACAGAGGGAAAGAGATTAAATAGTGAGGTAGAGATAGGGGAGAATGAAGGGGTATACAGAGAAGGGGTAACAGTCTGACGAAAGGAAATAAAACATGGGCGCAAAAACGCCATAGCTGAAATACAGGGAATCAATATTGAAGAAAAACGGGAACATTTCCTGCAACCAGGTCAAGAGAGGATTAATAATAAATGTAACAAAACGCAGAGCAGACACTGGACCTGACAGAGACCCGGTAACCATCAGAATATCGAGCCTGTCTAACCCCCTGTACTCTGTATCTCCCTTCCTTCTCGTGTATCTCTACCTCACTATAAAAAGCCTCGTCTGTAACAATTAAATTTCGCTGTAATTGTATCCAGATAGGTCGGTTGGTAAAGTAATTAATTTGATTTGGATACATGACTGCTCGGTGATTTATTCCTGAATGGTATTGCGTCTTAGGATCTTGTGCTGCTGTCACAATACTTTTTATTAACTGATCAATCATCCTTATTCAGTATTATAATTATATTACAAGTGATATTTAAACAACCTCTCTGAAAATGAAGAGTGACGGGCTTCAGCAGTTTTTATCTTCAATGCTGCGTTTTCAAACTATACATCGATACTTCATAATTGTCTCGATTGGGGAAAAAAAAAGGGGGGGGGGTTACTTGGTAGAGCGTGTGATTCCCAATAACGAAGACATCCATAAAACCAGGCCGACTTTCTGCCTACTGGTTCGATTTTAGCCAGAGCAATTTGATCAGCTGAGATAGAAGTCGTGGTAATCCCGCCTTGACGGCGTGTGGCATTACGTAAAGTATGTGTTGTCCTGCTGTTAATGTTGGGACCCGTACATGATATAACCTAGTTGTTGACTTCTGGCGTTATGAAACCAACAAACTAAGCTTTGTTTATCCGTGGTGAAGTTTGGTTACTGTCACAGAAAGCAATAAAATATGAAATAACATAGTTCCTAATGTTGGCATCACCGCATAGCGTTTCATCCCAATAACCACACCCAGGGCACCGCTCTGCATTCTTTGAGCTTCAGCAGCCTAGCAATGTCCCTGCACACGCATTGTGAATATTTAATTGGTTTGTTTTTGGTTTTGTAACTGCATTTTCTTGTTTATTCTTGTTTTTTTTAATGTTTATTACATGTAACCAAAATACTGTTCTCCCTATATGTCCATCAACAAAGAGGGGTAGCTGTTCATGTCTTGGTTTAGCGTCTCATAAGTCCGCGTGTAAGAAGGATCCTTTTCGGTGATTTTGTTTGTCCCTCCCCCTGAAGCCTCCACAGCTTGTACCGTCTGCTTTTACGCGATTTACATTGCATAGCGTATTGAATGTAGGTCTAAGAACATGAATCATTACAATACGTCATATCTTGCCATGTTATTCAGTGTACACGCGTCCTGTATCCATCCAGCTCTGTGTATGTATGTGTCCTTATATATTACTTGTATATGCAGCAATTCTGGTTGGGTCAGTGTCAGTTTAATGTGACCGGCTGAGACAAGAGTCATGGTATCCCCGCCCTGTCTCGTGCGTGGCAGCACATCAAATTGTCAGACGTCAGTCTTGGGGCCCGTCCACAATATAGCGTATATAGTGCTGATGTTGGACGTTAAATCAACTCAACCCAGCAGTTCTGCTTCGCCTGTTCCGTCCTGCGATGTGCCGAACTGAATACAATTATTTGAACACAATACACCTAAGCTTACACAGTGTACACAGAATGTAATGGGCGGTTATTCAAACTAAACAGCGCCATCAAACAAGCAGCTTGGGGGGCTGGAGTGCTTGCCATTCACGTTAGCTCCAACACCGTGCTACTCCTTCAAGCGCGACTGGAGACTCCACACTGGACATTTCTTGAATATCACGTCTTGGACCCATGGGGCTCTCCGCCATTTAACGCCTAGCGCCTGTGCTGTACATAATCTATTTTAGATGGATGGGAGTCTCTAGAAATTGTGTCCACGTGTATTAAGAGATCTTTCCCCTGTAGCAACCACGAGACTTTTGAAGAGAAGCACGATTTCTAAGACTAACGTCTAACATTTATACGTGTTGCCACACACGAAACAGTGTGGAATAACAGGATCTAGCGACCACATTATCCTGACACCGACCCAACCAGAAGAGGAGTAAATCCGACGAAAAGAAAACAAGATTAATCGTGGGGTCGAATTCGAACCGGGCACCTTCCTATCGGGAGCTCAGTGCTCTACCACCTGTAGCAGCTCACCTACAAAGACGTCCAACTAGGAGCGCTTATCGCAGTTGTAGAAGAGGTACATTGTGTACTAGAAAGTTAAGTTGGTAGAGGGTGGGATTTTAAACAAATATTACCTTCCTCTTAGCTTTGGTCGAGACCTAGGTTACTTTAAACTTCTCCGGGTTCAATATTAATGGACGCAATGGTTGCACTGGTTGAGGTCTCTTGCTGAGCTCATGGTGCTCATCACCAAGTGGGGGAATCCATCACTTATCAAGGCAACCCCCGCCGGTTTCGCGCCGATATTTCTAAACAAAAAGGCAGTGGTTGCCTATTTGTATAGGTGTATAGGTGTGTATTTATACATGATGTGGTACGTTATCAATGCATTTACTTTCTTTGTCTTGTTTACGTGCTCCATGATTATGCCTGTGCTTCAAGGCGCTTAGACTCGATTTGGTGGAGATCTGGTCAAAGTTCTTATTTTTTCATTGTCAGTGGAATCGATATTAAATAAATGGGCACTTATTGATGATGCAATGCTATCCGGATCATGTTATTACTGCTCACTGATATCGTTAATTATCGATCCACGGGTCGAAACATTTAAAGAAAAAATCAGAATAAGGGACATACTTTTGATAATCTGATTATTGTAAGTTTAAGGGCTTCTTTATCAATACCCCCCCCCCCCTTTTCCATGTATACGCCCACTCTTTACGGGGCATTAACAACATAAAGTCATATATATTATCACCATTCCGCCTTACAATCATTATATGAACACACAATGAATGTTCGCTTTCCGTGTAGAGCAAACATCACTCACTCAGCTTTCCTGGTGACAATCGTCTCTGTTCGGTACTAAGGTCTCCACTCGATGAAGATATCAGTCGGCGTTGTTGTTGTTGTTGTTGTTGTTGTTGTTGTTGTTGTTGTTGTTGTTGTTATTGTCAGTCCTGTCTTGTTAATTGAAGCGTCTTCCATCGCAGCACGCTCTTCAGGAGATTTACCAGCGCGTTAACAAATAGTGAGAGTTCTACCCCCACTGCTCTGTTGTTGTTGTTGTTGTTGTTGTTGTTGTTGTTGTTGTTGCTGTTGTTGTTTCTATGTCCCGTCACTCGCGATTATCCTTCGTAGAAGGCCTTGTAAACAAATTCAGCCAGAGACAACATCAATACATTTTAAGCATAAAGAGTGGAGTCACTGGTGACTTTATCAGTGTATCATTTTACTCCAGTAGTCTTGAGTTTTCTTCTTGTTTACTTTTTAATGTGGGTCTATCTCTCCCGCTCTTTCTTTACCTTCCCTCTTCCTTTTTCTCCCTTTCTCATCTATGTCCATACTCTCTATTATCTCCTTCCCACTTACTTAATCTTCCGCTCTCCCTCTTTAACTTCCTCGAATTGTCTTTAATTCCGCGACTCCTCGTCTGCTTAGACAGGAGTCATGGTATCCCCGCCCTGTCTCGTGTGTGGCAGCACATGTTGTCAGACGTCCACCTTGGGGCCCGTCCACAATATAGCCTATATAATGCTGCTGTTGGACGTGAAACCAAACCAACCCCCCTCCTCTGGTCTGATTATACCTTTTCAATTTCTCTATTTTTTTTTTTAGACTTTCTGGACTGACACTCTGGTATGTGCAGCCATCAATTTGTATGTTCCTCCCCTGTGTGTTTTGTTCACCTTCCTCTCACTGAACAACACAATTAACTGAGAGCAAGGATGAGTTAAAGCTACATATACACGCTAGGAAGCCCTGGACACAGTCGGGTGCACATTGTTAGCACGCTGTCTCTGACTTCCTTGGCTTGGCCTAGCGGGGGCAGCTTCATAGATCTCAAGCAGGGTGGCTGTGTCAGGAATGTCAACGCACAATAACATTGGGCCTTTTTTGGGGGGTGTGTTGGGGGGAGGGGGCTGACTCTTCAGTTGTGGCGGACTCATAGCTTACTATATTAACAGCCTCCTCATCGTGCAGACCATTTAAAAATGTGGAGGCGGTGATTACTTCTCTCTGCTAAAGCCGGCTAAAGTTCAGACTAGAAGCCAAAATTATTTTTTTCAAAAGACCAAACGTCTTTTACCACTTTCAAGTCCCATGAAATGCTTTTTATATTTTTAAAAGTTAATCATAATAATTCAACATTTTGAAAAATTATAAAAAACATTTTTCAGTAAAATTACATGAATCTAGTTTACTTAGAAAACTTCTACAAGTAATTTGGAATTTAACTTGGGATGGTGCAAACAAGGCAAAGTTAAATATTTCCAAGATGGAAGCCTCCTTAGCTTTCGATTAGGATCAATTTTTTTGAGGATTTATATCTTTTATTGACAGCAATGTTGTTTTTTGCTGAATTATTTTATCATACATGTTAAGAATTATTTTTTAAGAGTATAAGCTGTTGTTTTCCCTCTTTTAAAGACATTGAAGAAATCTATTTGAGTTACAATGTCATGTTATTTCCCATCTTCAGGTTGATTCCTTGACGTGTGAGAGTCTGAGATTGTCTCGGCGTTGGTGAGCGGCGTGAGGACCTTTCTCTCCTGGTTGAATGAAGTTCGCCACTACGTCTGGGTCTGTTATACCGCGTCTGGATTACCTACCATAGCTGTAGACAGTACTGCCATTGATTGAGACAATTTAAAACCTCGACAAGGAGAACAGGCCGTGAGAGGAGCTTTACACAGACCCCTGCGTCCACAGTCCAGAACACCAGGCTGTGAGAGGAGCTTTACACAGACCCCTGCGTCCACAGTCCACGTACGCGACCATGTCGGTCAACGAGGACGGCATCCAGTCCGGCAGCGACAGTTTCTGGGAGGTGGGCAAGTACATGCGCACCGTGAAGCGGGCGGAGAATGGCTTCGACCTGTGCAACCACATGAAGAAGCTCATCTCGGAGCGGGCCGAGATCGAGAAGAAGTACTCGGGCATGCTCTCCGAGTGGGCCAAGAAGTGGAACGGATTTCTCGACAAAGGTAACCTGCGCGGGTGTCTAGGGGGGCTTGCACCTGTATCTTTGCTGTTGTGGTTTGCTATTACTCATTGATGTAATTAGTTTTGCCACTTAAATAGAAAAACATGTAAAGAGAGCTCGCAAACTTAAAAATAACTTTGTGTGTTTTTATCGTGTTGTTAAAGTAAATAAATTTCCCCGCAAAAATCTATTCATTTCACACAAAAAATGGTCGGAGGGTTGAAAAATATAAAGAGATAGTATTTTAGTGTACCAGTGTTGTGTTATTATGAATAATTGTGTCCGTTTATTCCTCATGAGAAGGCATCAACTTAAATCAAATGACTCTCACACAGCAATACAAGCGACATGTCCTGTTGTAAACTGTTTAAATGCCACCCCTCAATACTGTGACAAGGCTGGGGTAAAACTGCCAGAGATATGTCTCGTGACCGGTCCACAACTTAAGTTTTAGCATTGTTGCTGGCTTAGGGCATTTGGAATTAAATTATTTCTACATGTTACATACTTCTTACTCTTTGTTATGTCTGTTTTTTACTGTCTGCAGTTATGAATCAAGCATTCGGTCAGATCTAAAGAAAATAGCAATTTGAACGGAGAGAATAATTCACTTCAAATGTTTTTTGTTTTTAAATAGAATATATTTTTTTCTCCATGTTTGGATATTCCAAACAGTTAAGAACAAAATAATCATAATTGTTCTATAGTATGTTACAAGTATTTTTTTTTTCCTTAATACCCCTTGCACTGTTTGAGTAGGTCATGAGTTTGTTAATCTACTTTATGTATTGGGTAGGTCGGTGTCATTATAATGGGACGGTATGAGACAGGAGTCCTGTAATCCCCATACCGCCTGTGTGGCAGCATTTAAAATTATCAGATGTTTGTTTTGGTGCCTGTCCGCAATATGGCCTAACTTCTGATGCTAGATGCTAAGAATCAATCCAACCAACTCTTCTTTACTCTTTATGTCCTGCATTACTTTCTAGAACATTTATGAGTCCATATCCTGTGAAGCACTCGATTGGACATTAACCTTTTCCCGTCACGTCATGCACATGTTGTGATCATGGATACGCTCTTGTGGTAACACTCTTTGTGTGGATCTAGGCACCTTCAATTTTGAAATAACTAATATGAAAGCTGTTACTGCTTGTACATTTTTGAAAATTCCCCACAATACATGTAGTGGGCACACAAGGAATAAGCCTTAAGTCATGTGCTGTCTGTATGTCTGTCCAGGCGCGGAGTACGGCACGACCCAGGGCGCCTGGCGCGGCGTGCTCACCGAGGCTGACCATGTGGCCGACCTTCACACGGAGATGGCCGAGCGTCTGATGCTGGAGGTCCACGCCACCATCAAGGTCTGGCAGAAGGAGAACTACCACAAGTCCATGATGCACTTCAAGGAGACTAAAGACTTTGAGGAAAACTTCAGAAAGGTGAGTACATGTAAAAACTGGGGGTACGCATGCCAAATCGCTGGGTTTCTACTGCTCGTTAGACTCTGATTAGGGGCAATAAAGTGATGACAGATCGAACGATTTCTTTGATTTTCCAAAACAGTACCTTTGCACTCAGCTGCCCTTTAGGTACTTCATTTTAATGTCAAGAGCGAGTTCTTAAACCTGTGAAATATTGAGAAAAAAGTTTTGTTTCTCAGAGACAGCCAGTTCTTAAGCAGCACATTCTCAGACAAGACCATTTTGTGAAAATTCTTGGCCACCTCTCATTTAAAGTTTCATATTATTGTAAAAATTTAGATGTTTTTTCTCTGAAACTATTGATTTTTGATGATGACCAGAATATTAATAGATGATCAATATTTGCTTAGAAATCAAACACTTACGCTTATCTTTAAGTATTTGTTTCTTTTACAATTTTTTAGGCCCAGAAGCCGTGGGCAAAACGTCTGACGAAAGTTGTGGCAGCCAAAAAAGATTATCACGCGGCGTGCAGGACAGAGAAAAGCACAGCCAACCAGGAGAACAACGCCAGGGGGGACACAACAGTATCTCAAGACCAGGTGAGGCCAGCTTTACTGGAGGCTGAAAGGAACTTGTCAAAATTAGCAGGTGGGGCGCGGTAGTCCTTGGGGTAGAACATCGGTTCCCAACTCACTCGAGCAACATAACTGCAGGATTGCTAGGTATCTCGAGTTCAGCTGTTCCACAACTTTCAAAATAATAAGTTTTTGATAGTATGCGTCACCAGAGACCAATTGACCGTCATTTATCAAATTAACGTGAGGTAGAAAGAATCTAATGCTTTTCATGACAAATGTCTACGTACTGAATGGATTACTGATTTGACACTTCTTGAAAAGGGTATGCTATGGGCTCAGAAGTGTTTTCATTTCTTTTTATTCATTAAAGATGGAGGTGGGTTTCATTGTCAGTCATGTTGCCAACTGCAGAAAGTTTGGGCAGGATTGAATTCAGATATATATGCTAAAACCGGCACGTCTCCAGAGATGAAGTAATACCAGACATTATGAATTAATTGAGACATGTCACAAAGAGAACTCACAGGGCTTTTTATACGATGAGCTAGCATGGTGCGTGCTCACTCTATTTCTTTATTGAAATTAAGGCGGTTCACCAATATTCAGACTGAGTTTTTACCCACGTTTAAAGAAGGAAGCCGCCCCTTAATTATCTTAAGCCATATATACAAAATCCTCACAGAGAAACCTCTCTGGTAAAACAGTGCATTCACACATGTGCCATCAACTTTTATTTAGAAGATAGGGGGAAATCTGCAATTTCCTTTTTAGTTTGAGATTTTGTGGTGTATTAATTATTATAAAAGAAAATTCAATGATTTGAATAAAATTTCATGTCCTTGTTAAACTTTTTTTTACATCTAAGTCTTCCCATATAATATCTATTTAATTAGTGCCTTTTTTGCATAAAAACAGTTGAAAAAATTACAAGATAAGCTTCGCAAGTGTCAGACTGAAGTGGAAGGCACGCGGGAGAAGTACAACGCAGCTGTCAACGACCTGAACGGATACAACGCCAAGTACATCGAGGACATGTCAGAGGTGGGCACTGCCTGTTGTACCTTCTCTTTGTTGTTTTCTAATGTCTCCTAAAACTCATAATGCAAGATTTTCTCTGTTATATTTGTCTTTTTGACATTTTTTTGTGTGGAATTTTTCCCCCTTTCTTTATAAGTCAAATTAGCTTTTTGTAGTATATGTTTTGATTGTCACCTTAAAGATCAAGTGTTTCTCCTGTTTTTGTAGTTAAAAAGTAAATTAGTCATATCTCACTTCAAAGGTTTGTGGTCAAGTATATTTGAACCTAGGAGTAACATGGCACTGACTGTCCATAACTCGTGGTAAAGCATATTTTCAGTGAGGGATAGATAGAATGATACTGATAACTGAATGTCCAATAGATAATGATACTGATAACCGAATGTCCAATAGATAGAATGATACTGATAACCGAATGTCCACACTTTCCTGTCCAGGTTTACTCCAGGTGTCAGGAGTTTGAGCAGAAGAGAATCGAGTTTTTCAAAAAGACGCTTTTTCAATTGCACGCATGTTTGGATCTCAGTGTTGAGTCAAGGTAAGTTTTGTTTGATTCTTAATTTTCAAATACTTTCTTTAGTCATTCATCCAAAACAAAGGGTTATCAGATTTATGAATATCAATTTTCATAGACCTATTAACTAAGTGATGCATTAAAATTGTCAAGGGGTTTGACTGTGTGTTTGGGGAAGAAGCTTCGATTAACTCGGAGTACAAGCAAACTGTTTTCCCTAGTCATAATATATTTAATAATGTATTTTTGGTGAACTTTGATGAATTTTTACTTGTAAAGTATATTTGAAGTTTTTGCATTTTAAAACATTGAGCCATGTGTTTTATCTGTTTTCAAAGCTTAATTGAAGTACCTTTCTAAAAACTTTTCGATGAATATTTTGTTAAACCTTTAACAATAGAAACCTCACAAAATAAGGTCTGATAATAGGAATTTCTCATAAACCGTATTTTGCAAGAGAATGCGTTTTTTTTTCTCTTTGGCTCTATCAAAATTGGACTCGTAATTCAAAGTTTTTCTGGTTTAATTCACCTAATTCGAATCTCAGACCACTTATAGGCATGATAAAAGTGCTATCTATCAAGCAAAATTCAATCCTAATTGTTGCTCAAGACATAACCTTAAAAGAAATGAAGTTGGGAAAAGGTTGGTATAGTAAGAAAACAATAGGAAACTATATACACATAGTTTTACAAATAAGGTAAGTGACTGTCTACTAATTGTGGTTTTAGATCAAATCCTAAACAATTCTAATTATGACGTTTCTACTGTATTTAAATATATTTCAGATTCAGTCAGATCTACACAAGTTTGCATGCCACGATTGGCAACATGGACTACAACAAAGACCTCAAATGGTGGTCAGCGAACTATGGGGTGGATATGCCTATGCATTGGCCTACGTTTGAGGTGAGCTGGTTATACTTTTAATGTGTATGGGCTGAGTTTCAAGACAGCATTTCACCTGTCACAGATACACAACTGGTTAACTAATAACACAATTTTGTATTCTATTTATAATTTATTATATATTCATAAACCCTTATTTGTTCCACCATTTGCTCCACTGAAATAATTGTGTAATTCACTGAAACAGCTGGGATGCATCAATTTTGTATTGTGTTAAAGTTATACAAATGGGAGAAACTGGGTTATTACAATTTTACTTTTCCCTTTTTGTCAGGCAATTTTTCCCCACAGTTAATTACAGTATAATGTAAAACTTTAAAAACTAGTAAAAAATATAAAAATAAAAGAAAAAAAAGCCTTGAGCAATAATATCGCCAGCTGGAATGATCAGAAACTTGATAATGTGTCTTTTTATAATCATACAGTACTGTTTTCTGTGTGACTAATATAGTAATTGATGCATGTTCTTATCATATTCAATGTGAAATCAAACATTTTTTTTTGTTTTCTTATATGCTCTTTGCACATTTGAAATTCATTTATAATTGGAAACCCTCATTCTACATTTATGTAAATAATGCATGATCTGTAAACGATTTTTTGGTATAATCAACATTACATTTTAACTGTGTTTTCATATGTATAAGTTGTTTTTTTTTGTTTGTTTTTTTAAATTTATTTTTAATATCAGTTTCAGTTTTTCCCCACAAAGGATAATAAGGTAGTTCCTATCTAACCATAATCTGTATCTCTCTGTCTCTGTCTGTGTGTGTGTGTGTCCTGTCAGGAATACTCCCCAGAGCTGCAGTCCATCTCTCGGCGAGGCAAGGCCAATCTGACCGCGGGCGAGGGAGGCATCATGATCACCAGCATCAAACACTCGCGCGACGGGAGCTACGGGAGCTACACCAACGAGGGGAGCTTGGAGCCTCCGCCATCGCAGCCCCAGATGAGCTACAACTCGCAGAACTCGTACGGGGCAGCCTCCAGTGGGGGCCCAGCTGACAGGTGCGCTATCTCTGTCTACACACTGACTATAGTGCGCTATCTCTGTCTACACACTGACTATAGTGCGCTATCTCTGTCTACACACTGACTATAATTATAGTGTTACATGTTATAGTCAAACCCGCAAAGTAACCATTCTCAGGAAATGCCTTAAATAAATAGCCACTCATTCCCATTTTAATGCTTGTTATTAAAACAGAAATTTCTTGGAAATGATTAAATAATTTTTTTTTTTTTTTAATTTTAGGCGTTTCCTAAGAATGACTTTGTATTGTTTCTGTGTTTCTCTGTAACCTGTATGGCCCAATCAATTAAATTTCTGTTATATTTCAATATTAATGTGATAAACAAAAGCTGTGCTGCGATTATATAGCTCTTTTGAAACAACTTCATTTTGATGTCTTTTTTTTTACAGTTCATTAAACAGTTCAGCTACATAAATTGAATCAGTTATTTTTCCCCTTCTCTTTTGTTATAGTATTGGATGAAAAAGTTCTTTGTTAACCATATTCCAGTTTCATTTTTTTTTTGCTTTTTTATTGTTATCTTGGCCTTGGTTTGTTTGGCAATCCTGCTCTTCTTATCATGCAACAGTCATCTTGCAACTTAAGATGTTTTTTTTTTTTTCTTTCTTTCAATTGCATACATTCCTGATAGAACTTAAAGCGGTGTTAATTTAAATGTGCTTTTTTATGTCTGCTATGCATATGTGGTACATATTATGTTATCAGAAAAACTTTAGAAGTTGTGGGTAGTGCTTTTTTTTTCTTCTTGCTTGGAACTTTTTTGTAGCATTTAGTGAGATAATTGAAATGGTGGGTTTGATTTCAAAGGTTTCACTCCCCCCTCTATTTTCAAAAGTATTTAATTTAACAAAAATGTTATTTCCACAGTGGTTGAAAGACAGATAGTAGAACCTACAGCTAGAACCTTTTTGTTTTTGTGTATTTTAACTGTTAAAACAGTAAGGAACAGATACAAACATAATTTCCTGTGGTCTCATTTAAATAAGTTGTTTGCTTTTTTTTCTCAATATACTAACACTTTTTCCTCTTTTTAATTTTGATCCAACCATCAATCAACCATAAAAGATTTTTTATGACCGACTTTGGGTGTCCCGTGCCCAGAGAATTTTTATGCGTTTGGGAACATCAGTCGATGTTGTAAGTCGACATCATTTTCTTACATCACCTGCATCATCATCGTACAGAAATTGTACAGAGTCTGCATCCTCCCCACCTGGCCTTGATGTCTGAGGACGCAACACCTGGCACCAATCCCCATACCCCCCATATGCCCCACGTCCCCCCCATGTCCCTCCACGTCCCCCCTTGTCCCCACTGCAGGCCACGTCTTGAGCAGCTTTATAAAGCATGTTTTGAAATTTCATCTTTTTGCAAGAAATGTACATTTTTTAATAGAATCATAATTTGGAACTTGTGCTCCTTCAAAAATGTAATGCCTTCATCAACATAGGAGTTTATAATATTAGCCTCAATGAAGCTGTCTCATAAGTTTAGTGGGTCTCCTTCCGCCAGCAAAATGAAATTTAGGCATTAAAAAAAAATGTTATGGGCAAGCGCCCTGCCTATCTTAGAAAAATGTTATATTACTCCTCGTTTAATTTATCTGAGCATAAAATGGAATATTAAAATAAGTTTGTCAACATTAGAAGGAACAGTTTATACTAATAATTAAAAGTTATTCCTTTTCAAGACATCACTTAACCAGCCCTACTGTTACCAGTGCATCATTCAACAGTTCAAGCTGAAAGCAATACACTTCCTGAACGAGATCTGTCAACATCATTTCCTCTTGTGTCAGTGACATCCAGTGAAAAGTTGATCTGTTGGTATTCTCCATGTTTCTTGAGACCCTCCTCCCTCCCTCAGAGGTGCTGCCCAGGTTGTTTGTTTTGTTGCTTAACGTCCAACATCAGCTCTTTGTAGGCCAGATTGTGGACGGGTCCAAGACTGGATGCACCATATCCTGACCAGGCACCATCCCAGTTTCTAGAATTCACATAATTACATTTGTTTTGCAGGTTGTATCTTATCAGGTGAACAGAAAGTTCTACTGCAAGCCTTATGGTTTATTTTGTCCATGGTGTCAGTGTTAGGTGTTGTTTGAGGACCTAACAGTCTATACGTTCCTGTATAATTAGAGCATTTCACTTTTGTTTTGAATTATACAGGTGACCATGTTCCCTTAAGGAGTAGACTTTGGATGCGACATGCAGTGCCAAGGATATATTCTAAACTTGAAGGGGCAGTTCTCCATTATAAGTGCAATAGAACTTGTTTTTTTTTAGATTGCAGTATAAAGTTTGTTTACCTTAACAACATTGATTTCTGTCAATAACATTCATTCAACAATACATAGGTTTATATTGATCTTTTGAGTGCAATAGTGTAAAAGTTTGAGGGGGTGAAGGATGGTATGATTGTGTCAATAAATTTTGTTACTGAACTTTTTTATGTTCCATGAAATAATAGATGTCAGACTTGAACCAGCTATTCCTGAAAACGTGTGTTTGTGGTACGTGCTAAGATTGGTTTGAATCTCTCACAAATCATGGTTTGAACCTGGAGTAGAATATGCAAATATCTGTTTGGGGAAGAGGAGTACCAACTGTTGAAGAATGCATGTCAATGGGAGTGATTTTTTTCTATTTTAAATACAAATTGTTAATGTTTACTTTTGAAAATACCCACTGGGTTGGTATTTCAGATGTTTATTGGCTACTGACCAATGTCACAAGACAACTACCATTAATTGTCACAAAAGGGTTCTTAACTAGAATTCTTTTCACAAACTTCAGAGAGGAAACGCCTCAGATGGAGAAAAAAGAATACGATTCATCGCTGAACCCATTTGGCGATGATGATGATGAGGAAGAGGACGAATACGAGGAATATGATCATAGAGAAGAAGAGGATCACAAGGATCACAACGAAAACCAAACAAATTGCTCTAGGGTCTCCTCACACCAACACCAAGATACCTCGTGCTCAGACAAAGTTTTGGAGAGCAGGGGGGTGTTCACCAGCACTGACAGTTTGAGCAGTGCGGGCCAGACCCCCTCCAACAGAAGCAGCCCCATGCCCAAGCCCCGGAGCAAACCGTCCAAACCGTCCAAACCGGCCAAACCGTCAGGGCTGCCCGCGTCCCCGGCGCTCTCGCTCTCAGGCTCAGCAGGAGTGTCGCCGCCATCACAACCATCAGAACCAAAGTAACAAAAAGCCTGTCAGATTTTCATTTCCAGCACCGTGCTTGCATGGCTGTTCTGCCCTCAGAAGTTTTCAGCTGTGGCAGTTTTTTTTTTTGTTTTTTTTTTCATTTTTTTTTTCACTTCAACCATACCGTAATTGCTTGGTGTGGCATCATTTAATTTGCAGACAGCATTAGTCTCGTATATAATCCTGCATACATGTATGTTTGAACTATGGATTAAAAGAAAGGAAGAGAAGAGAAATGGCTTATTCAAATTTTAATTGAAGTTAAAACGTCCCAGAAATTCAGCATAGTTTTACTGAACTGCAGGCTTTAAATGTTTGTCAGTATGTGAATGGCTTTGGCAAGCTTTCTTGCTCGGATTTCTTGAATATGAACTGATTTAATAAACCCTATGCAATTGAACAGTTTTACTGACTGACTGAAATATTAAAATTCTAAAGGTATATTCGTGTTGAATATTTTACTCCTAATTCCCACATGTCAGGCAATGCTCAATTTTAAATTGATAAAACAAGATTTGATCTACAGAAAGATTTATTCCCTGCATTTCTTGAAGTGACTTGCTACATTTATTTTAATATTTATTTCTTATCGTTTGAATCCATTTATTACACATGCTTGATAAATGACAACTACTTTTGTGGCAAATTTCATTTTTATTGTCAAACCGATGGCACTGTATAAAAACATGTAGCTAGCCATCACAACAAGGCACATGTATGGGAAGAGGAGATATGCTTTTTTCTCTGTCACAACAGCTTTGTTTATAACCTCACTATTGCTGAATAGGATTCATATTTCAGTGTATGCAGAAATGACATATATGTACTTTTTTTGTTTTTAGGAAAGGAAAACCCCACTTCCAACCCATGAAAACATTCATGGAACATTGAGATATTGTTATTTGCTCAGATAGTGCATTTATTTCATTGAGGCAGTCAAATGCTTTTTCAACACATGTTTGTCCTTTTGTCC
This sequence comes from Elysia chlorotica, assembly GCA_003991915.1. Classification (NCBI taxonomy): domain Eukaryota; kingdom Metazoa; phylum Mollusca; class Gastropoda; family Plakobranchidae; genus Elysia; species Elysia chlorotica. The sequence continues at coordinate 255,140 of RQTK01000678.1, read as the reverse complement.
ATTACAATATAAGCTTTTTGGTTAATCAATCTGATATAAAATTATGGCGACTTCTTTGCAATTTTATAACTTGAAAATTCATATTAGCACCGAAAGTAGAATTCTGATATTTTACCATCTTTCACATTACATATTTCTAGAAAAGTAATCCGTGCAGGATTCTCTTCAGTAAAAGTTGTTTCCAGTGAGAGCTTTAACACATTCTACTTATTTCTTTTTGTTTTCATTTGAAATGATATTAATCTTTTTGTTCATTCTGTTGACTTTTGTAACTGAATTTGTTGAGCATAACAAGAGTGTAAAGTACGTGATGCTATGCCATGCATGCGTGCATCATGATCTTACCCTACTCTGCCTATGTGTGCCTTGCTGACTGCTAGCAATCCAAGAGTTTGCCAAACTGTCCTGCCAGTCAATCCTGCACAAACTTTGTCTTGGTGTAGCGACCCCACAAGCTGGGCCAAGTGACGCTCCTAGCTTTAAGGCTAAACATTCCACCAGAAAGTAGTACTAGAATTGTTATGGTCACTGCGAGCTGGTGCAAATGTTTAATCGTTAGGCAACCGGGGTGAATCAAGCACAAGTCGCTGATCTAGGTTTTGAGCTAGAGGCTTTCTTGAAGATTGCATTTCATGCTTTTTTACACATTATGAATAACTCAAAAAGCCCAATTTTAGACTCATGCCTGATTCACCCTGGTTGCTTAACATCTATATTTATATGTAATATATTCGCTAATAAAATTCTCACTCGTCCCCATTTTGATAACTTTTCTCGGAATGTGCCTCTCTATTTCCTGGCTCGATGTGGTCATGGGCGGTTTCAAGACTGGTTTTGTAAGATGGCTACACTCTGTTATGTTTGAAACTTGTGCAGAGCATTATCAACCTTCTTTAACGTGCGACGACTTTGCATCTTGTGGCATTGAACAGCTCAAAGCATGATCTGTAATACCCAGAATATACCAGAACGTTCCAGGACTCGTTTATAAATTCTGTATAAAACTTTAGAGTTTTACTTTATTTTGTGTTGGATAATGGATCTTGTCACAATATTGCTAATTATATCTTCTTGAAGTGATCTATGTTTTCGCAAATTTGCATAGGGGAATGATTATAAAATTCATTTTATGTTTCTTATTATCGCAAGAGGATTGATAATAAAAAAAAAGAAAATCAAAATTAGTGATAACTCTGGAACAAATGCTTATTTAAAACAATTTTGTTTTAATTCTATTCTTGAATTATTTCAGTCTTTTATCCTATCTCTTCAAATGCTTTTAAATGTTAATGAGAGGGCTATTTCCTTCTCAAAACATTTATTATTTTATTACTCAGTGGAACCACGGTTTTGCTAAGACCTTGAGGATTTTTTTTTACCGCACGCAAGTTCATCATGCATTGCTTTATTTATTTCTGATTATTTATAATTATTGTTTCTCTCCATTGTGTCCGTCCCTGTTTTGATTCAGGTGAATTCTTGCAGGAGTTTTGGGGAGTAGGTACGCTGTAATGGGGAGGGGTGAAGAGGATCAAACAGATACAGGGTTGTTACGAATTAAAATTTTCACATCAAATAATAAATACCAGGACTGGTTCATGTATGTTCATAATGCTAATGATGAAATCTAAATCCAGCTGGAGCTTAGCATTTTTTAAATTTATTTATTAGTCTTTAAAAGCAATTTGTGACAGGCGTTTTGTTTTGTTTGAAAAGAGTAAAATACCTTTACGTTTGAGGAAAGATATTCTAACTGTATACCAAAGGGTATCATTAGGTTTTGGTGTTTGTTAAACTGGTTTAGTGATCTGAGGTACTTTGGTGATGGTTACGTGGTTAATAGAGAAACTCATGGGCATACCATCATCCATACTAAATATTCTGCTAAAAAACCCAACCTTGTCAGCTCTATTGGTTGTAGTTCTGTAACGTACACTATTGTATACTCCTCCTGGCTTTATGGTGATTTTGATATACTTCACTGATATTAAAAATGTCTTCCTGACTGGTTTTAAATTATGGAAACCCAAATCGGCAATGGCTATAAAATAATCCTTAGTTTTTAAACGCTCAAATTTTTACCGTGTGGAGAGCTTTGGTGATTTTTTATGTTTTTAAAAAGTTATATTTTCTCTCTTTAATGTAAAACTGAATGCTCTTTTTAAAATTTTTTTAGACCAAACTTTGATTATATGTGTACACTTCATGGAGTACTTAATATATCCTAATCCTCTATTTAATGTTTACATACAAACTGAAGGGAAAAAAATGTATAAAATTTGTGGCCACCTTCGCGTCACTGACGTTATGCCCATGGTATAAAATGTGCCCCTCTGCCCGATCACTGACGTCATGCCCATGGTTTTTGTCCGCAGGGACCAGGCCGACTCGCCAGTGAACAATGGCGGGGAGAACCCGTTCGGCGACAACTCTGAGACGGAGGACATGGCGGGGGAGGACCCCCCGAGCCAGGGCTGGGCGGTGCGCGCGCTCTACAGCTACGTCAAGGCTGAGGACGACGAGCTGGAGTTTGCAGCAGGTCAGTCCGGCCTGACAAGTCGCCCCCTACCCCCTAATAATAATAATAATAATAATAATAATAATAATTATGGTTATGTATAATTTTAAAGATGTGCTCAAATTTCCTTGTGCTTTTTTCTTTACTGATTTACCTGTATATGTCTTTCTCCCCCCTCTGTGATTTGTCTGTCTACCTCCCTTTCTACCACTGCACCTACAATTTTTTAAAGAGAATGAACTTTGTAATTACGACCCCTAGCTCACTCACAAACTCACTTTTCTTCTTGAACTTGCTATGTAGTGTTAAAAAAAGAGATAAATATGTAAACCCTCAACCATTGGGATTATGTAAGTCATTAGAACACATGACAGCGTGTTTAATGTTGGAAACACTTCAAGTAAGTCCTGAAAATGGAGTCCATGTAGAGCTTAGAATTGAAACAGTGATATATACAATCAAGGACGAGTGATGTGAATTTGGTGCATGGATGAAATGTAATCTGTTACACAAGATAACTATTATTCTAAATGGAAAAAAAGCAGACTTGCAGTTATATGTTCTGTTTTGTTTGTAATAGAAATTTTTATAGAAAATATCAGCAATAAGGCTATAGATATTGAAAACATAAGGTGAGTTAAGCCCACTTTACTATTTCTAACTTTGGTTGACTTGTAATTATAGGATATCGCTCAGCGATCTTGGTACATACATAACTTTAAGGAAAAAAATATGGGACATTAAGTTAAAATAGTAAACAAAATATATGCCTGTCCAGTATCGGTATTGCTCTTCATGGTAATCCTGTACTGATGACTTTATATTTGGGGCTGTTATTGTCTCTTTTGTGACTTTAAACAAATTGTGCATTATACTCATACATGTGATTTTAGTTAAACAATCTAGTTTTATTCAACCTATTATCTTTTTGTTTCTGCAGGAGACATTTTTACTCAGATTGCAACAGAAGATGAAATGGGTTGGTGCAAAGGCCAAAAAGATGGTCGGATAGGCTTCTACCCGAAGAACTACGTTGAGAGGATATGAGTTGAGTGAGGTGGCTGAGTGGATACAGGCAACGCTTTCTCAAGAGGAGGAGTTGACACTTTTAGAACGGTGGCTGTGAATTCCTTTGTAACAAAGCGGAGTAGGGTAGTGAGAGCAGCTGGTGGTAGCGTATCCCAGCAGATTCAAAGTGCTGCACAATTCAGTGGAGGAAGATTGTCACAGCCAGGTCCAAGGCCCTGCAGGAGAGATGGTTCTGTGTGAGAGCGGAAAATGTATGAACTTAAACCAGAAGCTCTACAAAAAAATTACTGTGTAGTACATATCTGAGCATCATTTCGGGAAGAGAAATTGTTTCAAAACTGGAGGATGTTTGTTTTTATAGAAGTGATGAAAGTACATTGCGTCATCACTTGAAAATATGAATCGCCCTACTCTCGAGGGTTTGACTCTCTCCCTGACTCCCATAAATATATGCCAGATTAAAAATTCAATTGTGAGCTTCAAAATTAAAATTACAATACTGATGTCTTTCTACATTGCACCAGCTTGAAGGTCCATGTTGGCATCTTCTTATAAATCTGCAAGATAGTATAATTTCAATCATTTTTAATTTATGGATGCTTTTAGATAATAATAAAAAGTGTTCAGAGTCTATTCTAAAAGATGAGTTGTAGTTGTAGTTGGATGTTGAATGTTGCTTTGTTTCCAATTGCCTAGGGCTCCTCCTGTTGTTTTTTTTTTTCTTTTTACTTTAGCAGAAGAGTGAATGTTTGAAGTAGATACCTGAGTTTTCATCTGTATTTTATATTTGGAATGTCATGGCTGCTGTAATATGTGTTGGTGTCCTTTGGTTAAAGTTGGAAATCTGTTCACTTTTTTTATTGATATCATCTTGCTTTAACAAGGTTGCTTATGAAAACAAACTAAGGCTGTCAAAACAGTTGTTTTTTTTCCCTTCTTTTTTTATTTTTTTTTGGTATATTCATTCTCTATGTTTAAGTCTACACACATACATGATTCCTTAAAACATTAGTCTTCTGCGTTATTAAATAAAAATCAAAAGACTCTTTTTTTTTTTTAACAAAGTTTGGTACGCATCATCATTGTGGAAAGCAGGTTATTGTTCCATTAGGTATGATATTGTATGTTTTTCTATTGCCAGGGTTGTTTTTTCTTCTACAATATTTTCCTACTTAACCCGATCACGTTTTTTTCATGCCTGACCTCCTGACTGTCTCCTACAGGAGTCTTTGTGCATTGGGGTGGTCATCTCTTACTGGCCCTGACTTCACATTCCAACTGGTAGAAATGTCACAGTCTGACATTACAGCACCTTCCTGCTCGCAAAGGAAACCTGAAAGTAGAATTGTTTAGTGTGTGCCAGCAAACATTGCTAGTGAAAAAATAACATGCTTAGCAGATATCTTTTGTGCGTTTGCTGAATGTAATTGAAACCCAAAACATCCTTGCTAGGGATTCTTGCTTACACGCACTGATGCACTGCTTATGCACATATCTCAAACCTTTGCCAAGTCGGGGGAAGCGTTTTGAATTTGATGCGTTTATCATTCCAGGTTTACTGGTGGAAGTCTCTAGGGCTTTGACTTTTAAGTTTTTGTGTGATTCCTTCTGAACCAGGTTGAGTTGAGGTTGTGCTCCGCAATAGGAACAGAAGAAATTCACCTGAAACAATTTCAAACGTACACTATTTCCAATAATGAAATTTTGTAAATGTGCTTTTGCAATTGCTTAGTGTGCTTGTCGTTACCTACTTTGATGCTCTGAAACAAAATCAGTTTCTGTCTTGTCTTCCTCGGCAGCCACTGCCCTGACCTGCAACTGTACATACACGTAACTCTATATACTCGTATACATGTTGATTATATAATATATAAATATATCTGTAGTGTGTGTATCTTATGAGCTGCTGTCTCAACACGTTAACATGAAGTCTTCTGTGAAGTAGAACACAAGGGGATCTCTGGTTTATTTTTGAAAAGGCAAACTACTTAATGATGTGATGATCCCTCGTGCGCGATTGATTGAAGAAACAACAGGAGGGAGAAGTGTTTGATTGAAGTGAATTGTAAGGACACTCACTCCCCTCCCGTTTTTTTTTTACTTGAAAATTAAAATGGAAAATTCAGTACCTATGAAATATGTGCATCTTTTCAAATTTAGTTTTGTCCAAAGCTTACCATACTGCCCATGCTGCGATCAGTAAGTCAGAAGGAAGAGAAAAAAATGATGCATCATGTTCACATCATGTGAAAGTCTCAAGAGCTACACCATGAAACATATCTTCTTAGTGCTTACAAAATTTGGGAAGACTGGCTTTTTAACATAAGAAACTTTAATTTTTTTGTACATACGAAAGAATTCATGTGTCCTTTTGGTGCTAGTACTTTGTCTCCCCCCATTAGCAGCTTCTGAGCCTTCCTGATTTCACCCCCTAATGGTTGGATCAGTGGGGGCGCGGTAGCCTTGGGGCAGAACATTAGCTTCCGACGCAGGAGGTCCCTGGTTCGAGCCCTCGTGATTTTGCTCCTAATAGTTGGTCTGTGTCAGTTTTATGTGACCAGCTAAGGCAGGAGTCATGATATCCCCACCCTGTCTCGTGTGTAGCAACAAATAAAAATTGTCAGACGTCAGTCATGGGGACCGTCCACAATATAGCCTATATAGTGCTGACGTTGGATGTTAAACCAACTCAACCACAGTGTATTTTCACCCAGTTGTACCGATGTGTGGGAGGACTGAGAAAGTTGTTGGCGTGGGCCTCACATATGTGTGTCATGAAAAAGAAAAAGAAACATTTACAAGACTATGGAAGTAGTGCAGTGTGGGTTATGAAAAAGAAAAAGAAACATTTATCTGAAAATTATAAAAGTGTTTTTCTGAAAAATTAGGATACTTTTTAAGAAAATACATAATATTTTTGGACGAAGTATTAATTATATTAATTTGTCTTTATGTATGTTTCTGAAAATGAGATTTGTAAATTAGTTTGATTTTAGAACTAATGACGACGTAGAACTTACTAAACTCTATACTTGTCTCACAGGTTTCAGTTCTAAACTTAAGCATAGCAATGGAGAGACTAAACACTTTGGTATTGTTGGATTAGGGCATCAGGGCGACCCTGGCAAACAGAGCAAGGTTATTTTCTGTTACACTGTGAGCTGAGGCCCTGTTGTGATGTCTAGTGTTGCTCTGATGGGAACAGCTTAGTCAGCTAATCTACTCCCCATCATTCATCATCCACCTTGTTATGACGCTTGTCTGTACATACTTTAATTATAATTATACATAACACATAGTTACCTTATGGTATAAATATATATATATGTATGTTCATGTTAGAACCTGACACAGGAAAATGAATCACAATATTTATTATTACTATTTGCTCATATGCAATGTCGAAGACGAATTCCTTCTACTGTGTCCTCTGAGTGAGAGTGTGTGTTTTATCTCCTGTTTGAAAGTTTACAAACTGTACTGAGTCCGTCTCACTAGAAATGCATGGTAGAGTAGTTCAAAGGTGTATTTTGTGTCTCTTGGATGTATACAGGGTGCCTATAGTGTACATGGTACCACACTTAGTGTCATGTGTTTGATAAACTGTTCTTAATGCTGGGCAATGATCAATTATATACAGCTTTTATTCTGCCTCAAAAGCACACCACCTTGTCTCAGCCTTAAAAAATCTTTACTGTTCTTATGAGGGGATCAAGTTTGTGAAATGACAACAAAGAGAATTTCAGAACCAATTTATGAAAAACACCTAAGTTATTGTTTCGGACAAGAGGAAGAAACCGTTTTGGAATATATTTGTTAACGTCAATTATTTTAGGCATAGCTTTCTTCTCTGCTTGTGTGATCCCAGTTTCACTCTGCTTTTTTTTTATTTGTTGATTTCTTTTAAGCCCTTGTTGAATTTTTATGCCTCTTCCTATAGTAACAAAATTATTTGTGGTGTCTATTGAGGCCTTTTCTAGTTGACGTGATATCTCCATTGATGCATCATGGGTGTGTAAAACACTTCTAATCAGATGAGCCTGGCTGCTTTCAATCAGTTTATGCTCTCTGATGGTGTGAGAGCCTTTCTTGGGCTTCATAATTAATTGGTTGAGAACATCAAGGTTAATTCTGGCATGCAGATCCCATGCTAAACATATCACTGATTTCAATTTAAGCTTTTCGGTATGGAAAATTTGCCATTTATCCAAGATTTTCACTTGAAACAAACGTTTAGTGTAGATTATTTTTCTTACCAGTCTCGTGTCTAATAATAGATTGAAGTATGACCTGCTTAGACAGGTCGCGAGGGAAATGCGCTTGATAGTCGAGTTAAGGGCCATTCTTCAGCTGCAGATGACTCACCGAAGAATAATTCAAAACAAGTGTTTAGGAAATAATAATAAAAAAAGAAAAAAACTTATTTAAGACTCGTAAATGGCGTTCATGATGTAAAGAAGTAAACATGTTGTTTCTGTGAAAATCCTCCTCTTCCTAAAGCTGTTTTTTATAGCACATCGTGTACAGTGAAACCCATGCATGTCTTTCCTACCTTAGACCCATTCCAATCTGACACAGTTGATTTTTAATGGGCAGTTTATTAGAGAAAGCAACTGTAGGTAGTGGTGGCCCAGCATCCTTTGGCCAAATTGCAGGGCCCCTGTTGGAGCCCCGTGGTCTGACTGCCCTCACCTGTTGGATCTGTTGCATCTGTTGTGCTGCTGCCGGTGCATTGGATATTTTGTGGTTGTGTTGTTGAGCTTTCCGCATTGTGATCACAAACATGGAAATTAAAGCAAACTGTGTTGGTTTTTGGGTGTTTATATCAACAGCTTGAAATTAACGAATGGTTTCACTTGCTTAGTTTTATATGTAACTTGTGTGCTCATTGGTGATAATGCTTTCTCTACAATTTGCGTTTTGGGAGTTTATTCCCTGAAGTTTCAACTGTGCGAGGAAGAAATGGGTATGGGCCACTCCTGTCAAATTTGCCAAGACAATTCTGTTCGAATTGTCCTATAAACTTTGAGCAAGGGACGTTTTTCTCCTGTTCTGCCGATCGAGTGTTGTGCTGTGGGCCACGCGTAGATTGCTATTTATAGCATATAGATAATAATTTGGACATGACTCACTTTAGTTCTGATGTTTGTGAAGTCAGTGAATTATTAAAATGGCACCCCTAGAGCAGTTGCTAATTTTTTTTATTTTAAGATCATAAGAATAGATCTGCGTCTGGAAGGTGAAAATATTGGAGAATAATATCTAAACCTTTTCTCTGGTCTATAGAAAGGAGGGAAAAGGGGGGGGGGGGGTGCTAAAGTATTTACTCTTTCAAAGATTGTCCTTACTGAAATAAGTGTCCATTAGAAGGGGAATCACAGTTCAAAAGTACAATCCAGTTCCAGCATTAATACAGGTTATCCCCTTTTATATTCACTCTTACTCAGTGAAGTATTTCACATCATAAAGTGCTGTGGATGGAGGCAGAGAAAAGATTGAGGATATCAGTATTAAAGATCTAGCGAGAATCGCATGCAGAGTTCCCACCACATGATTTGCTTAAGATATTCATGCTCACCAAAGTTTGACGCATTGTTTTCTATGAATAACTTTACTTACGCAAACTTCTCATAAACTGTACGTTTAAATGCATTCCCTGTCAAAATCATTTCGTCTATGAACATTTTTTTTTTCTGAAGCTGTTCTTTTTGTTCTTTTATCTTCCCCCTCAGCTGCAATTGCTCTTTTTCAACGCATCGACAAACCTCAAATCAAACATTTTCTTTTAAATTCATTATCATATTCTTCGTTGTTGTTTTTTCCACAAAAACTTATTTTACTGTAGGTCTTGAGCACCAATTATTTATGCTTTGCAATTTGTTTCCAAACAGTAAAACTAATAGATATCAATATCTTGAGTATTCTCTCTGTGTTAATTTTTTTATGATTATAATTATGATTATCCTGGGTTGGTATATTTGCATAAACACCTGTTAATGTTTGATATAGGAATGATTGAGATTTTACAAATATCTATGTACTGTTTTTTCTTTTGCTGTGAAAATAATCATGTATTATGTATATCAGTATCAATTATGTTCTAGACAAATACATATTCAAGTACGGAGAAACACATTTTTTGCTTTGTGATTTAAGGTAAGACAAATAGCATATCATTTTCTTATGTTTGTTTCACATTTTTCTCTGAGTATGTTGGTATTTTTGTAAATCATATAAAATCAGCAAAGCTCTGTGACTGTGGTTAGCAATTTTTCTCAAAGTGGTTTTAAAAAAGCAACAACTCTACATGTTTATCACTGTTAATCATCAAATCATGTAAAAAGATGAACTTGAGGGTTGCATTGGTCACTGAGTTTGATGGGGTCTCCCCCACTCTCCTTACGCTGTCTCTGTGGACTTTCATGTGCAGTCATTTTTATGATTCCACCGAAGTTTGATTGTTACTTATTCGATTGATTATATTTACACAATTATTATATGCAGTGAGATAGAAAGAAGCGGATGTATAACTTAAATGTAAATCAAATTGCAACTTGTTCCAGTGAGGGAAATGTATCATTTTGAAAATATATTTTGTTGGGATATGTATGTATGTACTTTTTTTTTAGGGTTGTCTAATAAAGTAGGTTAACTAAGCTTCTCAAATTCTTAGATAGAAATATGGCAGACTGTCATACAGTTTAGAATTCTTTTTTTTTTTTTTTTTTGCAATTAGATTGATTTTTCTCCTGAATTGGCAGATTCGTTAGAGGTTTCTCTTTTTCTTAATTTTCTTGGGGTTTTTTTTTTCTACTTTGTCATGTGTATAGTTCCATTGTGTAACTTCTGCTATAGAACAATATGTATCATCACTTACGTTATGTCGCTCCTACGAGTATACCACATAAACAAGTCTCTTTCATTACCCTAGTACTAATACCTCATCACTATTCCTCATCATCCCTCCGTGTTCTCTGCCCTGAGATATACATACCTATATATTTACTGTAACTACAAGTGACTTAGTTCAAGCCTGTTTAGAGCCGAGTGTTGTTACGCTCCTTGTCCGTATGTTGTTAACGTACACGGGGCAGGGGGGACAACTCGTGTTGCTCCTGCTGCTGCCAGTGGTGTGAGGTCTTTGTAAGCAGAGTATCCTATTGTTTTATTACGTATATCACGGTTGTTTATGATGAGGACATATTGTCAGAGAGCTAAGTTATATGTTCCCATGCCATATATTGTGCATCTATAAGAGACATAGCCTGCAATATGATTAAAAAAGAATAAAACATATAAATTAAATACAAACAAAATAGTTTTTTCTTTGTGTTCATGATCTTGATTTATACATGTGTACTTTTTTTCTTATGTTATTAAATTTTTACAATTAAAAACAATTAATAATAATTGATTAATGAGTCGGCAATAGTCTAAAGATATTTTGTCCCCATACCCTTAGAAATGATTCTTTTCAATCTTGATAACAATAAAATTATGATTATTTGAAAGCCTAAATAAAAGAGTAATACATGTATACAATTACAGAGAAAATCTTTCACACTTCATGAATAGAAATGCATATAGCAGCAACAAAGAGAAGAACTATCCACATCAGGACTCTCCATAATGGAAGCCGATCAATGTGAGCTGAGATCTGCGATGCATGGTGCAGTCTATGGCAGTCTGTGGCGGATCTGGGTGCTGGAGCAGCCCAACTCGGACTAATGGGAAATCGCTTCTCAACTTGTTTGTAGAGTTTTCTCCGTATGGGGAGGGCGCAGTCTCTTCCTTTGTTTCATGTCTCTCCTAATCCAAGGTCTCTACATGTAGTGCCGTTCTATAGCGGGGGTTTCTGTAATAGTATAATGTTGTTGTAATTAAATACCTATATTGGAGTTTGAGAGTTTTTTGTTCTGATTAAGTTACCACAGTTTCCTACTGCCTGGTTTGACGCTGTCTAGATTGTTAAGACATTACAGTGTAGTAGTTTGACTTTATGTATAAACAGTACATGTTTTGAGGTTCAGGAGAAAACACAATGCCAGTCTTCAGTTGCCTGATAGTTTTGAAATAAAGCTAAACAATAACACATCAGTCAATACGAAGTTCATGTACTGTATTTGATAGCATATTGCTTGTAATCTTAGGGATAAAACACAAACTTATAGCAACCAGATTTATAGGAAGTCATGAGACAACCTACCATACAGCCCTTCACTACAACCCTATAACTAGTATAAGAAAACCCTAAGAGAGCCTAGTTCAGGCTTCCTGCGCTGCCAGTAGCAGGTTCACATCTTGGATTGATTACCCAAACATGGAAAATTTAGTCATACTGTTATAGTACAACGTGGATGTGGTCAAACACTAACATCTGGCAAAATAGTGAAATTAAAGAGTAATTAGATGTATACAAGATTTGAGTTTTTAACTGGAAAGGTTTTTAAAAGATTACGTTTTTATACATGTATTGTCTTCATTGTATTACTTTTCACTTAATAGAGCTGGGTGCCGAAATTTCCCTGCACAATCACCTGCGCCCTAAAAATTTGGACGTGATGCGCTTCTATTTCTGCTTATTAAATTTAGCAATAGTATTTATATTCATTTTGATTATAATTTTTATTATCGTCATGAGGAAAATTTTCATTAATTTCACGATGGACTCCCGCACCGCTATCTCTTCATCCATATAACTATATCTCTCCTCTTTTCATTTTGCTCTCTCCATCTATCAATGGACCAAAATCTGCCTCTCGTCATCTCTCCTCTCCATCTCTTTCTCTCTCTCTCTCTCTCTCTCTCTCTCTCTCTCTCTCTCTCTCTCTCCATCTACCTCCCCCGGGTTCACTCACCTGGGCTTCATACACAAGAGATAATAAAAAGTACCCGCCTGGGGTCACCTAGAAGATTGCTTTATAAAACAATGAACCTTTAGTACTGAAATACTAATACATGTACTAATCGAAATTTGAGTACTAACAAAGTGACTAATACACTAACGATTGAGATAGAGTTCACATATGCTTTATGCTAAAATTATAAATATCAAATCAAGACAGTTCACTTTGGTGTTGTTGTTTTTTATGTTTAATTAAAAATGAAGTTATTTTTATTACTCTGTTGAACACCACCACAATAATTTTAGTTCTTAAAGTTAAATAGTAAAAGTTCTGTGCCTTTGATGTTTTTTTACTTTCGGTTTATCAAGTGGCTAGTGCGGATCATAAAGATGAGGCAAGAGTCAACTTAATATGATTTGGACACACTCTTCTAAATTTTTTTTTTTTTAAATATGGAGTATTGCAATGCCAAATATTGTTACGCTTTAATTTCTAGATACACGTAGGTGAATGTAACTGAGATTTTGACCGCATCTTAAACAGTACATTATGATTACCAGGGGTATGTAATGTGTAATGATGCTTCTGGTAATCTCATATATGATGAAATTAATTATCAAACTTTTATATAATTTATTATCAAACCAAACATGTCTGCCCAGAAATGGGTATTTTATGAAAAAGAAAAATTGTGGCACTCTTCAAACAAGAGGTGGATTGAAGAATAAGCAATCTCAAATGAATTTGGAAAAGGAAGGCCATTAACCTTCACCGTCCTTCGTGGGTGAAAAAACGCACAGCCTGTGAAAAATCTGCGGAATTCTTTTTATTGGTCCCAATTATAAGATAAAAAAAACAACACATTTAATCCTCAATTTGTATTATGCTTCCACCTGGGTTGTACGTTTTCCGAATAATAATTTATTGATTTTTATTCATTTTTTTCTGAACCATATGGTTTCCGTAGCTTTTTTAGCCAGACACTGAGGATGACTCAACAGTTCAGGGACAACAAACACAACCATTTCTCATGAAGTATATTAAAACCCACTCATTCAGGTTAGTACAAGCAATAATCTCGTCTTTCCAGTAAAAGCATCTCACCGCCTCTTAAGGTTTATATTGATCTCCACGGATATCAGTAGGTAAAGAACGGTTCTAGCTGCCAGTCAATAATTATTGCATGTACTTAACTATACTCAGATAATCAAATAAGTAAATAAAAAACGTAAGGAGTAAGAACTATTGCTGTTCATGACTCACAAATCAAGTCACGGAGTAGTTTAAAAAGCAGAACAAAAAATAGTAAGACAAACCTTTCATATTTTAATTCATTTCACTTAGAGCTAAAACTGTAGTACTGTATACAGGACAAATTCAGAGCCACAATTGGCCATGATATCACAGGAAAATCAGGGAAACTTTAAATAAGTTAGTGTGAACAGCTTAAATAACATTTCATACAGTATAGTTATTATATTCCAATATTTTGCATGTGTGTGTATAGTTGTGAGAGTACAAGGAAGAGCTGTAGGTAGAGGACTGAGGCTTGCGATTGGTCGATTGGCCACACGTCGTGTCGTGTGTCACTACACCCATCATGTGATGTAGACGGATACACTCTATTGGCAACAATCATCATGTGATGTAGACGGATACACTCTATTGGCAACAATCATCATGTGATGTAGACGGATACACTCTATTGGCAACAATCATCATGTGATGTAGACGGATACAGTCTATTGGCAACAATCATCATGTGATGTAGACGGATACAGTCTATTGGCAACAATCATCATGTGATGTAGACGGATACAGTCTATTGGCAACAATCATCATGTGATGTAGACGGATACACTCTATTGGCAACAATCATCATGTGATGTAGACGGATACACTCTATTGGCAACAATCATCATGTGATGTAGACGGATACACTCTATTGGCAACAATCATCATGTGATGTAGACGGATACACTCTATTGGCACTTGGCAGCACTGAACCAAACATGGCTTGTTAACAAACTCAGAGCTCTGGCTTTATGTTTGTCTAGTTTCTCACCCTTGGTTTTCCCGTATATTCCCATAAAAATGAGAATGGAACACACACCGTCTGACGACCGGTCCTCAGTACTATCTGACGCCACCAAGGGCGATGGTAAAGTTGCCAACCTGGCAAACTGTAGCAGCCAATCAGAAGGCAGATTAAAAGATGCGAGATAACCCTGTTATTTAACTGTTTATAACACTGCCTTCCCCTGCGAAAAATCGTGTCACAATAATATGTCACTAAAGAATCACGCAAAAAAATCTACATAATGCATTGTACAAATACTTTTTATATCACGCATGTACATAAACTATCACCCATTCATTGATTTACGTACTCGGTACTTGCCACAATGATTAAAATTAATGTGAATTTCACCTTTGAGTTAATACTGGGTGTCAATCATTTAAATCATTAAATAAATCAAATCATGAAAAAATACGTTATTAAGGCTCTAGGCATTGCACACAATGAGACAATCAGATACGATGAAACATGCAGGAAATAAAGTATGGATGGTTTTAAAATAATATTGACAATTATTAATGTTGGGCATCTCTCTCTGTCTCTCTCTCTCTCTCTCTCTAACTCTCTCTCTTCTTCTCTCTCTCTCTCTCTCTCTCTCTCTCTCTCTCTCTCTCTCTCTCTCTCTCTCTCTGTCTCTCTCTATCTCTGTATCACGATAACTATTTCTCCCGGGAACAACATATACTTAAACTTTTAAAAAAAGCAAATTGTTATTTTGACTTCTCACATCCCGTTCAAATCTCACCCTTACATCACACTTTCGTGGCACAAACGGCTGTTAAATACATCAATAAAATGTGGGGGTTACAAGTATTAAAGATTGAGCAGTCAAAAACATGTAATCGCTGTCTGAAACCTTATGAGAGCAATATAAAAGAACAAGAGGAAGGGAAACAGGAAGGACGGAATAATAAATAACAAAGAAAAGCGGCCCGTGCCTATGACTTATGTACAGTTGATATGAATTTAAAACAAACACAGTACGTGTTGTATGTATTATGCATAAATTTTCCAGCTATAACCACATCTCCACTTTCCAGAAGTCCAGTATGTGAGATTTAGAGTCTATAGATAGTAAAACAGTCTTATCTATTCAGTCCAGATTCGGCCTCGCTAGTTTCTCTGCCGGCAATGTTGTTGTTGTTGTTGTCGAGAACAAGTCCGTGGTTGTCCTCAGCGCTGTTTGTTGCTTGACTTTCGCCGCTTGGGTTGCTGGGAACGTTGAGACCGACGGAGGAGTTGTCCGCCCTTGCGCTCTCCCGGGAACGAAGCTGCCTGCGTCTTTCCACGCCCTGCCATCTGTCACGGAGCTCCGCCATTTTGTTGCTCACAACACGTCTACAGGGATGCAGAGAGGGAGAGAATCATACAGTGCCGGGTTTAAGGCGGGGCCTACGGTGTCCGGACCCTGGGACTTCCACCGAAAGGACTCCACCCCCCCCCCCCCCCACACCCCCCCCAAGAGGAGCCCGCAGCACGCCCAAAAGGACCCCCCCCCCCCCCCCCCCACACACACACCAGATGGGACCCCTGACAGCAGTCAGCTCTGTCAAATTAGATACCCTAGGACAATCATATGAAGTGAGTAGCCCCCGATCTGACCTGGGCCCAGGGACCCCTGACACCAGTCCTTACTCCAGCAGTGGAACGGCACTCGGTGTTAAACGCAAAGGAATTCATTGAAATGTATTGGACGAGTACAAGACACTGTTTTATAAAGATTCATATTCATGTTTGTCAGTTGTAGACATTTATTTTAGACATTTATTTTAGACATTTATTTTAGACATTTGCAAAGCATTCAGAGAAGTCTACCGTGACAGTAAAAGTAGAATCGGTCAATTTTCTCTTTGGCAGAGCGTTGTGGAACCAACATTTATTTAAGCGTCCGGGTTGTAAAATGTACACAGTCTTTGTTTTTGTGGTTGCCGTTACTATCACGCCGCCCTTTGCTTTTGTCGTGACCCAACAACCCTAGCTACTCACTCCGTGCTGGGTTGAACCAGGAGGACCACAAAATACCCCCTCCACGCCGGGGATCCAGAACCTGCACAAATGTGTCTCAAATCTCTAACCATTGCCCCCCCCCCCCGCCCACCCCCTTTTTTTTACATCCCACCATAACAATATTTTCACTAAAATGGTGGGTTGAACAGCATCTCTATATTGATAGAACCAAGGAAAGCTCAGCTTTGACGGCAGCACCCATCTACAGCCATTGTGTAGACACAGAGGGACGAACTATTTCTTGTTGCAAATACAAGCATCAGTGTCTCCGACTAACGTTGATATGAGAAGTGCCTAATACCTTGAAATACGTTGGTGACTTTTACACATCCTTTAAAGCTAGCTTATTTTGACATAAAAATCAAACATTTTGTGCCGAAAAGTGCATGCCAATAAAAAAAAACCAGAAACAAAGAAGGATTCCAACGGAGAAACAACCTTTACGACCGCTCGGTTTCCGGAGAAAATCTTACAAAGTCGAGGGAATGACTTTAGGCTCGAATCTCAAACTCTCTGCTCGTCAATGCAGGACACTCCTTACTGTCTTGAAAGTATACCTTCTACATGACAGTTGGGATTTCGAACCAAGTTCCACATGATAAAAAGTACACGAACAACTTTAAGTTACTGTGCGTTTCATAAACGTCCAAGTTAGAGTACTTTTTACACAACAAAACAGGATTACAATTTAAAGCACCGTTGTACGAACTACATTAGATCAGTGATAATATTTTACGACGTGTCGGTGGGAGCGCGGTAGTCCTGGGGTAAGACATTGGCTTCCCATAAAAAAAAGTTCATGGTTCAAGCCCAGCTCCGCCGACTTGGTCGCCTAATGACTGGACCGATTGCAGTATAATACACAGTCATGGTATCCCCGCACTATCTCTGTTTGGTAGCTCGTAAACTTGTCAGACACATGTCTTGGGCCCGTTCACAATACAGTCTAGAATAGTGCTGACTTTGGACTGTAAACAGCAACAAAATCAACTGGTGTGCCCACCTTCTCTCCCTGGACTTGAGCTGCTGCCTGGCCAGGTCATCCTTCCTGCGCTGGAACTCCAGGTCCCACTGGGTCTGAGCCTCGCGCTCTGCCGGCGTCAGGAGAGAGTCCTCCTCCACAGGGCTCAGGGTGCTCATGGCTGGGCGGGGGTACATGTCTGTTATAGAGAGGGTGGCAGGAGAGAGGGAGAGAGAGAGAGGGAGAGAGAGAGAGAGAGAGAG
>RQTK01000678.1:223885-237421 GCA_003991915.1 Elysia chlorotica | reverse complement strand
GAGAGAGAGAGAGGAGCGAGTCCTCCTCCACAGGGCTCAGGGTGGCCATGCCTGGAGAGGGTATAGGTCTGTTATAGAGAGGGTGGCAGGAGAGAGAGAGAGAGAGAGAGAGAGAGAGAGAGAGAGAGACAGGAGCGAGTCCTCCTCCACAGGGCTCAGGGTGGTCATGGCTGGAGGGGGGGGGGGGTACAGGTTCTGTTATAGAGAGTGTGGCAGGAGAGAGAGAGAGAGAGGGGGAGAGAGAGAGAGAGAGAGAGTGTGTGTGTGTGAGAGAGAGAGACAGAGACAGAGAGAGAGACAGAGAGAGAGACACAGAGAGAGAGGGTGAGAGCGAGACAGAGAAAGAGATAGAGAGAGAGAGAGTTTATGTGTGTGCACACAGTGAGAGAGAGAGAGAGAGAGAGAGAGAGAGAGAGAGAGAGAGAGAGAGAGACAGAGAAAGAGGGGGACTGCCCCGGTTTCTCTCGTTTTTTAACAACCTGTAAGAATAAGTGATAATTATGTAACTAACGACATTCGTTTTAAACTCTGACACTTTTACAGCCGTATCGGTGAACATATATGGACCTACCATCGTCAATGGGAGGAGCAGTTTATTACTAATATTACATTGTATTCCCCAACGGATGTTTGTGTTGCTGCCTTACACTGCGAACTGGCTCAGGTAGTGGAGCGTTGGTCTCTAGATTCAGAGCTCGGCGGATCGAATCCGAGATTTATTTGTCTGATTTCGTCCCCAGTAACTTGTTGAGTTGCGTCAGTATAATGTGATCGGCTGAGACAGGTGAGGGATCTTTAGGGGTTTAAAAACATTCGAACTTAATTTAAATTCTATATGGATCTACCTCGACTATCATCGAAAAGGGGATAAACATGGATCTTAAAACAAATCAAATAACTAGATCTAGACTTCTAACCATAGATCTACACATAATTTTTTTTTATTCTTTCCATTCAACATGTTCACGTGCGGGCTCTGCTCAGGTTATAATACTGAATTTAATTTCTAGATCTATCGAATGGGGATCTTTCGGGGTTTAAAAACATTCGAACCCAATTTAAATTATATATGGACCTACGCGACTATCATCGAAAAAGGGGGTAAAAATGGATCTAAAAGAAATGTTATCTACAAAGAAATCCTGTAAATATCCTAGCGTGAGTTATCAAGACTATTGATATGCCCTTTTAAGTGGTGCACCCATTTGTATCACATTTAATTTGTTTAGCATTTTTGGCTTTAAACTTCTATCTCTACAAGTATATTTTACCATTTTAGTTGGGCACAGTGTCCTAAAATCCAAGCTTTATATCTATGAGTAATAAGTATAACCTTTAAAAAAAAGTTTATATCCGTACTGTGTCCCAAAACCTGAGCGAAGCCGGGCATCCCAGCTAGTATGATTATAACGATCAAAATGAATTTCATGATAATGACCAAACAATGTCCGTCAAATGATGATAATGATGATTATGATGGTGGTGGTGACGATGAAGATGATAATGATGTTCATGCTGCTGCTGCTGCTGCTGCTGATGATGATGATGATGATGATGATGATGATGATGATGATGATGATGATGATGATGATGATGATGATGATGATGATGATGATGATGATGATGATGATGATGATGATGATGATGATTGAGAGAGAGAGAGAGAGAGAGAGAGGCACCGCCCCGGTTTCTCTAGTGTTTTAACAACCTGTAAGAATAAGTGATAATTATGTAACTAACGACATTCGTTTTAAACTCTGACACTTTTACAGCCGTATCGGTGAACATATATGGACCTACCATCGTCAATGGGAGGAGCAGTTTATTACATTGTATTCCCCAACGGATGTTTGTGTTGCTGCCTTACACTGCGAACTGGCTCAGGTAGTGGAGCGTTGGTCTCTAGATTCAGAGCTCGGCGGATCAAATCCTAGATTTATTTGTCTGATTTTTTTCCCAGTAACTAGTTGAGTCTGCGTCAGTATAATGTGATCGGCTGAGAGTGTGAGACAGGAGTCATGGTATCCCCGTCCTTCCTCGTGTGTGGCAGAAAAT
Organism: Elysia chlorotica; assembly: GCA_003991915.1. Classification (NCBI taxonomy): domain Eukaryota; kingdom Metazoa; phylum Mollusca; class Gastropoda; family Plakobranchidae; genus Elysia; species Elysia chlorotica. The sequence continues at coordinate 235,366 of RQTK01000678.1, read as the reverse complement.
AAAATTGTCAAACGTCAGTCTTGGGGTCCGTCCACATAATAGCCTTTATAGTGCTGACGTTGGACGTTAAACCAGCTCAACTTAACTCAACTCAACCTTACATAACAATTATTATTGTTAAAAACAAACCGACGCACAGATTTACTCCAAGAAGCGTTGCTGCGAACTTGGTTTTTTATTGGTTCCCCTTTTGGAAAATAAATTTGTGACAATTCTAGGAGTTTTTTTTAAATTTTAACAAGTATCAGGTACGGAGATTTTATTTTGAGCCTCTATGAATGTTTTTATAAGCCAAGATCAGAGTATTTAGATTAGTTGAAGAGACTAGTGTGAACATAATTTTTTTTAAACTTGTTCTTATTACTCTTTGAGTAGATAGGTTAAATCATAATTATCTTAAATTTGTAACAGATTTCATCTGTACTGTAAATAATTTTAGTTTAAGTAACATTCACATACTTTTTTTTGTTTTGAATTTGATCAAATTGATAGCGTTTTTGATTCAACTGCATTGTCGTCTTGTCGATCTAGCTGTTTTATTGATACGGTGATACATATCCTACTGTTACAAGGAAGGTGATGTATCCAGTATGATGACAAGAGCTATGCTTGAATTAGAAGAACTTGAACCTTGAACCTTGAACCTTGAAATGTTCGATGTTGTAGACCTTTCGATCTTTTCATCGGTCTAAATTGGAAACAAGCAATAGATCTCCATACTGATAAAATCATTAGTTGAATTTTTTACCTACCACACGTTTGAAGGCTAAAAGAATCCGTATTGAACATTTGCTGTTCCCGCGCTTTTCCTTTTCCAACTTACGAACTGGTCTACGGAAGCCTGCACACAGAACAGCTTTGGACTGTCTTGTCGATCTAGCTGTTTTATTGATACGGTGATACATATCCTACTGTTACAAGGAAGGTGATGTATCCAGTATGATGACAAGAGCTATGCTTGAATTAGCAGAAGTTAAACCGTAAAGGCCAGGAGGCGAGGATGCTGGTGATGAAGGTGGTGTCGTTAATGACAGCAGAGAAAATGATTATCGCGACAATGGCTTATATGATTATAACGATAATCGCCAAGGGATTGATGATAACGATCAAAATGAATTTAATGATAATGACCAAACAATCTCCGTCGATAATCATGATAATGATAGTGGAGATGGTGATTTTGATGATAATGATGATGATGATGATGATGATGATGATGATGATGATGATGATGATGATGATGATGATGATGATGATGATGATGATGATGATGATGATGATGATGATGATGATGATGATGATGATGATGATATTGATAATTATTGAAACATCTTTTAATGGTGATAACGATGAAGAGGAGGAGGATGGGTATGATAATTACGATGATTATGAAAGATATCGGATAAAAAAATACCGATGGAAACAAGCAATAGATCTCAATATTGATAAAATCAATGGTTGAATTTTTTACCTACCACACGTTTGAAGGCTAAAGGAATCCGTACTGAACATTTGTTGTTCCCGTGCTTTTCCTTTTCCAACTTACGAACCGATCTACGGAAGCCTGCACACAGAACAGCTTTGGACTGCTCTACACTCAAACATTGTTACATCTGAAACTACGACCAGAGACTAACGCTATTTTGCATTGTTTTACCCTCAGAGCTACTACACAATAATACCGCTAGGGTCCGCTGCCCGCAGAGCCAAGGATTCTAAAAGTAACACGCCGGGTCACTAAAATACGCAAGCATTGGCAATTAGAACCAACCTGAGATATATCATTGAAATATTAGGCATAGTTAGGACAGTTTACATTCTTGGATTCGTAGGCTTGTAGGCTTAACAAAAACAACCCACAGAATATCACTGTGTCACAACAATGACACTAATTTAAAATAAACACATGTAGATCACTACTAGATCTACCCTTTTAATGCAAAAATAAATTCATATCATGTCAATGCGGTGATTGTGGCGTTTGTTTTGGGTAGGCTACAGCAGATCCCATAAGTCCTTGTGAACAATGTGGAGTGAAGTCAACAGAGCAATACACGTCCAGGGCAATGTGCGGCTGTGAAACGAGCACGGGCGGATTAGCTGGCCATTATGAGAGCTACCAGAATTACACACAAAAGCCGCAGTGGGTTTATTTTTTTCTTTTCTCTGTTATTATTTAAAACAAAAACACAAGAAAGCCCGTAAGAACGACGACGTAAAGAGATCTCTCTCTCTCTTCTCTCTCTCTCTCTCTCTCTCTCTCTCTCTCTATCTTCTCTTCTTTCTTTTTTCTCTCTCTCTCTCTCTCTCTCTCTCTCTCTCTCTCTCTCTCTCTCTCTCTCTCTCTCTCTCTCTCTCTCTCCCCCTTTGTCCTGGGAAACAAAACCATGTATTTTTAAAGAAAACCCTCCAGAGTTGCGGAATGGAGTGGATCAATGTATTCACCCCGAGTGTGGGCCAATAAGTTCACATAACATTGAACCTCTTGCCTCGGGCGCTCAAAGACGTTTCTTTCTTCTTTTTTTCTTTATGTCGGTAGCAAAAAAGGCGATATTTTAATTAATATGACCACGATAGAATTTTTATTGCAAAGTCTTTATAATTATTCTGAAAGAATGAGAAAGATACGAAGGATTTTTATTTGTGAAAGACTGTTTTTTGAATGTGAGAATCAAATGGACCAGAAAGGGTTAGACCTATGATGCTGGTACACGTGACTAAGAGCCAAAGAAAGCTTTACACAGATCGAAGAGTCATTAGGGCGAGATTCCACACGATTGGCAAAGGTGTTAAGTTTTAAAAAAATATACAGGCTTAAACTACTCAAGCGATTCATTAAACCATGCTTGGGACAAAACATTGTTACTTTAGGTCTAACAAAGCGAAGCTTTTCCATGGTTTAATACATTCTAGGTTCCTGAAGAAGTTCGTTGATGACGATATTTTGCCATGGTATAACCTAGATAATAGTGTTTCCCCTTTGCTGATGTTAAAATATTGGAAAACAATGATGTTGATTTTTGCTTCTGTATTTTCATTTAGATGCCTTAAGTTGTTTGCGTTTTAAAAAAGTGAAAAAATTACAAATCTTGAGCTTTAGTTCACTATTTTCCCCATAAAAATCCCCAAACAATGGGCGAACGCCGGAAAGACAGGGACTTAAAACATGTTTCCCATTCCCGTATAACAAAGTCTTTTTAAAATACAAATACCATTTGTATTTGTGTTTATTCTTTTCGATTCATATCTTTTGTTTGTCATCTCTCTCTCTCTCTCTCTCTCTCTCTCTCTCTCTCTCTCTCTCTCTCTCTCTCTCTCTCTCTCTCTCTCTCTCTCTCTCTCTCTCTCTCTCTCTCTCTCTCTCTCTCTCTCTCTCTCTCTCTCTCACACACACACACACTCTCTCTCTCTCTCTCTCTCTCTCTCTCTCTCTCTCTCTCTCTCTCTCTCACTCTCTTTCTCCCTCTCTCAGGTACACATAATTAATCTCTCCTCTCAGTCAACATATCTCAATTATATAAAGTAAAAGACCTAATATGAAACCATTCACCTAAATATTTGCAACGGTTTGTGTGCTAAAATTATCATAGGTGACATAGGGGCACAGTATAGTGTCTGAAACAAACCGTTAATTCTTGTGGGTTTTTTTTTGTTGTTTTTTTTTATTCCATCCACATACATTACTTTGACGGTATGGCACTTTTACATTGTCAAGACATGGTTTGATATTGAACACTTACTGGCTTAGAGATCCATTAGGTCTAGACTGGAATAATTATTTTAATTAAGACATCTTTGATTGCTCTTGCATATCAATTTAGTGACTAAATTAATTAAAGAGACACACACTTGTAGCCGACAGCATTTTCATTACTGCACTTATCTAAAAAAACTAAAAATTTAAATAAAAACAAAATAAACGTTTAAGGAGAAGAAAAAAAAATGCCCCTTGTCGTAAATCTTAGGATATTTTCACATAAAAAAGTAGATGAATTCAAATCTGGCCAATAGAAAAACTTACCCGCCATGCAATGTCAACCAGGTTTCTACCATCACACTATCCCAGGGAGTAAGTCAGTTTTTAACCCTTTGATCTCTTCCTTTTCTTTTTAAATAAAGAAATCCACAGATCAATAATACAAATAAAAAATTATCTATGCTGAATCTATCATACCTTGGATTTTTTGCGCACTTTCTGACGCGAGTGACACAAGTCAAATCATTAGTCCTGTGTAGTTATAACCGCACCGCACGGTTTGCACCCGTAGACTGGGTGATCACACAGACGGCACCACGTAGACCTACGTACAACTTGTCAGTAGCCTGACCCGACTGTGTACAATGTAACGTTAACTCCTTTATTGTGAGCCGACATGCACAAATTCTACCACATAAAAGTCGGGAGTGTTGGGTCTTCACGCTAGGACTCCCCGTACGGAGCTTTATAACTTTATTGCCGCACTGTTTTTAGCCAGGCTCCGCGGTTCCCAAATCAGGCTAAGCACTGTGGTCTGGTCTAACGGGCAGCTTTTAATCTGCTCAGCGGTTCTCAAAATGGTTGATGGTAGCGGAGATAAACTTGCCTGATCCCACTCACGTAGGTAGAGACGACTCATCGATATACATGTACATAGACATGTGAGTTCACATAATCAACAAATTGATAAGGTAAAATTAAAATGGTAAAAAAGCATGTTAGGTTAAGAATTAAAAAAAAAACAAAAAAAAAAACAAAACAAAAAAACTGCACACTCCTCTTGTATTTCAAAGAAATGTAAATTAGATCACGAAGAAAATGTCCGTCAGTTGGCTAATGCACATTATGCCTTTCAGGTTTGGGCCCCGCTTCTTTAAAAGTACCATTGTCCGATCTCAAAAGTGATTTTCTTACATATATCTATGACCATTTCAAATATTTTGAATCGTCGCCTGGTTTTTAAAGAGTTTAGTTAAATTTTTTTTTTTATTATTTTGTTCTCCATGTTTTGTTATTGTCTTAAGTGGCTGCTTTTTTTACTCACTTGTTTAATCTTCTTATTTAAATTAATATAAAAAAAGAAAAGATAAAACATCGGAGACGTCGTTTTTTTTTTCGTCCGTGATAACAACACATTTCAGAACGAAAAAAAGTCAATGCTATTATAGCGAGCTAGCACACAACCCATTAAGACAAATAGGCGAGAAAATTGTCACGTACTAGTAAATGATTTAACAAAAAAGTGAAGAAAAGATTAAACATGTCTTCTTAATCATTGATAACGAGAAATCAATGACTATGGTGGTGGGATAATGTGAAATCATAGATCTTCTCAGCAGAGTTGAGAGCCATTGTCAGTAATTATGCTTATGGCGAAACCCAGAACGGCAAGACTTCATGCTTGACTGATCTATGCACACACACACGCACACACACGCACACACACACACACACACAGAGCTGGTCACAGTGCTGATCCTTGTCCCCCCCCCGCATCTATGCTGGACTTACGGAGCCAATGAACGATCAGAAAACTTCCTGCCTGAGCGGCGTGATTAGGTCAGCCATTATCGCCGGGTTGATCACAAGACCTGTAGTGTTCGCGGCTCTGTCCTGGTGTCCAGATCTGGCACCGATGTCTGCACTAGTCAAACAATGCCCCGCTCTGTCTCTCGGTGTAAGACATCGCCCCTACAGTTCCCGACTAAAAATAGTGGAAATGTTTGGACAAAGTTTCCCTTCTGTTAGGTTAGTACTGTAAAGAGCAGTGCGGAAAAAATATGGGGCCTATTCATTTTTAGTATATAACCATTCCGTGTATCTACAATACATAAATGTACGTAATTAGAAAACAAATTAATGGATGAATATAATGGACACATAATTTTATTTTCCTATAGTATAATATATCAAACATGATTGTGTTGAAAAGATAGAAAACGCTGTAACACCTAGGTCTAGAAACATTCTTCTTGTGATGGATGGTGATCAGTCGAAGTCACAGACACCAATGTTTGGAACTGCCAACCACACGGGGCTCTGTCTTTGGTGCAGGTCGTAAGCCTGATTGGTTATATCCCCAGACAAGCCGTTTTAGAGTAATGGTCACCAACAAGAAAACAACAACTGTGTATGTTGGGACTTGCCTAACTTCGTTCTTTACGTTGCTTAAATAAAAATGAGTGCAAGCAAGGGAAATATTTTTTATCCTACATAACTACAGAGACACATGAAATATGAAGTAAACAACTAAAAGAATGGAAAATGAAAAAAAAAACCAAACAAATCAAGTCGGTCTTTTATCAGCTTTTCAAACAAAATGGAATTATATCGTACCTCATGATGGCATATTGTCAAGCGACTTTGAGATTCGAACATTAATTTTACAAAACTGATTCCATATCAACCCATACTATCCCTTTTCACCTCTTCCCAAACTGCTGATCTGACCTTGGCCTTTCTGAGTGGTACCACAAGACTGGCAGTGCAGTGTGCACAGATCGTGCCCTAGCTAATTTAGACCTAATCTTCCAGGCCCCGACTTACAGAGTTACAGAGTGGTCTACACCTAGCGAGCTCGCCAGCTCCTCAATCTGTTTGCTGTGGATCATGATTTAGGATTGAACAGTGCTGGAACACGCAAGGCCCCATAAACCTCGCCAAGTGCGAGCAAACACAATGGCGGAGCTAGATCTAGATCTAGAGATTATATAAGTCGAACAGCCGACTACCCTCCAATAAAAGATACGTGCATTGCAAAGACCTTATGTCTTTGGTGCATTGTTGTTTCGAAGGTTAAAGACAACGGGTTAGGAATTTTAGTTGGCTCAGCAGTAGCATGTCAGCACAATGTACAGGTCTCCGCTCTCCGCCCTATTCCCCCCCCCCCAAACCACCCCCAATAATGTTCTGGATCGAAGACAGTAATTACTTATGGTTTGGAATCATTATCTTCACTGGCTATATTTGTCATTTTATCTGTAATACAATAATGTCTTAGGACCGACTCTGCTGTGAATGAATAAATGCTTGAGAATATACGTTTCTCATTCTCCGTCCTTCCCTAACGTGGTTTTTTATGATTTAGTTAAATGAAGTAAATATTTGAAGTCAGATCCACTAATGCTTAACACCTCATTTTTTTCTAATGAATGTCTGAACTACAGCGACAATGGATCGACCATATAATTTAATAATAAACAGTCATAAAAATAAGTTTTGTATTTGAGCGAAAAAAAAAATGGAACTAAAGCACAACTACTCAAAGCAAACTTTAAAATTTTTCCTAACTGAACTAAATTTAAAATACAAATGCTTTAACAACTTTTCTAGGCCGTCCTTCATCCAAGAAAGCTGCTCTCTCTCTCTCTCTCTCTCTCTCTCTCTCTCTCTCTCTCTCTCTCTCTCTCTCTCTCTCTCTTTCTTTGTCTTTTTTTTCACCCTCTCAATCCATCTTTTGCTTTCTCTTCTTATCACTCTCTCATTCTCTTTTTCTTTCTCTCTCTCCCTCTTTTTCTTTCTCTCTCTCCCTCTTTTTCTTTCTCTCTCTCCCTCTTTCTCTGTCTATAGCTATCTATTTAGCCCTCTTTATCTCTTTGTGTCTCTCTGTCTCTATATCCGTATTTTCATACTTGTGTCTGAGACACTTTGAAGAAGTAATAAAATGGCAAATTAACTTAAGTGAAAAGATGTTTTCATTATGGAGAATGTCAGCCCAAAAACTGTGAACCTAGGTTTGAAAAGAGTCTAGATATGGCCGCGCCAAAAACAAAACAAATCTGCTGTTTGCCATTGTATACAGTTTTTTTTTTAACAATATGAGTAGCGATGCTTTTCCTTCCATAACAGAAGAAAAGAGTTCTAGTAGTATCCGCAAGTGCGTCACTGCAGTATCTTTGATGAACAACTTGGATTCACATTTCTCAAAGTGAAAACACGAAAAACTACAAATATTGTTCTTGAAATATGAAAGCATTCTTATAATAACCATTACGCATTTCTTTAAAGAACAGCTAACATTCCATAGTTATTAGACAATGTTCCTCCTCCTTTTTTTCCAAATCAACTATCTTAGTTATAAACAGTTAAAGGGATCGATCTATCTTGTTCCACGAACTTGCAATGAAAAAAAGTCTATTAGAGACCAAAAACATGGGGAAAAAAAGTCAAATTTCCTCCCTACATTAGCAAACTAATCATGATATTTACCTACGTCTTAACTAGTTGATTTATAAGAGCGATCTGATCATAGCAGACTCATTATGACCATAATTATTTTAAGAGGAACTCAATCAGTAGTCATATATATTAAACTACTTATTGAGATTAGAAAGAGTGGTAAAATTGAGGTTTGTTACCAGAGGTCTCCACTTGGTTCCATCTCTTCGTCCTCTCGCCGAGCGACAGGGCTGTTAGTTTTGTGTGCAGGTCCGAGTGTCCGTAGGTCCAGGTCCCAAGCATGATGGTCCGGGCCGGGTGATGGCGATATTAGAGTCCGGACACTTGACGGTTTGGAAGTCCTACACACTGAACTAATCTTGCTTTTTCTGGAGTATTATTAATCTAATATTTGAAATTCAATACTGGCTGGGTCGTGTTCAGTTTTCTTCACATCTTTTGTGCCAAAACAAATTTGGCCGCATTGTAATTAAAACATTTCCTCTTTTGTTTATCATAAAAACGTTGATCTGAGAAAGGAAAACTCTCTCATTGTTTACCGTCACCTATGTCTCAAGAAACGTCCTGTACTTGATGGTCAGAACTCCTGAAATCACCCCTTTAAATATGCACAGTATACGAATTTGAATGGGAGTGTCGGGTCCACAGGGACAAGATCGTAACGGTTGTGTGTTGAAAGTTAATCACAGTGTCTACTTAGAGTAAGCTCCCCCTGTTTAAATACCTCCCAGCACCAATCAAAATGCGCCGATTTCTTCCACGATCTATGACATTTTCAACTCTTTGTTTCCACTCCTTTCTATTACGTCAGCTGAATGTGTGACCATTTACTCAAATCTTGAGAACGCTGTCGATGAAAATAGTTGCAGGATCCATGTCACGATGGCATTGATAAGCTCGGGCCCACCTAGATTATTCACCGATTTCCTGTTCTTTACTGTAAATAGGACAAGTAACCACTACAGTTCATGGGGAAGTATAAAGCAATTATTAAACATATACATGTAACGGTGTCGAAATATATCCACAGTTCTCAACCACTATCTGTTTAAACAGTTTAGTATGCAATAGTCTAAGATAGAAAAACATGGGAGAAGAATTAAAGTTATGTTCATTCTCGGTATGCCTGATCTTAGCTCCTCATGGTTATAATTAATGAAACTGACCAAAATGACAAAAAGTGTGAGGAAAAAAAAAACCCAAAAGAAAACTAAACATGTGTTACTGCAGTTAAAGTATTAAAGCAATCATAAATCAGTGAGGCTGAGGAGTGAGGCTCCGTGACGTCAGAACATAAATTCTCCCGATGAAGGCTTGAAGGCTCTTGCGTTGGTGAAATTACACCGACGGTACTAAAGCTTTATTTGGTGGTTGCAGTATTCAGCCTTGAGGAAAAACCTCCAAAACTATGAGATATGGCACCTGGAACATTAGTCATCCTCACCTGTAGATTTATTTTAATTGCTGTTTAAAATATACATATTGATATAGCGTAAAGATATACTCAGCAGCCTTTGAAAAAAGTAAAAGGGTTTCAAATGTGAACACTTCCTTATGAAAGTTTAAAAACCGTTAAGCAAACGAAATTGCTAGATGTCACTTGTCACGTCACATGATGCTTATTCCAGCTTCGCACATAAAAGTTAGTCCAGATGGATATCTTAACACCATTTGACCCGCCAGATCGGGATATGGTGCAGATCCGCCGTGAATAATCTTGTCACTTTGACCGATTTATACTATAATATTGACTCATGTACATATACATAATCTCGAATAAAGCTCCTCGAAATTGCAGCATATCTATGTTATTAAAACATATTATGGCTATACATCGCTTAATAAACAAGTCATTTTGGCGACGTTTGGCGTGGATCTGTTTTGAGTAGATCTAGATCACACACAGTTGAATTATTGATGTATTGGGAACCAAACACTTGTTATTAGAGCATTGTTCCTACACTGTTCATTAGACCTTTCACACAATAGAGTTCGCGGTTCAGCACAATGCGACAGTGTGTCTTTGTCTTGTGGAGCCATGAGCACCTCAACAACACGGGCGCCTGAAAATCGAACCGATTCTATTCAATATAAAGCTCTGAAGACAAAGAACATATGAGTCTGTCACTAATAGGCCTACTACTTCAGAGCACTCCCTCCAGCCGACGGCTCGCTGCTCCTCTGTTCTTCGATCAGGCAATGCGGATAGGACGGCAGTCTTATCAGAACTCTAATAATGTAGGAAGAGGGCCATTTATCTACTATCTTCACAAGCTAAAGGTAGAGCTATTCATAGCCCCTCAAGTAGTGAAGGCTTTCATACACTTGGCAAAATGATTTCGCCCCGCTCCCCGCGTGATAAACTAAACGCATTATACGTCTATCCCCAACCCGTGCCTGGACTAAGCAACTCCAACACCTATGGAAACGTTTTCACACTGGTAGGGATCTGCCTTATCTACTATTAGCATTATGGTAGTATTCTCGTATATATCTTAGACAGGACTTCATAAAGGTTTAAGCTCTTATTCTAAATCTTTGGTCGCAATGTTTGCAGAACCTCCCGTGCAGGGGTGACTAATAGCACCGGTGTATCTAACGGCGAATGCAGTTCATATTTAAACCAAATAGTTCTTCTGTTTATTTCGTGTAGTTTTGAGAAAACCCATCATATTTCTCTCTTTTGAGGCCCACAACGCCCCCCCCCCCCCCGCCATTACAAACGCACACACTATCCTCTTGTGATTTACTTGCAAATAATATTAAAACGTAACTGCACATAAATAACTCGTTCAAAAACAACAACAACAAAAAACAAGAAAAAAAAAACAAAACTCGAGATTTCCGATTGTAGTGATATGGAGCCTGATCCGACAACTACTTTTCCAAACGGGTAAGAGAATGTTTCACAGACTAAACTAACAAATTCGATGGTTTAATTTTCTGACTTTTTTCCAAGAATAATCTCAACACCTATCGATGACATTTCAAATTCACGAGGTTTGTATTCATCAGATACGTCGTTTCAGTAATCCTGTTCTACCTTTTTTATTCTTCGAGAGCCATCATAAGTTCGATGTTTTCTTCCTCTTCATTCCACCTTTTTAGTGTTCAGTATAAATGTTTCTGTTTCCTGATTTTTATAATGAATTATATATTGCTTTGTACGTAGAACATGTTCATCTGTTTTTAAAAAAAAGAATATAACATAAAAGAAAAGTTGAAATCTATTTGCACAGAAAAGGCACATTTATTGGAAAAGGCAGATTTGGTACTACTACTACTACTACTACTACTACTACTACTACTACTACTACTACTACTAC
>RQTK01000678.1:169464-208502 GCA_003991915.1 Elysia chlorotica | reverse complement strand
CTACTACTACTACTACTACTACTACTACTACTACTACTACTACTACTACTACTACTACTATACTACCACTACCACTACCACTACCACTACCACTACCACTACCACTACTACTACTACTACTACTACTACTACTACTACTACTACTACTACTACTACTACTACTACTACTACTACTACTACTACTACTACTACTACTATTTCTACTACTATTCTTCATACTACACATAATGGTATAATTCTAGGAGTGTTTAAACATATCTTCTGTCACGTTTTTACCGAGGTTTTACAAGAAATGTTTTGCGCTGTGTGATTTATAGAGTATTCAAGGAATATTCATCTTTCAACAACAACAAACGCTTCTCATACTTTAAAACACAAACATAAAAGAAACAAAAAACGAATATTTTTTAAAATGATTTTTTTATTGCAGAAAAAAACCATCTCCAAAAAAATGATGTTGTTTACTTCATCACAAGAAAAGAATAATTTCCAAGGCATTAACTGTTTCAGCCTGTATTTATTAATTATCATAATTAATGGAAGAACCAGTTACACCCAGAAACCCACACCATCATTACCATAAGTTTTGCATCCATTCAAATAATAAAAAATTATAAAACCCACATGTTTAGATAAATTTAGACGTTATAAGAATGCGGCTGAAAAATTTAAAGAATGACAAATAACATAGGATCACAACCCAACATGCACCCACACACACGCACACGTGTACACACACTCACACACACATACTTCAATAATTAGAATATTTTAGATAAGCAAACACGTTGATATTTTTTTGCTTAAATATGTGTTGAAAATTCAAAAAGTATTATATTATTACAGTGAATTTATTATCTGCCAATGTGCACACGTAAATAATTATCATCTAACAAATATGGACATGGAAAACTTAGGGTGATGAATAATATTTTATCAATTTTTCCTTTGATTTTTTGCTTTTTCTTTTTTTTTTCTCCGAAACCAGATGATTCTAGTAAGTAAGACGAAAAAATACCTGGTTACAAAATAAAAAAAAAATGAAACATATACCAAAAAAAGAATAAAACACAGAATACTTGACATTTATGTTTAGTATTAAAAATCTATTGTATCTTATTTTGTTAATTCAAAATATCAACACCCACACATACTTATGTTGATTGTTCTTATATTTTGAGCTGATTATTATTCAAAATAGTTGTGTCCCTGTGCTTGGTTCTAACTGGGATCACGGCGCTTGGTTGTTCTTGTTAAGTCTAAAGCTGTAGCTGCCAAAAGCAGCGCTAGATGAGATAATTATTAAGTATTCAACAAGTTCCAGTAATACACTCTTTAACCCCAGGCGGTCATAACTTTGGTGCCCCCCCCCCCCCCCCCCCCTCCCCCCCTCTCCCCACCCACTGGTCGCCCCCCCCCCCCCCCCAAGCTTATTGCTCTGCAACTTCATTACCTTGTAATGTAAATGAGTTTTCGAAGGACATTACATTTTTGAGAAACATGTTCTCACGCTCTACCGGTGCTTAAGTTCATCTAGAAATATACGACAGCTGAAAATAAGCTGCGATATAAACATGCATATAATTACTTATAGATGTTGCCTAGTAACATATCCATTGCTTAACCTTTGCGCGAATTATGTGACGTTCTTTATCTCTTTTTTATTAAGTGAAGGAAGATTGTTCAAGACAATGTTAACAGGAGTTTATTTCTATAAAACATTTCAGTGTCGCATAATCTTTTAAATAATTTTACGATTATCTAGTTTGGTTCCTTAACAATAAATGTATGGTGTTTTTATTTGTTTAGATGTAAAGAGCAACACCTAATAGTTTTCCATTGCGAAAATTAATATGAGCATAATTACAGTCTATCAAAATATGCAGTTCAGCGTCATTGGTCCAGGGAATCGTACCCTAAGTCCTGTCATACCACCTCAAACAAGCCATAATGCCCATGCCTGTTAAAAGTAAATGGATTTTCGCAGGCAGTTGCATTTTATACATCTTTACCGTATCATCATAGTCTCAACTGCCATAACCATCAATTTAAAAAACAACCCACACAGTTGTTCAAAGTTAAGTCTGATATGAAGTATTTTTTTTTCTCTACAGCTGCAGACCTTGTAACGCAGAGCACGCACAGCACGGAGACCTTACAAACACGACTGGGTCAGGGGCAGGAGGAATCCCGTGGGACCCCAGCCTCTGACAACAATGACACTGATCGTAAGGGCTCAATGCAGAGCGCGAGGAATAATCAACGCATCTACGTCTCCACAAACAAAAACACAGGCAGCCCTCTGGAAATTAAAACATCTGTGGATAGAAAAGCCGACATTCAATCTTTGAAGATGATAAAACAACGTAGCTCCCCGCCACAGGCAACGGACCAGGATCGTTTAAAAGAACCCCAGAGGATACCCAACAACAGCACACTCACCAAATCCCACAGCAAGTCGGCCCAGCGGCTAAACGCCGCGCCTAAGACTCTGCCCATCCAAGCCGCCCTGCTCGGGCTGTGTGCCGTCATGACGGCGGTGATTCTCGTCAGCCTGCTGAGGTACATCATCAAACGGCGCGTGGCCTCCCGGCACTGCCAGGAGTTCTACCAAGAGAGCGCTCTGTCGCCCAAGCCCAGGCTGAAGCGGGGCCTTCACCCCAGGAACCGGAAGCACTTCTATGACCGGATGTGGTTCTGGAGCATGTCCACCATCATTGAGCATGAGGACGAAAACCTTGTGGAACAGACGCACAGTTCAAGGTCGGACTGTTCCGAGGGCCGGCACGTCCGCACTTCTAGATCGGGCGGTCTCGACAGCGGACACGCACACAGTTCAAGGTCTGAGGACGCTGAGAGCCAAGACACCCACAGCGACGACCACCAACCGACGCTTGGATCGCAATATCTTTGTGAAGGAGATGCAGAACACAGAAGCGCCGTCTCATCCCCTACACCCAGTGCGAATGACCCCGCCGATGGAGGAAACTCCTGCAGAGGGTGTACACAAGCCGCACACGGTGAACAGATGCTAGACATAAGACCAACAGGTCATGAACATCGCGTGTCGCGCCAGTTGCCAGACGAACCGAGTGGCATCAGCGACAATAAAGAGGCCACACCAGCACAGTGTTTAAAACCTTCCTCTCTGTCGCTTTCACCCACAAACCATGAGTGCAGCAATCCAAGTGCGTCTCAATATTCAATGCCGAGTGAATCAACAGATCAAGAACAACCAGCTCATGAATCACCGACTGGAGTACCTAGCTCTGGGCATGCGCATGTCGAATCTCAAAGTCCATGCGAGACAGTGCTCCATGCATCTCGTCTAACAGCAGGCGAGAGTTCTCTGGCACCCATGCTGGGCTTCGATTCTGACCCAGAACCCCAAGCATGTACCCCACTAAACAGTTTGTTGGAAACTTCATTAGAAACTCATTCTCAAGCCCACCCGCAGACCGTGTTCTTTTCCCGACACTCCAGCGGGCAGAGACGCAGGAGACACCACGAGCGGAGCCGGGTTCACAACCACCTCTTTCGACGGTCGCACCGAGCCGCTCAGCAACACGCCAGTGAATCAAACTTTCCCGATGGCGCCAACCACGCCGAGCGCTTTCTCCCGAACCATGGCTCCGCAGAGAGGCCCCTCACGCTGCCGGTTTGTGACTTCGGGGCGATGGTGCCCCTCCACACACTCCCCACCGGCTTCTCAATGTTTCTAGCCAGACAGGGCCAGCCGCCCCCCACTGAGCCACCAGCATCTACGCCAGAGTCAGAGTCGCCCGAGACGACCTGTGCGGTGAGCCCTGGGGCGAGTGAAGACGTCCATCCAGGGAATGTCCTAGTCCAGCAGCTCTCCAACGGGGCGCAGCTCATCTACATCCCGGCGCCCCCTCTGCCGGAGTATGTGGCAGGGGAGGACAACCCGCCACCTTACCACCAGTAGAAAAACATCGGTCTGTTTGCTGATGAAGGCTACCCACGCGAACTAGCTTATTTTTTCTAAATGCTCACATATGGATACTTTTTTCCTTTCAATAATAAATATCATGTTTTTACTATGAGTGAGTGAGTGAGTTTGTTTTTACGGCACTTCAGCACGGTAAAAGCTATATTGTGCCCATAATGTCCTTAGACAGTTAATACATACTACTAGTAGCAGCGGTGACTCTCTTTTATTTCTCTGAGTGGCTAAAGCATAAAAATTATTAATAGAAAATGAAGCGTATTTTAACAGATCCACGAGTAGGGTAATGACAGTTTCATTTTATTATACACTCGAATGTCCTTTAGGTACCTCAGTAGGCGCTCAGGACTATAATAGGTAAATACGCCCTCTACTGGCTTCGAAGCAAGGTACACATTTCTTTCCCGGTGAAAAAAATGGACAGTGAACCAGAATGTAACTTATGGATAATTGACGGTTGAAGGTGTGGCATTGTGGAGTCTTTTCACTTCTCAGTATGAAAGCGTGTGTAAGATGCGAATGTCCCAGTCGACTCGATCAATTACCAGCTGGTCTCGTGTTCTAGCCTGAGACACTCCCACCCAGTGATCTAAATGTGGTTGAACACGGTGCAGTTTGTTGTTTGTCAGGTTATTCCATCGCGCCTGCCAGTTGGGTCTTATAAACCCATGTATGATTAGCTTCGTGTTTGATGCAGGTATATGCATCTGGGTAGGTTCCATTTCGAGTCCGATCTTAGCGAGCTCATCAGCCATTTCATTTTCTTCAATGCTATATTCATCATCAAATTCAAATTCAAATTCAAATTTATTCAGTCAATGTGTGTTACATCGAAAATATATAATGTTGAATGTGACATCTTCAAAAGAAATTACATTACAATGATAGTGAGACACCACAATGAAAATTAATAGAATTATACACAGACTACGCTTTAAAACTAGTTACATTATCTTTATATCACCAGTGCTTTTAATAATCTTATACAGCATAAGAAAGAATGTTTATAAATGCTAACATATAAACGAACACTATTGTATAAATGTACATTGTGAAAATAGCGTTAGTTATACAGCTTTTTAATGTTGTTGTTGTTGTTGTTGTTGTTGTTGTTGTTGTTGTTGTTATTGTTGTTAAGCCGCCATGTCATTTATCTTATCAAAATTATTTTATCTTGATTTCTATTGAGTATTAAGTCACTACATGTCTCTTTACCCTACAGTAAAAAATTTATAATAGATCTAAAAAACCACAATATTACAATTATGGTCTGATAAGACGTTTCTGTCTTGTGTTATTAAACAGTTTAACTGCTTGAGGGAAACAGTTGTTAACAAATCTGCTGCTACCTCTAAATGCTCGAAGGCGACGGCCATGTGGAAGGAATTTAAAATAATGTCTCGAGGGATGAGATTTATCCTTCATAATGTTAGTCATTTTACTTGTCAAGCGCTCTTGGTATAATATTTCTAACGACTTAAGGTCGGAGCCAATAATTTTTTCTGCATTTTCGACAACTGATTCTAGGTTGTATAAATTGACTAGAGGTAGCCTATCGAACCAAACTCCAATAGATCTTGTCAATATACTTTCAATAATAGCCCTATAGAAATTAGTCATTATCATTTTATTTACCCCGTAAGACTTCAGTTTTCTAAGAAAATACATTCTCTGTCTTGCTTTCTTAAGGATATCATTGCAGTTAATATCCCATGTTAAAGTATTGGATAGGACAGTGCCAAGAAACTTGAAATCGTATACTTGTTCTACGTTTGATCCCTGTATAACCAAGGGTGGGGGTGGGGGTTCGTTTCTCCTGAAATCTATGATCATTTCCTTTGAGTTTGATACATTCAGCTGTAAGTTGTTCTGGTTACACCAGCTCACGATGGTGTCTATTTGGCTACGATATGCGTGCTCATCTGCGTTTTTGATTAGGCCAGTAACCGTCGTATCGTCGGCGTATTTTATAACCAGACAGCCATGCTGTTCTGCTTTACAGTCATAAGTAAAAATAGAATATAGTTTTGGTGATAAAGGACAACCTTGGGGGGTCCCAGTATTTAACGTTATACTTATTGACACGTTGTTACCAATTTTAAGGTCTTGTGGTTACATATGTTTACATGAAAAAAGAGTTGGTAGATAAGTTTGTTGTACAATTGTTGTGGTATAATGGTGTTAAAGGCTGAACTGTAGTCTATAAATAATATTCTAGCATATGACTTGTTTAACTCTAGGTGGTTTAATACCTCATGCACATTTATTGCAACCGCGTCATCTACTGACCTATTAGACCTGTACGCGAATTGAAAAACATCGAAGTCTGATGGTAGTAGAGTATTTAAAAATTTCAAAACAATTGATTCAAAACATAAAAAATCATATAATTTCATAACAATTTACACCGTTTTGGATTTTGACTGTGTTTTAGTGACTGAAAAATCGAAATAATTTTCGGTTATAAATCCGTCCTTGTTTAGCATTTAAGTAATAATACATGTGGAATTTATCACCAATCACACCAAGATATAACGCATGAAGAAAGCCTTTGTTTAGTAAAGTATTGACCTGATACAAAAATGACTTTTTATTTTAATTTGGTCATACTTTTAAAATATCAATAAACTTTTTTCATTTAAGAAATATTAAACCAGAAACCTGATAGTTGTGAATAGACAGTTATATAGATCAGGTGCGTCTTCTTGAAAGAGGAAACGAGCACGGACTGGTATAGAGAGAGAGAGAGAGAGAGAGAAAGAGAGAGAGAGAGAGAGAGAGAGAGAGAGAGAGAGAGAGAGAGAGAGAGAGAGAGAGAGAGAGAGAGAGAGAGAGAGAGAGAGAGAGAGAGAGAGATAAACTTGGAGAACGCTCATTCTGACGGTCGTGTTCATGTCTACTGGTTGAGTCGGTGTAAGTTCCGCAATATAGACTAGGTACTCACGTTGGACGGGTAGAAATTAATTTTTACCTGTACCTTTATTAGAGATAGACAGAGAGGGAAAGAGAGAAGGTGAGAGAGACATAGAGATAGGGAGAGGGGGGAAGCGAGAGATAGAGAGAGATACTGAGAGGGACATAAAGATACATATACATAATAATATAGAGAGAGAAAGAAAAAGAGAGAGAGAAAGAGAACAATAGGGAGAGATATAGGGATATATATATATATATATATATATGTGACCGTGTGGGGGCTCTTTGTTATATAATATATACACAACACACAATTACTATAGGAATGATTGATATAGGGATATATATATATATATATATATATATTTGTGTAGAGAGAGAGGGAGAGAAAGAGAGAGAGAGTGAGAGAGAGAGGGAGAGAGAGAGAAAGAACGAGAAAGAGAAGTGTCTGCACGAGATACATTAAAACATGATGCGGATTGGAAATGGAGCGATATAGATGTATAATTGTGACAACAGAAGGGGAGAGGAGACTGTCCCCGAAGCACGACTGGGCCAGGACTAGATCTATCATCCACTATCTTCAGGTTGTGCTACAGTTATCTCATCTTTTACTGGTGTGACACACAATTACGCTCTTTTTCCATGTGCCTGTCCTGGGGCGAAGTTGTAAAGCACGATTTCTGTCGGCTAACCCCGAACATTCTCGGCTAACCCCCGGAGATCTCGGCCGGCCAAGGGTCGCGCTCGGACATTATGACGGAAAGTTACGATTGCCCTTTCGCTGAAAGGTTGATTGCAGAGGTCAAAAGATCGCCCGTTAGATTACGGGAAGAGAGTGAGAGAGAGAGAGAGAGAGAGAGAGAGAGAGAGAGAGAGAGAGAGAGAGAGAGAGAGAGAGAGAGAGAGAGAGAGAGAGAGAGAGAGAGAGAGAGAGAGAGAGAGAGAGAGAGAGAGAGAGAGAGAAAGAGAAAGAGAGAGACATAGATAGAGACAATGACTGAAACAGAGAGACAGACAGACAGACAGGCAAACACACCGACAGAGAAAACAGACAGGCAGACACTGTATATTCTTTTAATGATATTTAGTAATTTTTCCGTGACACCGTTTCGATTCAAAATATTTAAAAGTGCTTTTCTGTTGATAGAGTCAAAATATTTTCTGTGTTCAATGAATGCGTGCAATTGCAAGTGTAAATATCACTTTTCTTCTTTATAGAAACAATGGTAGTTTTAGTCCAGTTTGTGAGGATATAGCCCGTGTGAAAGTCTTTGGAGAGCGGCCTCTTTAAATTATTTTGCATATTTATTCTAGGAAATATTGATTTGACCTCCTTCCAGAAAGTAGAGTTCTTCAAGTCATTCCATAACGATGTAATCTTAGAAGAGGAGTAAAGATGTTTTGTTTCTTTTATAGAGGTCTTGTATTCTGCTCTGAGTGTAACATCGTGACATTTGTTATGTTGGTCACGAGTTTTTCAATAATTACACAAACGTTTCCTCACTCTGTTCATCAACGTACGGCACTCTGTATCAAACGACTTTTACTTGGTAAATCTATCGCTACAACCAGCTTTTGTCGTATTTGTCATTATGGCATTGATAAAGCAAAGAATTGAACAAAGAATGTCTTGTAGATAGCACGGTCTAGATTACTGTTAAAGAGTTCATGAAGGTTCTTCATAGTAAGTTGACACTGCTGTGATGTTAATGCAGCTGTACAATGATATATTTTTTAAAGGATCCCAAACTATTTATTCACATTATTCATTATCTACAGGTTCACGGGTAATTACATTTTGGTCTGCGTTCCAAGATATAGACAGCTAGACTGGCATGTGCCAAGAATCAACAAAGATAGGTACATGTAGACTTAACAATCCGTTACAGTGTAACAGACTTCCAGATACACAGAAATAGTCAACCACGCTATTTCCACAAGGAGAAATAAAAGTAACAGCTCCCTTTGCGTCTCCGGCGGGCAGTCCGTTGAGGATGACTAGCTCAAGTTGAGCGCACATATCCACAAGACTTTTTCCAGAACTTTTTTTTGGTTGTATGGTCCTGTGATTTTCTTATAATCTTATCCTCGGATTGTAGAGTAGAAATAACATTTTCGCCCAAGAGTTTGTCCATTTCATTGCATTGGAGCAAGGGCTCTCCGTTTAAATTGCGGACATTCAGATCACAACTCATTCTAAAGTTGCAGTCTCTGATATAACAGCTTCAGTCGGCACATATAGTCTGCTAAAATGTTCACATCGTTTCTAACTCGAGAGAGAGAGAGAGAGAGAGAGAGAGAGAGAGAGAGAGAGAGAGAGAAGCTCAGCTGGCGTTTTTAACTGCCTCCTGCGCTTTAAGGATAGCACGAAGGACGTAAATCTAGTAAATAAACTACTTCTCTTTTTTTAACTCAAGTTGAGTTGGACCCTTAACGTCAGACGTCCGCAGCAAGTCCAGTGTGTTGAAGATTGGCAAGGCTGACGCCGGAAAATGTATCGCGCCCTCACAAAGAGACAGGTCAGGGATACCATGACTCGTGTCTCAGCTCGGCACATTATAATCACACCGACCCAATCAGTCGGGCATTAAATTGAACAAAAATCTTTGACGGATCGTGTGTTACGAACGGGGAAATGCCGATTGGTAAACTAAATTTCTACCAGCTGAGCCATTGTGTAATCCTTAAAACGCCAAAATTATTTTAAAAATTCGAATTTATTTTTCTGTCTTCTTCTCTCTAATTTTTTAAGAAGTGTAAATGATTGAAATCTTCACAATTTTTGGGCGGTATTATTTTATGATCTCGTTGCCGCAACCTCTCCCTAAAAGAGCAACAACAAAAACAACAAACAAAAAAACAAACAAACAAGCAAACAAAACGAAAGACAAACAACAAATAAATAAAACAAAACTAACAACAGCAATAACAAAAACAACAACACTAAAAACAATAACAACAACAACAACAGCAGCAGCAACAACAACAATAAAAACGACAACGATGACAATCAACAACAGAAGTAAAACGCAAAATACGGTAAAACTAAAAAAAAAAGAGGCACGCCAAATGAATTTAGCTTTTATTGAAACTTATGTGCGCAAAGATAGCATTAGTTTGAAATCCTACAGATGCACCATGCTAGTATTTGAGTAACATTTTTCCTCTAATTGTATTAAAAGTTAAGACTTTCTAAATGTTATTAAATTAAGATGAGTTGGTAAATATAAATACAAATGGGCAACCAGAGTACCAAAGTACATTAATAAAAGAATTCTTTTAAAGCTGAAATTATAACTAAAACCTCACTTTAAAAGGGGGGGGGGAATTTTTAACTCTTACCGTGCTCGAATGACAATAATATAAGCATTATCAAGAACACGTTTTTTTTTTCAAAGTCCATCTAATGCACTGATCAGAAATGAAGATTCTTTCATTAGTTAATTTGGTACCATTACACTTTCGAAGCAAAGGGTTGGACCTTTACCTTTAACTTCCTAGTGGAGTGCGCTACCAGTGGATCAAGCCTGGACGTTAGTCGGGTCTCGGCCACAGCGGGAAGTAACCTCTAGCTTTAATTGTAGTGCTCACAGATAATAGGTAATATATTTGTTGCATCTCTCAGTAATACTATATAGTACAACATACAAATGCGTTTAACCCGTTTGCTTTAATCATGAAAAAAATACCCAACAACAAATAATTACAAACCCCATAACATAGATTAGAAAATAACCATTATTAAAAATCTGTTGGCAAATGATAAAACGAAGGGCATATTTCAATAAAATCTATGATAATTTTGCAAATAAGAAATACATGCAAAATAATGTAGAGGAATAGTTTTATGACCTAAATGCTTTTTACTGTTCCTAACTAGTGAAAGAAATTCACAGCTAATTTCACCACCAAATTATGACGTGAAGGGTGTTATATGCTATCAAGCGAGACGATTTTGTTTGTATGTCGGCCTCATTAATTCCTGAGCTTTCAAGTGTGTCTCTCCAAGCTTTGTGAAGTTTTATATCTCCCTATTGAGACAGCTTGAAGGGCTGGATGTTCTTCTTATAGGGAGAGATGGAGAGAGAGAGAGAGAGAGAGAGAGAGAGAGAGAGAGAGAGAGAGAGAGAGAGAGAGAGAGAGAGAGAGAGAGAGAGAGAGAAACAAGCACAACATTTAAATGTAATTTCCTGGTGGTGTCGTTAACTGTAACATGATTTTACTTAACTGCGTCTGTTAATTGGGGCTTGACGTAATAATTTTTTAAATATAAACGAGTGGTGTAGAGTAGGATTGAAAAGAGAAAGAAAGGCATTATCAATGTGGGAATGGGTCGATTTTAGAAGAGGATTTTTAGAAGAGCTTGCGCTTTTTCTCTAACTCTGTATTATGATTAAACAATACGAAACACCGTTTTTCCCTTCACCGCGTTCGATTATAATAAATATATTTTATTGTATTCAGATCTTGCTTTTTAAAAAATAGAGGTAAGGCATCTCTGTCTAGAAAGCGGTGTCCGGAAACTAGGCTGCAGGAAAACAGTTGATAGTTTCTCCACAGGTGTTCTGTCATCTTTCCGTATAACTTAAAAAAAACACACAGAAAGAACTTGTAAGCCAACCAACTTGCTAAAATGCATTTGCACCATTGAATTACACATGTAGCAGTATTAGGATAGTGCTGAGCTGACATTGGTACCCGAGAACCAATCCACCAGGTACCTACATCAATTGTAACAGTTACCCCGGTACATGGGGCAGGACCTGTTCCTGTTCAAAAAACTGTAACTTTTTGTGCAGCTGCTCTTGTTTCGGATCTGTTCCTGTAACTTTTTGTGTAACTAGTATTGTTCAGGTAACTGTATAGATACCTCTTTCGCTGTTCATGAGACTTAATATATATAAAAGCAAATATTTAATTGATATCTTGCCCCTGAGTAGCGTATTTTAATCTGATATGTCTGGACATTTTGTTACTATCCATATATGTGTGTGTGTGTGTTTGTGAAAAAGATATACTTTATTATTAAACATTTGGTACGTTTTCTCTTAAGATCAAACATGTTTGTTTTCCTTTTTTCTTCTAATATTGTTGTAATGGTAATAGAAATAATGTTGATAATGAGAAGGATAACAGCTAATAGTTACAACACATGTACAGCGAAGTAAAGGGAGTCTGAAAGTTCAGTGGCTAGTGATCTGGACTGGCGACCGGAGCTCCGAATTTTATATTGTGCCCTTGTCTCGTTAGTTGATTCTTCAGTAAACAAAAAAAAAACTGGAGATAATTTCGAGAGAAAAACAACAAAAACAACAACAACAATAGCAACAACAACAACAACAACAACAACAACAACAACAACAACAACAACAACAAGACAACGACGACAACAACTAATATAACTATACAAGGAGCAGTCTTATCCCTCTTTCTGTTTTCTATATTATATACATCAGACTGCAGATTTGAACATGAAAATTGTGTTATTGACAAATACGCAGATGATACTGTACTAACACGTCTGATAATAAATAGTCAACAGATGAACTATAAAGAAGAAATATTTCGTGAAATGGTGTGACAATAACCATCTGGTCTTGAATATTAGTAAACCTGAGATAAAGGCTTATTGATTTTTGTAAACAAAATAAGAATCCGGATCGGAAAATATAATAATTAAAGGAAAAGAAGTTGAACGTGTAAATACATTTAAATATCTTGAAGTTTCTAGACAATAAACTCACATGGGCGTAATTATTATACAGATCTAATTGTAAATTGTTAAGTAAATCAAGGATGTGTACTGCTTAAGGAAACTCAGATTTTTCAACACGTAATCCAAATCTTCGGCAAAAATGGTTAGCTGTGTATTAACATTATTTTGCCAATGTCTGTTGGAGAGGTTACACCCAAAAACAAGACAAGGACAGACTGAACACATTTGTAAAAAAAAAAAAAAAAGGCACGGCGAATAGTAGGTAAAAAACAAAATAAATTTGACTAATTTTTCAACTAACTACAATAAACATAATACTATAAACCACAAAAGGGTCCACACATCCATTGCACACAGAATATGAATGTAGACACGCCGAACGTAGCGGCAGGTACAGAACAACAAAGACACGAGCATCCATAAATCCAAACTCTTTTATACCAAAATCAATTACTTAAAAACATAAAAGAGCACTGCAGGAAATCTTCAGCGCCTAAAAAATAAATGCACTATTCGTGTTATTAATGTTGCTAATATTATACATAGTAGGCTTGAATAATTTGTAGTATGGCATTTTTATTTGTGTATCACGCTTTTGGTAAATTAAAAATGTGTTGCCTGTGTATATTATAATTATACAAGCTTATCTGTAAATAAGAAAATCTTCACGATTGGTGTACTACCATTGATGCACTTTTCACATATATTAAGCCAAACCATGTGCAATATTATAATCAAATTTTAGGCAAAAAGATAATTTTAGTTAGTTCTTATCAGACACATCATTTTATATTCGTTAACGTAATTTATTGTCTATTTTTATAAGCATACAATAATGTATTTTTGTGTGTGTGTGTGTGTATGTGTGTGATAACTATAGTCGTTGATACATGTTTGCACTTTTCTTAATATTTTACTTAAGAACAATAATAATAATAATAATAATAATAATAATAATAATAATAATAATAATAATAATAATAATAATAATAATAATAATAATAATAATGATGAGAGTGATGGTTGTTAAAACTTCGTAGTAGTAGTAGTAGTACTAGACAACAGAAGCTGTAGTTTACAGACTTAACAAAAATGTATATTGATAGAGGTAAAAGCACGCCATGCACATTTTGAGTAATTAACACCACTTTAAAACATGAGATCATTACCTTGGTTCGATAAATGCACAAAACTAAGGAAGCTACAACCCCGATCAAGGGAAATAATAGTGGGAACGACATGATCATAGCACAATGTTATCTCCCTTTCATCGCGTCGTTTCTTTTTAACTGTTCTGTTTGATTGGTGTTTCCGTTCTGATCTGGTTTGCATTGCATCGTTTTGTCCTGTATCGTTTTACAATAATTATTCTTTCTGCCTCCACCTTGATGTAACTAACAACGTCCTTACCCCCTGGCAGATTTAGCAAAGGTTGAGCAAACAAGTCCAAATGGTGAGACGTTTGTTTTTGTTGCTTAGTGTCCTATGTCAGCACCGCATGGACTATAGTGTGGACGTGCTCCACGACTGACGTCTGAAAATTGTACGTGCTGGCACACACGAGGCCGGTCGGGGAGACCTGAACTCCTGTCTAAGCCAGTCACATTAATCTGATACCCATTCAACCAGCAGGAGTCGAAATCAGACAAGTATATTATTGACCAACCGTGGGATTGGAACCGCGAACCTTCCGATCTGAAGTCCAACGCTCTACCAATTGAGCCACTTCGCCTCCAAATGGATGGAAGCAGAAAAACCCAAACCAATCCCACCACCCACCACTCACACCTTTGGGACGACCCTGCTCTTACGTAACACACAGATTACGCCCGGAAGGTTGAAGAATGATCGGAAAAACAACGGGATTCCAGGTTCCGGTAGACGTTTCCTAACGAGGGCTGGACGCCAGACAGGCGTAGGCGAAGGAAAGGCTAGACAGCCAGACAGTGGCACCAAGGCGTGCAGTGGAAGTTGCAGAGGGTGTTAAAGCGGCGCTCCTGGTTGTCAGCACCATCATAGCCAAAAGTGCAGCAGGTGGAGTCGCCTGGTTAGAATGTGAAGCTGTCGATTAATCTAACCGGTGGGGCCGGCCTTTGCAGGGCTGGGTTGTTTGTTTTGTCTCTTGGTCTCCAACCTCAGCACTATATAGAATTAATTATTATAAACGAGTACCAATACTGACGTCTGACAACTTACGTGCTGCCACACACGAGACAGGGCGGGGAGACTAAACTCTTGTCTCAGCCAGACACATTAAACTGACACCGACCCACCTGTTAGGGGGTGAAATCAGACAGAATCGGACAAATAGATCCCCCACCCCACCCCTCACTGTGTGTGCAGAGCGAGAAGGTCAGTGCTACAGGGGTTTGATCAGGGGTCTTCTGGAGGGACATTAAAATACCCCCCAAACACCCCCAGACAAATTAGATACCCTTTTCAACCTCCCACCCTCTTTCAACCCTCCCTCTCTTCTCTTTCTTTTCTTCCTTCTATTACCCCCCCCCTAAAAAACTCAAATGGAACCAAAAGCAGCCCAGGAGGGATAGCAGTACTCCCCTTGAAGCAAAATACTCGTAAAAGGACCTATAGCCCAACCAAAACAGTCCGTCGGACCTAACCAAAAACTAACTCATTTGCTATAAATGTGTGTGCAGCCATCAAGACCTTTATTCAGAAAATGGGTATGAGTCGAATTCTTAAAGATTAAATTGTTTGTGTGCTTCCAATACTGCTTCAAGAAGACTATTGTTGTCATCATAGTTTTAGCTCGGACTTTGTCGATGTTTGCGCAAGTTGAAGTCACACGTCCATAGCGTGTGACTTGTGAACTTGGTTTTTATTGGTAGTCAGTGTATACTAAAAATGGCCAGCATTGCTTCAGACATTCTTCAGGTGGTATTTTTGTTGTGGCGCATGGGTTTTCCAAATCAACCTCGGATTTGATACATGTTTATCTGTGAGTTTCCTTGACACCTCCATAATCTTTCCCATCCCTAAACGTTTCCCCTGGATAACTAGCTGTAACGTTCTTAAAACCTAGAGCCCATCCTCTACTTCACTTGGTGCACGCATTCAATATGTACGACTCTATGTCTACATAGAGCATTGACTCCAATATTGATTTCAATGAATGTCTATCTGCAGCCTTAAAATATCTGCTGTACCTAAAGTTATTGGTCTTTACTGATCTTGTACAATATTTCAAGCCCTGATTTCACCTCTTGAACCGAATGACCCTCCATATAAAGCCTTACATAACGGAGGAGGTGGCTCGAACTGTGTATTTTACTGATTGCGTCGCTTTCCTTTTTGAAGAATAGTCACAGCTTTCACAGAACTTGGATAGAACTGACGTGCCTGACACGCTGCCCGCTACACAGAACAGCTCCAGTCGTTGTGACGCCCCCAACGTCTGATGGGGATCCTTTGCTCATGTATGTGCTGTCAACAGGAACATGGACACATCGCGGGGGGCTTTAGGATCCTCTGTCTAAATTTGCTGCAAGGGAATACTCAGTCCTAACAGCTTCTTTCATACTCCATGTAGAGATAGGGAGAGGGGGGGGGGTCTGGCTCAAGTTGTAGAGCGTTGGTCTTCATATTTGGAGGTTTCAACATCGACAGTTACCTGGCCCATCTGGTTTGTTTCACGGTTGCGTGGAGGTTTTGCCACACAGGAAGGTGTAGTTAGCCCCTTTACTACGCTACTGTCTTGATTTGTCTCAAATTGGAAAAGGGCTAGTGAACTTAAATGGCTGCCATTTTCTACTACAAACTCAGCCGCACTGTTCAAATGAGATTCAACTTTTTATAATGTTGAAGTCTATTGTCATGTACCTAAGTCATAATTATGAGTGATTTTAAAATAAAAAACAACTTAAATCCCTTATAACTTTTATTCTAGATCTGTTGTTGTTAGAAGTGATTTTGTTAGTTGGGCAAGTGTTTTGATCATTGCCTGGTGTTTGATATTAATTTCATCCACATTGTTTGTCGTGGCTGGTTTCGAAATTTGCTAACATTCCTATCTTATCTAATCGATATTTTGAACCATAGTTATTGTTTTTGTGTAGGATCTCCTGAGATCTACTGAGACAAGACATAATTTTTGGTTCCAATCTAGAATGCATGTCCCTAGAAACAAAATAGTAAACTGAAGTTAAAACGTGGATCCTCTCAACAGGTAACGGAAATTAACTGTATTTGCTTTTGAATGGGGTAGTAGGTGTCGGCAGCCATGTTTGCGATGCCTGGGCGTTGTTTTATGGCATAAGGAAAAGCCAGCCAGCGTACCGAGAATTACAGCAAGACCATTGCTAGGGTAAACAATGGAATCAAACTATTCACCAGCAAATCGTGGTTTCAGTTTTAAAAAGAAACACTAAACCGGTACACAACATGGAAACACAAAAAATAGAAGTCTAGACGCTTTACTTCATGAATAATTTGTCGCGTTTTATAAACAATGTTACTTTAAAATCTCACCTAGTCATTTAAAATTAACATCGATGAAAAGCTTGATTTCTCGTGCATTGAAGAAAAATATACTTACAAAGATATTTTACTTTGAAAGTCGGAAAATATTAACAAGTTGAATATTTCATTTCGATGTCTGATTGCAAGAAGTTAATTATCTACACTTTTCATACTTACACATTATAAAATGCTATAAAATTGTTGTTTTTAAATCTTTTTTACGCTCCAATCACATGAGTTGTGTTGTTTGATTTGCTAAATAAAATTTGTTTTTAAAAATGTATATGATATCAGCGATAACTTAATAAATCGACCTAAATGGAGATATTCACTTGTTGCAAATAAGTCTTGTGACAAACATTTCGGTACACATCCACATAACTGCTCATTATTCCCTTCTGGTGGTCACTCTACTTTTATGTCATTTATTCTTACAATTATGAGATATCAATTTCTTTCCGTAAGCAACCAAGGCATTATCAATATTAATTCCTAAAATGATATGGACACAATCATTTCTTGCCACGATTTCATTAAGTAAAAGAAAATGGAAATTACAGTGAAAGCAGTGCACATTACACAAGCAAATACTTCCTTATCTTTGTAGTGCAATCAATTTAGAATCTAAGTAAACACATTAGATCTAATAAACATACACGCATCGCGTTGTTCAAGATAAAACCAGTTTCAGTCACCGAAAGAAGGACCCAGACATGTATACGCTTTACATGCTTCAGCTTTTATTGTTTACCAGACTAAGCACTTCCTTTACGCCTGGATTCTTTACATTTTTATACTACACCAAACTTTTTTGAATTTTTTTTTTACTAAATTATAGTTTGTTTTAAAAATGTGTCAAAAAATGAATTTATAAAGAAGTGTCGCTCCATCTTTAGAAACAAAGCAATTCTGCAAAAAAAGGACAGGCAGTGTTGCAAAGGAAAAGGAAAATCTTTGGCAGAAATTGAAACAAAACAAAATAACCAATGCCTTCTTGTCATTTGGCTAACCACACGTACAGCATCCAATGTTTATTCAGACGCCAGTGATGGTAATCAGGCTAGTTGTATTGCCGATGGCTACAATCACAGTGCGAAGCTGATTTCTTTAAGCCAGTTGGTGTAAAATGAAGCGAATGAGAGTGAATATATCAGAAACACCTGTTTAAAAATAAAGGAAATGAGACTTCTATTCAGACTAAAAGCTTCACGTGTTAGGGACAATGAAAGTAAAAAGAAAAAAATCTCCTTATGAGTTAAACAATATAAAAAAAATGTTGATGTCTCTCACGACACAAAAGCTAAATCGTCTATAACTCATCTTCTGAGTCATCTGCTACAGGCTCAGGCGCCAACAAGTTTAGCTCTGCCTGATGTAGGCACATGTTCATCCCAGTGATGGAGATTGGCATGACAGCTTCTTTAATTTACAGAGTTTCAAATAGTCATCTTTATTTATTGACTGTTTATGGGTGGCCTCTCTCTCTCTCTGCACGCCTGCTTGTGCTCAGCGATTTTCGGTCGTTTGCTTTTCCTCAAGCACAGAGCTGTACATGCCTGCATTGTGTCATTATGAATGTGCCCATATCTCTGATACAAAGCTTGTGCGCCATCTCTTCGGTATGGGAAGGACTTTTCAAGAGACGTTTCATTGCTTCTCCGTTATCATCTGTCTTTGGATGTGTTTTTAACTTTTTGAAATTTTGGCCACGTTTCCCCTCCAAGCAGCACAAAAATGTGCGCGTTGTTTTGAAGTGTTCTACCTTCCTAAACATACAATATGTAGACACAAAGTATTCTGATCTAGAGAAATAAATTTGTTAGACGTTGCTTGCAGGTAGCTGATAAACAGCCTGTAAATGGAAATGTTATCCGTGATCTTACCTTCCTTTACCCATTTGCTTTGGTTCTTAGACAGTTCTTATACCGCTACAAAAGAGCTCCTTGTATATTTCTTTACTAACTTCTCTTTAGGGGTGGTGTTCTTAAATCTATATCAGCTTGCACATAATTGTATTCCTTTATGGCTTGAAGAATGCAATATTCTCATGGAATATCGGCTGACACTTTTCTCACTGACTGGTTCATGGTGGTTGTGAACACAGTCATCTCTGCACAGATTCTACATTCTTAATATAGAAAAAGGTTGGGGTCGAGATACTTTCTTTTTGTTTTCTGCATAGTGTAATGGCTTTCAGTGTGTCGTTAAAGTAATCAGTCAGTTTGGAGAAAAAAAAAGCCCTTTGATATTTTTCTTAAAATCTTTATGACTGCCACGTTTTCCATCTTTCATAAAAATATACTCCGTGTAAAAGAACTTTTAGCGCTTCCGGTACAGGAACCTAAGTAGGATGTTGGGATAGATAATTATTCTTTTTTCTATCTTATTGTCTACACGGCTTTCCTCGACATTGTAGTCTTAACATGTGGAAAAATAAAATGTTTTGTTTTGTTTTGTTTCTATTTTTTGTATGTTTTTCAAACAAGTATCCTGCCCTCTCCATCTAACTTATCTTTCCCCTTAAAGCGGCGTTTTGAACAATCGATAGGCGCCAGGCAATGGCTTTTAACTTTCTTGAACCTGTTAGCTATAGGCCGTCCGCGTTTAAATTCTTTTTCACATTTCGCTCCCACTTATCCATATTATTATTGCAAAACGTGTATACAATACGCACATACGCAATTTTGGCCCAATTTTTTATTTGCTTTTTGCTCTCTCCCAATGCCGGCTAGAAGTGCATAAGTGACTTATACATTTATTGCAGGCAAGGTTTGTTTAAAACATGTACATATTTCTTCATTCATAACCGATATCTGGCTTTAGGTGCAAAAATGGCTTAAAAATCCCTATTGGTGTAGTGAACTCCAATCGGCCAGTAAGAGGAGATATTCACGCCTTGCACGCAGCCATCCATTTGTAGTAGTGGATTCGATTTGTGACTTTTTTAAATGTGTGTTGGTGGGAGGTGGGTGGAGATAATTATATTTATTTATATTTGTATTTAAATAATGTTTTCTGACTTCGTCCACTAAAGAATTTTCTTGATCCCTAGTTGACAGTTGACACAATGATGCTCTCTTTTTTATGTAAATAATGTATCGACAATTGGAACTTAAGTCATAATAAAGATAAAGTCTTTATTTGAAACATTTTTATCATCCAATGCTAAAGCCGTTCTAAAAAAAAAGGTACGTTTTTCACTTTCGGCATCCCAAATAGAACGAATCGTCTGAGAAGGTCCATGAACAAAGCAATCTTTGTCTAGTATCTAGTATTCGTGTGGTGCCTTTACACGTCTTATTTTCATTTCGGAGAAAGAAACAGGCGTCTGTCCTTTGACCCAGTTCCAGACTGCACCCTCAGGCTCGGCCAGGTTCCAGCGGCCGTTCAGGTTGGCCATGTAGCAGGCGTTGTACCACCAGGCCCCGTGGCCGGTTATGGCGCAGTTGGCAGGCGGGTGCGCATCGTTGTCGGCGTCAAATGTTGAGAAAGCCTGGTTGTTTGAATTACTGAGTCCATCTCCAGCCGTGCCCCTGTATGTGCCAAGACGGAGACGGTACCTGGAAGAAAGTGCGATTAATGTAAACAGCTCTTGTACCCAGCTCAGGCAAACAACGTACCCTTCAGATACAATAATCTAGCAGAATTGAAGATGTACCCCGGAAAGCCTGCAACAGTCTACCTCTTTCAACGAATCAACGAGGAGGCTGAATTGCACATTTATCAGATTTGGGCATGGTACGAATTAATGCAGAGGAAGAAGAAGAATGGCAGGCTTGAGGTAGGCCCAGCGATTTTTACACTCTACACCGCAACGACTGAAAGCTCCCTGCTGATTGGTCACTCTTATATAGGTTCCTCTATAGTTTTTTTTATCTTGGCGGGGAGGGGGGTAAGCGAAAAAGAAGAGCTGTAGAGTCTTTTCAACCTAGGCAATCAGTTCTATCTTGCTGGTATAGAATTTGTTTGTTGGCTTCGGGCCTTTAGCCGGTATATTCATCTATTGATTTCGGATGCGTTGTTTACCAAATAGCAACACTACGTAAAACGCTAAAAGATAGTAGCTATGATTGAATAGTTTATAACTTGTCCTTAAGATAATGGTAATTATTGAATACAGTCTGTGACTTGTAATAAGATGATGATAATTATTGAAAACAGTCTATTATTTAAAAGAATGAAAACTATAATTGCACACCAAATAGGATAATACCAAAACTTAAAAATTAATTAAAAAAACATTACATCATGGTGATATTTTCTTTCTGTACTGTACGTAAAATGTAGTAAAAAAAACATCAATGTATACTTTGGCCATACTAGATTTAAGGTGTTGACTCGAATCCATTTGTTAGGATAAGACACGGTAGCACCAACCTTGAAAACAAAAAAAAACCCAAAAAACAACTCCAACTTACTTGTCAGATTCGTTTTCAATCCTAAAGTGGGAATATTCTGCAAACAGTTCTTGTCCTTTATACCTGACATCCACCCTCAGCTTGTAGGCGTCCTGTTTACATTGACAGAAATACATTACCGAAACAAACTCTGCTTATACTGCTTCATCACAATCGGTGAAAAACATGATAACAACGGGCCAAATAAACTTTTCGTGTGGGAGAACAGTTGAAATTTACAGATCTTCAGTCAAAGATATAATAAGATATAAAGTTTTCGTATGTGTTAGTAAAAAGATTCGGATAACAAATACTGACCTTCAATTAGCCGTACATCCACTAGGTTCCTCTAAAGAAAATGCTTGTCGCAGACGATGGCTAAGCACCAGCTACGAATTGAACCCCGGAACTCCAACACTCTAGTCCAGAGATCTACTGACTAGGCCACCTGGTGCCCCTAAGGCTTAAGTCGGGAGCAAACCTGACGCTGGTCGCTGGGTCCGGGCTGTTATGAAACCCTCTATATTTTTTCACCTCGTACTGACTGCGCCAGTAAATAAAAGACGTTTTTACACGGAAGTCCATGTGCAGCCACAAACCCACACGAGACATCAGGGGCAGTCTGGCTCTGGCCTTAACATCTTAAGCTCTGACTAATTCTGGCTGTAACACCCCAAGCTCTGACTATCTGTGGCCTTAACATCTTAAGCTCTGATAAATTCTGGCTGTAACACCCCAAGCTCTGACTATCTGTGGCCTTAACATCTTAAGCTCTGATAAATTCTGGCTGTAACATCCCAAGCTCTGACTAGCTCTAGCCTTAACATCCCAAGCTCTGACTATCTGTAGCCTTAACATCCCAAGCTCTGATAAATCTGGCTGTAACATCTCAAGCTCTGACTGGCTCTAGTCTTAACATCTCAATCTCTGACTAGCTCTAGCCTTAACATCTCAAGCTCTGACTAGCTCTAGTCTTAACATCTCAATCCCTGACTGGCTCTAGTCTTAACATCTCAATCACTGACTAGCTCTAGTCTTAACATCTCAATCACTGACTAGCTCTAGTCTTAACATCTCAATCACTGACTGGCTCTAGTCTTAACATCTCAATCCCTGACTAGCTCTAGTCTTAACATCTCAATCTCTGACTAGCTCTAGCCTTAACATCCCAATCCCTGACTGGCTCTAGCCTTAACATCTCAATTCCTGACTGGCTCTAGTCTTAACATCTCAATCCCTGACTGGCTCTAGCCTTAACATCTCAATCCCTGACTGGCTATAGCCTTAACATCCCAAGCCCTGACTGGCTATAGCCTTAACATCTCAATCCCTGACTGGCTCTGAGAGACGCCTTAAGTTTGGCAGCTTCACGAATCTTCCTCACCGAGTTGGTCAGCAGGTGAATGGCCTCGTTGCCCAGCCAGAAGTCGCCGGTCAGGTGGCCGAAGCCCTGGCGGTAGGATGTCCAGTCGCGGTAGAAGTTCACATCTCCTCGGGTCCGCCTCTGGGCGTCCATTGGTGGTGGCGAAGTGGCCATTAGAATATCACGTGAAAAATACGAAATGTGTATTTCAAGAGCCGAGAAAAGTAGCAAGAGCAGAAATTGGAGGCAATAGTTTTCCATTCAGTTGGAAAGGGCTTTTAAAAGGTAGATATCCTATGAAAAAGACATTGGATTGTGAATTATTCGAATTGTATTTGTGGGTTTTATTACGTCTCGGAGCATGTTTTGAATTGATTTACTCGTAAGTATCTATCTATTTATTTATCTATCTATCTATCTATCTATCTATCTATCTATCTATCTATCTATCTATCTATCTATCTATCTATCTATCTATCTATCTATCTATCTATCTATCTATCTATCTATCTATCTGCCATGGTTTACTTTTGTGCCCCTCTCTAAATAAGTATAATGTCTCTCTCTATATTTCTATCTGTCAGTCAATCTGTCTGTCTGTCCGCATGTGTGTCTCTTTCTCTTTCTCTCTTTGTGTCTTTCTTTGTCTCTTTCTATGTCTCTCTCACTCTCTCTCTCTCCCCCTCTCTCTCTCTGTCCCTATGTCTGTATGTCTGGTCGTCCGAGCCTCTTTCTCTTTTTCTCTTTTTGTTTCTATTATTTCTCTGCCTGCAACTCTCTCTCTCTCTCTCTCTCTCTCTCTCTCTCTCTCTCTCTCTCTCTCTCTCTCTCTCTCCCTCTCTCTCTGTCTCAGTGTCCACCCCCTCCCTCACCTGAATGACAATCCAGCCACCACCATCGGTGTGGGTGTCACACAGAATCTGTTTCTGGATCACGTCGCTGCCCATGACCACGTAACGGGGATAGTATTTTGTCACGTCGTCTCCAACCCCATGCACGCAGTCGCTAACCTGCCATGGAACGCAGAGAAACACAGTCGCTAAAAAAAACAATTCAGAGTCCTTTCCACTCTTATTTCATGTTGATATTGGACTCTCAAATATATATCTAAAATATAATTATTTTGGCGCAGCGAAAAAAGTATTAAAAAACATTGTCTTTTATTCATATTTGAAAAGATTTTATATACGGAAGTACTATGAACTGTGTGAACATTACTTTTAATTCCCCCAAACTCCAACGAATCAGCCTTGTGGGAAATTGGTCATCAGTATTTGCTCATAACAGGGCTTTTTCGCTTTAGGTTTAAACCGTAGTATAATTATATTGGATAGAATCAGCTTGCAGTAGGTTATAAAAATCGCCAACCTTTCTTGAGAACCTGCTTCAAAATCTTCGATTTCTTCGGAAAAGGGGGGAGGGGAGGGTTTTTTTTTTTGTTTTTTTTTTAATTATTATTTTTTTTCTTGGGGGAGGGGGGGGGGTTGTTTAACCTGATCTTCTAGATTTGTCATCGCTGTAAGTTTGTAGCTCGCTCATCCCTGTAAGTTTGTAGCTCAATGTTGTCAAGAACTTAGTACCGCGATAGTGAACCAACCTGATCAAATGCGCCAGCCGGAGCATAGAGAGAGCGGTTGGCAGAGGTCAGATCAGGACTGCGCTCCATACCAGGCACGGCGCCGCGGCCCTGCGGCCATGTCTGAGTTGCCTGAGCCAGTCTGGTGTCAAGGCGCGCCTCCATATCCCGGGCCCTCTGACGCGCGTCCGCCGCGAGCACCCCCAGCTTCCTCTCCAGCCTGTCCTCGCGCGACGCAAAGTCCCGCTCGGCCCGGGAAAGCTTCTCCGCCAGGTGCTGCAGCTCCGACAGGCGGAACGATGCTGCCGCGCCAGGCACGGGCACGGGGCTGAGGCTCGCGCCAAAGTCTGACGGGCTAGCACTCTGGCCCGACACGGTGTAGGCTGTCTCTCTGTGTCCTGAGTGGTCAACATACGTGACTTGGCAGTAGAAAAGCTCATCCCTGAAGCATCCGGCCATTTTGAGCAGCGTAACCCGAAACGTGACGCAGTTTTCCTTCAAAAAGCCGGAGCCGTGGATGAAGCCAAACACGACTTCCGCACGCGGATGGGACTCACTAACTGTCAACAGTTGGTTAGTAGTTCTATCGGACTTGACCGAGCTCACCGTGGCCGTTTCAATGGTGTGGATGTTTCCCTTTATCTCGCAGATCAGCCGCCCACAAGCGTCGCTCACGCCCAGGTCTAAATGCTCTCGGTGCATATTGAGTTGGAGGCCTGGAAAAAGGTTACCATGGAGATAGAACTCTAGGAAGGTAGATTGACACCTACAAAACAAACACGACGCTCGGGCATACCATTTGTGCACCGTCATTGCTATTTTACCCTTCTACATCCTGGCTATAATTTGTATACTAAAATGGTTAAAGTACATGTATATCATGCTAAACTAGCTAAGGGAAATGGAGATAAAATGGCAAATACAGAGAAGTAAAAAAATATTTACCATTAGTCGTCAGCGTAAATGCTGCTGCAAAAATCCAATGAAGGCGAAAATGCACCGTCAAGGCCATGTCTGCTTTTTCATACGACTGCAAATCTGGACAAAATTTAATGCTGAAGAAGATGAAAAAAAAATTTAGTATCAAAAAGGCCACTACAGAATTGTATACCTTTTGTTACCTGGAGGCACACCGTTCTCTATGTCTGGACCTGGTAATGATAAACAATCCACTCTCTAGACACCTTATTTTGGGGATACAAATCTTACTACTTTATGTATTGCGCTGATCCTCTACATAAACATTAAATTCGTATGCTTTTCTTGTCGCTCAGAAATGTAAAAAAAAAGACGCTTTGAAATAGTTTGTTTTCAGCTTCCCAGTGTAACGAAATTAGTTTAGCCCCAATGGAAAGGCATCGTGTATCCAAAATTATTGGCAATTTTCAGCGGTATAACTTAAGGTCGACTTTCGGTTTTAGATCTGACTAAGAGCACCAGGACCACTTGCATTGTGTGTCGCGGCTAGAGCAGTTTTTGCAAGTATGTCCACACTACAGGATATCCAGCTCGCAGAAGCGCAAACAGCTTTTCGGGAATGTTCAAAGAGCAACAGTTCGCATTCCGCAAAATGTGCTTATTTAGTGCGTTATGGCGACGACTTTTCCAAACTTAATATTATGACTTTCCCAAACTTAATATTATGACTTTCCCAAACTTAATATTATGACTTTCCCTAACTTAATATTATGACTTTCCCAAACTTAATATTATGACTTTTCCAAACTTAAGTACTGTAATTTCAGTGAACAGGAAAAGGGTAGTTTTTTTTCTCATGCGTTTCGAACTTTTTAGTATAGATTTTGGACGAAATCAATCGTGACGGCGTTCTCAGCTTGTTGCCAAGGACAGGGAGCAACCGTTTTGTCTTGAACGTAAATTTTTTACATGTCTTTTATATCGTGCTTTTTTATCTGCTCCTAAATTTCATTCTATGATCTACATCTTACCAGTATAGAGATTCAGACACAGGAAAGGGTCATGCACCGTCTGTTCTTTAAATCGGTGTTAAGTCTTGTGTCTGACACTATGCCAGGGCGTCAGCAAAAACTATGTACCCTTCAGGATCTTCATCACAATGACTAACTGCCAACACATGATTAAATTTTAAAAGCAGTGTTCACAGATCCAGGTTATGTGATAAATATGAAAACATGGTTAATGGAAACACACTCTTAGATTTTGTGAACTCGTCCACCATCGTGCAACAGAATTCCTTACGATATGAGCTCACAAATTCTACAGTACTGCTGACAAGGCGTGAAAATGCTACTAAATGCCCAAATGTTTATTATGGTATATTAAGATCCAAGTCCATCTTTTTACCCCATGCCACGCTATTGAACCATGTTCTTCTCTAAGTTTGTAGAATACAGCGAGTGCATAATAATTACCACAATCAGATGTTCGTTTAATGAATCCATTTAATTCTCTATAACTATAGTCAGACCCGTTTTCACAGTACATTAATATCAAAATTTATGTTTAGAGTATTAGTTAGGACTTTAAAAAAATGTGTGATAAATGATCTGGATTTCCAAAGAGGCCGAATAATTTATGAAAATGTGTCTAGCGCACATTTTCCACAAAACAGGAAAATAAGATGAACACCATTTTTTATGGACTTGAGGTACATGTACACAGTAAAAATTCAAAAATTATAAAGTTGTTTTTTTTTCAAATCTCCAAAAATGTGTTTTCATTAGATGTAGATTATTTAGCATTTTTGTGCTGTATTTGTTTATTTCAAACAATCAGATCTCAGCTCATAATAGTAACCAATGCCCCCCATAATTAGGTTGAACCTGAGATCTTATCACTTCTAAAAGTGGTATTTCAGGATTCATCGTTAGGTTTGCAGAGTTGTTTTTGTAACGCTTTAGTATCTTTTGCACAAGTTATTTCTTACTTAGAATCAAATGTTCTATTGACTAACTGCATACTCCCTGGTCTAAGTTGTTTTCAATCGGGTTTAGACCAAACCAGCTTTTTTTAAGCAGCGCTAAATTCAATAACAACTCAATAGATACATTGTTATTTTTTATTGAAAAAAAAAAGGAAATATCAAAACTTCATAAATAGAAGTCTGCACTTAGAAAATCATCCACATTAAAGGAAATTTAAGCATTCTGTTACCTCTCTTGTAACACATAGTTCAATTCTGTTTAAGATATTATGTTTGGAAAGTTTGAGGCCGCCCAATGAACTACCCAACTCCAAACCGGAGTGATTTATTTCAGATCACTTGTGTAGCAACAATAGAGTCATCAGCTTCATGGTTAAATACGTTTTCTCTGGAGTAGAAGCAACAAAGAAGTCATCAGCTTCATGGTTAAAATTAATACATTTCTCTCGAGTAGAAGCAACATTTATCAAGTCTATTTAAAGACTTCGCCCTTAGGTGTGTTCCCCTAAACGTTACGCTAAGATCAAGATCAAAATTCTTAGTTAAAGCGTCACTAATAATAAGATCTAACTGCCGGTAATGAATATTCCAAGTAAAAATTCCATACACGAAACTTGTTTTATATAATTAATTATAGATGTTAACATTACTGTCGGTCCTGATTTTATACCAACAGATTTATTTGGAAAAAAATTGTATACCGTATCCATTTTTAACATTCAAAATAACAATCACTATTTATTTCTAGAAAAAATAGATGGAGATTAAATAAGCCTTATCACTTTATCATTTAAAAGTAAATTCACCGCCAAATCGCCTTGGACAAAACTAAAAAGCTTCCGCGAAAATGAGTAACGGTCGACGTAAAGCTATTAACGTTCCCTTTTTTAGAAGCATTAACTGTCGCTGGTCCGCCTGTTGGGCTTTGACCAGATCACTTTTACCTAGACAATAATGAAACAAAACTTTAAAGCGTGGTAGACAAGGCCGTTAACTCCGACTGACACTGTTTCTGGACCTCTGAACACAATGGTAAACATCACTTAAGCAACTCGCGACCAACTGTTTATGCCATTCTCTTGAACGTCGCAACAGTGATAAAATATAATGAGTTTGTAAAAAGATATCTTTTATCTCACACAGCGAAAGAGAGTCCAGGAAAATATTGGGATGCGGGCGCTTTAACCTTCTAAAAGATACAGAGAACACAACAAGAGTGAAGAAAGAAAAAGTCTGTTGCATAGTAACATTAGATAGAGAAATAAATAAATATAAAGAAAGGTAAAGCGATATGACAATAAGGAGCTATTAAAACATGAAAGATAGAAACAATACTGCAAGTAGGAATTGGGCAATATAAAAACGTTTGCAAAAGATACACAGAGAAACAAGATAAGGTTCTATCGATGACTTGGAATGAAATAGGCTGTATATTCAATAATTAGCAACGGAGCTCATAAACAAACATAGAGCTAACAAACAAACATAGAGCTAACAAACAAACATAGAGCTAATAAACAAACATAGAGCTAATAAACAAACATAGAGCTAATAAACAAACATAGAGCTAATAAACAAACATAGAGCTAAGAAACGAACATAGAGCTAATAAACAAACATAGAGCTAAGAAACGAACATAGAGCTAAGAAACGAACATAGAGCTAATAAACAAACATAGAGCTAATAAACAAACATAGAGCTAACAAACAAACATAGAGCTAATAAACAAACATAGAGCTAATAAACAAACATAGAGCTAATAAACAAACATAGAGCTAAGAAACGAACATAGAGCTAAGAAACGAACATAGAGCTAATAAACAAACATAGAGCTAATAAACAAACATAGAGCTAATAAACAAACATAGAGCTAACAAACAAACATAGAGGTAACAAACAAACATAGAGCTAATAAACAAACATAGAGCTAACAAGCAAAACTCGATGCAGTGCAAACACAATAAACTAAAAGGTTGTTATGGTCGTATTGATAGATGGAATTCAACAGCTTAAACGATGGCAAAATAGCACAGGCAAATGAAAGCAAATTAATGCGAGTGATAAATGTATCAACTAAAATAAAAAGGTGCCTTTTATATCAGAGAGTGTGAGCATTACAACTGAGCGATTTCACGGCAGAATTTTGCCGATGTAGGTAGGTTCTTTGAGTCAGTAGTGGAAACGCTGTCTGCTGATTTAGTTACCTCTTGTGTGTCAGTGACTAATAGCATGCGTCATGTGAATCTCGACCAGGCTTTCTCAATAATGGTACATTTAAATGGCGAGAGAACAAGCAACTTTGGTACATTAATTGACACCCTGGGGGTGCCAGAAGATTTCACAACTGTTATTCTCACTCTCATCCAACACCCGGAGGGTGTCGTTAACTAGAATACCTTGTCATATTCATTCTCACCAGCCTCAACTCGGGAGGGCGATGCAGTGAGAAAGTGTTAAATAGAGAAAAGCACGGAGAGAGAGAGAGAGAGAGAGAGAGAGAGAGAGAGAGAGAGAGAGAGAGAGAGAGAGAGAGAGAGAGAAAGAGAGAGAGAGAGAGAGAGAGAGAGAGAGAGAGAGAGAAAGAGAGAGAGAGAAAGAGAGAGAGAGAGAGAGAGAGAGAGAGAGAGAGAGAGAGAGAGAGAGAGAGAGAGAGAGAGAGATAGAGAGAGAATAGATAAAATCATATCCAAATTGAGACCACAACTTTGCACGGCTTTTTTTTTCGCATAACTATCTTATGACGAGCGGTAAGCTTACGTCCCCTAGTGGAGGAAAATGTTTGGAGGAGAGATGATCTCAAATTAGTTCAACACAGAAAAAAAAAAGAAGGGGAAAAACAGTATATCTATAGTGTTCGCTTTCTCTCAATCTCCCTCTTTCTCCCCCCCCCCCTCTTCTCTCTCTCTCTCACTCTCTCTTTTTCTTTCTCTCCCTCTCCATCTCTCTTTGACTATTTCTCTCTCCTCTTTTTATCTCTCTCTCTCTCTCTCTCTCTCTCTCTCTCTCTCTGTCTCTCTCTATCTCTCTCTCTCTG
The DNA here is from genome assembly GCA_003991915.1 of Elysia chlorotica. Classification (NCBI taxonomy): domain Eukaryota; kingdom Metazoa; phylum Mollusca; class Gastropoda; family Plakobranchidae; genus Elysia; species Elysia chlorotica. The sequence continues at coordinate 178,145 of RQTK01000678.1, read as the reverse complement.
TCTCGGCATTGGTAAATAGTTTGGGGGATAAACTGGCTCAAGTGGTAGTGCGTCGGTTTCTTGATTGGGAAGATCCCACTATTGGTGAAAAATGTAATTGTTGGATTTCACCCTATACTGGTTGGATTGGTGTCAATATAGTGTGGCCAGATAAGACAGAGGTCTGTGTATCCCTGTGCTGCTTCGTGTGTGGCAGTACATAGAAATTTCAGACATCAATCTTGGAGTTCTTTCACAGACCTAATGCTATCAACCAATTCAACGCAACTCTTCTTGTCCATCTGTCCCTCTCTTTCTCTCTCTCTCTCTCTCTCTCTCTCTCTCTCTCTCTCTCTCTCTCTCTCTCTCTCTCTCTCTCTCTCTCTCTCTCTCTCTCTCTCTCTCTCTCTCTCTCTCTCACTCTGTCTCTCTCTATGTCAGTCTCTTTTACTCCCTCTCTCCTAACTCTTTTACAGGTTAAATTAAGTAATGTACCGCTTCACAGCTCATATGCTTGACCTACGCTGAATCCATTTGATTATTCACTTGCTTAGATCTATGATTTATTAAAAGGTGGCATTTATATAATGTAAGTCAGCCAATACGTCAGAATGAAGATCTATGGATCGAGTCTAGACTGAGATCTATTATTGCGTGTCCAATCAGGGACCAGTCCAATCATTAGGCTACTCTTTCAAAACGTAAATCAAGATTCTTGATCTAGCTCGAGACATTTTGGTTCATTAAAATCTGGTCATTATAGTTATAGCTTTTTAACGTAACGCTTAGATCAAACTATGTGCTATTGAGCGGAGGCAGGCGGGAGCGAGATTAAACAATGCCGATAAATTCACACACAAGGCCACACTCTAAGCTGTTCTTGCAAAGATCTCGCTAGTGGTTAGCGAAACAATACTTTCCAATATTTTCTCTCGCTAGTGGTAAGCGAAGCAATACTTTCTAATGCTCTCTCTCTTGCTAGTGATAAGCGAAACAATACTTTCTAATGCTTTCTCTCGCTAGTGATAAGCGAAACAATACTTTGCAATGCTCTCTCTCGCTAGTGATAAGCGAAACAATACTTTGCAATGCTTTCTCTCGCTAGTGATAAGCGAAACAATACTTTCCAATGCTCTCTCTCGCTAGTGATAAGCGAAACAATACTTTCCAATGCTCTCTCTCGCTAGTGATAAGCGAAACAATACTTTCCAATGCTCTCTCTCGCTAGTGATAAGCGAAACAATACTTTCCAATGCTCTCTCTCTCGCTAGTGATAAGCGAAACAATACTTTGCAATGCTCTCTCTCGCTAGTGATAAGCGAAACAATACTTTCCAATGCTTTCTCTCGCTAGTGATAAGCGAAACAATACTTTCCAATGCTTTTCTCTCGCTAGTGATAAGCGAAACAATACTTTCCAATGCTTTCTCTCGCTAGTGATAAGCGAAACAATACTTTGCAATGCTCTCTGTCGCTAGTGGTAACCGAAACAAAATTTCTCTCTCTCTCTCTCTCTCTCTCTCTCTCTCTCGGTTGCCGCTCAACCACGAGGCCGGTGACATAGTTTTTACCACCACCCAACACGGGGCGCTGACTAACTGGAATACGTAGCCTCAACAAGACACGGTCGTCATGGAAGTATTATATATTTATCTATATACATAATTTAATTTATCTCTTGTCCATGAGATCTTAACTACTTTGTATCTAGAATTTACAACAATCAGAGTATTATCATATTATATACATTTCTATGTTATTTATATGTTTTATTATATGTTTTTAATACAATGCAATGATTATTGTCTATCTAACCTATAGAGCCCATGTAACCACGACAAAAATTTTCCTTGGATGGACAATAAAGTATATCTTATCTTATCTTATCTTATCTTATCTTATCTTATCTTATCTTATGACAGAATCGTTGAATTTTTTTTTGTCATTACAAGAAAAGCTTGTAATTTGTTAACAATCACACCCTTAAAAAGTTGCTGCTTTTGGAAGGCATTTGAAGAATAATCAAAGAGACAGGTATTACAAAAAAAAACCCACAAACACACACACACACACAAAACAACAACAAAAAAACAACAAAGAACACCAAACCTTTCAAACGTTAGTAAGAGCATGTAATAAAGATAACAGAATTTTCTTTTAACGTTTTTTCCGTTCCGCTCAACTGATTTTCTTCTCCAAATTTATCTATTTGTGCATTTATGGCATGCACTGAATACTTGCTGTTATCTCACACATGCTTCGTCTATACGCTGAACCATCATGGACACAGAACAGTACAACTTGCCAAAGGATTAAGTTACCTAAGGATTATATATATATATATATATATATATAATCCTTAGGTAACTTGTGTTGTTCTGTGTCCATGATGGTATACATAATATATTATACAGAACTATTCGATAGGTTCTTCTTTATGGCCGGAATGGTTGCTGTGCTTGCTTATATATTATAGTTAATATTATGTTGGGTTTCTTAGAGGGTTTGTAGGTATTACTATTTAGGTCGATGGTCACTTCGAGGAAGCCCGTGATATTCTTTTAATTTGCTTCTATAGTTATGTGTGCGTTTGAAGATTTAACACAACTATGTCTTTCTTTATTGCCTCTGCTTGTTTCGGTGGTAGTGCGCAGGTGGCTAGTCCATCGTCTTTATACAGGCCAACATCTGTATTAAGGTGTTGGAGTTGTGATAATAAGGACAACCCTACCAGGTCACATGTCACAGCGTCGTGGAATCTCCCGATTGTCACATGAAAACCTGCAGTTACCCAAGGTGTTTTGTTGTAGTAGGGTGAGGTTTTTCTTGCTTGTTTGATAATGTCTTTTTGTCCTTCAGTAATGTGGGTCAAAGTTGACGCAAAATGTAATGCCTCCTCAAGAATTTCATTATAGATCTAGACGGGTTTAAATTGCACACGTCGAATAAAATGAACAATGATTTGTTCTTGTATTTGATGTTCTCGAAACAATTGATTACGTCTGTTGTTTTTCTCCAGTGGTTCAGTTTGGTTTTTAAATTACATCTTTTACGATTCTTTCTAGTAGTTGCTTACTAACCTTCCCTAATTCAGGTTTACAAGGATCAACGAGGCGGCAGGTTGGTTTATTTCTGGAATTATCTTTGTGATCTTTGAGTGTTATGGAGGCTTTCTTTCCCTCTCTCTCTCCCTCTCTCTCTCTCTCTCTCTCTCTCTCTCTCTCTCTCTCTCTCTCTCTTTTGCGCTAATATTGGAGGTTGTGTAGTATTTTTGTTGCTGTTTAGTTTGCGAGTTTAAAAAGAAAAAATAATGTTCTTCAGCGTAGTGACGTTTTTTATAAACGTTTCCGAATTTCTTATAAGGGTCTTAATGTAGATAGATAGATATATAGATAGATAGAAAGATAGAAAGATAGATAGATAGATAGATAGATAGATAGATAGATAGATAGATAGATAGATAGATAGATAGATAGATAGATAGATAGATAGATAGATAGAGATAGATAGAAATAGGCAAAAGAGAGAGTAGGAGAGAGAGAGAGAGAGAGAGAGAGAGAGAGAGAGAGAGAGAGAGAGAGAGAGAGAGAGAGAGAGAGAGAGAGGGAGAGAGAGACAAAGAAAGAGGAGAAAAAAGGTCACAGACAGGCAAGCCAAATAGAGACAGACAAGACAAACAGAGACAGACAGATACACAAACAATGCAGATAGACCTAAACTGAAACAGTTGTCTGTATGTCTAAAACAGTTTTGTGTATGTCTAAATATAAAACAGTTGTCTGTATGTCTAAATATAAAACAGTTGTCTGCATGTCTGAAACAGTTGTATGCATGTCATGTCTGAAACAGTTGTCTGCATGTCATGTCTGAAACAGTTGTCTGCATGTCATGTCTGAAACAGTTGTCTGCATGTCTGAAACAGTTGTCTGCATGTCTGAAACAGTTGTCTGCATGTCTGAAACAGTTGTCTGCATGTCTGAAACAGTTGTCTGCATGTCTGGAACAGTGGTTTCTTTAGCTTTTTCATGGGCGTTTTTTATTCTATGCAGATGGAGACTTTTTATATTTTGTTTAGGTTAGGTCTTTTGGTCAAAATTTAAAAAAAAAAAAAAACACTTTCAGTCAAATATTATAGTACGCACTTTTTTGGTGATAGTAAGCATGGCTGGTTTTGTTTTTTAAAATATATTTCATAAGATGTTGAACTCTATATTGTAGTCATTTAATGTCCTTAATGTGTGAACTAAAGATCGTTTTTAACCTGTCCTTCTGTAATTTGAAATTGTATTCGTTTACCGTTGTTTTGAACCGGTTTATGTAAGCCCGTTATATGAGCAGATAATGTTGTTATCTTGCCGCTGCCGTGTTAAACAACTCCTTCTTGCAGGCATTTGCCATACTATTACAACACCACAGATGACAGACCACAGTTATGAAAGATCAAACGTGGGCGGTATTCGCGCTCTTTTACTTTGAACGCAATTTAAAAAAAAAGTATAGACCCACTGATAATTATTGATAAATCACAGAAACAAAAAAAATTAAAAGTATTTTAAAATACACGCATTACTATAAATTAAAAAAAAACGAAAAGACGCCTTTAACTCTCCTTGACCCCTGCAGACAAAACAGTGTTTGAAGCCCTGAGGGAGTCATTATTCTGATGGACAGTGTAGGCGGACAATGTGGCAGACAGTTCTAATTGCTGGCTTCCCAGATTAAGATAGGAATTCCAGTCTGTAACATCGTCTGTGAATCAATGCTGCTGACATTATGCTCGACCCTGGTGCTTAGGTAGCGTTTCTGTCAATGGCGAATCTGCCTAATTGTTTAATTACAGACAAGACGTGCCGACACGCTGTTGTTGTTTATATAAGCGTGTGCGTCATCTGAACATATGGAAGGAAATTACCGTGCTTGTCTCTTTGTGCCTGGTTAAAAGCACCGTTTGTAAGTTGTGATGAGTCCGTGTTTGTTTGTTTTTTTACTAATTATATATCTCAGAGCGATTATTAAAGTATATAAATTACGCCTACCCTAATTACTTGCTATTAAATGCTGATCGGTAAAATAATTGCCAGAAAAGTGTACAGTTATGCCTTGTGCATTTATCGGCTATTTTTTCATTTTTGCTTTAATCACTCCTAACTTCTGTCTATCTGTCTGTCTGTCTGTCTGTCTGTCTGTCTGTCTGTCTGTCTGTCTGTCTGTGTCTGTCTATCTGTATCTGTATTGACTATGATGCTGTAAATTAACTTAGCCGGCTATTAGTTTTAACTCGTACGATGTTCTTCCTCTTTTGTTACTCTCTTTTCATCCGAGCATTAGTACTTAATATTTCAACCATTTCTGACTCTGTGATAGATCTATATTAATGTTTAATAAGATCAATGTGTTTAAAATATCCTTGTGTTTTAAGTTTTAATAACATGTATTTATAACAATTATTTGTGTATAACCTTGAGAGACATTTTTAAAGTTTTATAAATTTTATAAATATTTGTGTATAACCTTGAGAGACTTTTATAATATTTCTATGCAATTTTTAAAGTCATTTTTGGGCATTGTGTATGTAAATGCTTCTACATGACTCTATATCATATTGAACACTTTGGTGATTATGCTTAAAATGTTGTTAAGCGAATATTATTATTATACTATTATTATTATCAGCGCGTCTATCCGTTCGTCTGTCTATCTGTTTGCCTGTCTAATTGTATGTTTCTCAGTTACTCTGTCTTTGTCTCTGTATCGCTTTCCGCCTTTCTTTGTTTCTTGTTTTCACTCTCTTTTGTCAGACATTAGCCTTGGGACTTGTCAACGATATAGCATGGTTTCTAACGATGACGTTATCAAATAAACGAACCAAAACAAACTGGATTTTTTTGTACGTCTTTGTCTCTGTTTTTCTCTTTTATGGATGAATTGGCTCAAGTGGTAGATCGTTGGTCTTCAGATCGGAAGGTTTGCGATTCAAACCCCACGATCGAACAAAAACCAGTTGTCCTCTGCTGGTTGGGTCGGTGTCAGATATATGTGACCGGCTAAGAGAGAGGTTCAGGTATTATCTACTAAAAGACGCATGCTAATTGCTCTCTAACCATCTTTTAAAAAAATTATAGGCGCCATTTTTTCAATGTGATTATAGATCTAGTAGTTATTACGGGAGAGCAGGCGAGGGTGGCTGTCTCGAAGCTTTGTAAAGCTCTGTGTTCACGACTTGAAAAAAAGTAAACAAGAAAAGTATCTGAGTGAGAGATAATTCATTGTCGTAAATTTCCGCGATTCTTCGTTGGTTCTACTAATATCATAATTATGATTTTTAATGAACACTCCAATAACTAATAGAAGAAAGAATATGTCTAAGAACTCAAGGTGCCTTTCCCAGACACACAGACGATACGTTAAAAAGCGGTCTATTTGCTCTAAAAAGCGGATTTTGAAGAAATTAAAAAGTACACACACACACACACAAATATTTTGAAAGAACTTCGATTGTACCCAGAAAATATCAACAATTACCTTAGAATGGATAGGAAGACCTATCTTCAACTTTGCACCATGTTTCGCTCGTTGATTGAAAAGGAATCCACACAAATGAGAGAACCTGACAAGGACCTTGCGTTTTTAGCAACAAAGACCAGATGCAGGGAATGGCAGTATGTGAAATGTATATTTCCACAAGCATTGAACCAAGTCATCCCTGGAACTTCCTGTGCCTTATATAAAACCCTCTCTAAGGACTCTCTCAGGGTGAGTTTGTTTTAGTGATGTTACAATTCTCACTAAATCAACCCGTAGTATCCTCGGGGAACCTTTATCGGTAGATCAGTTGTCATTCATGTAGTAACTTACTAACTATGATAACACCAGCCGTCGAAATTTGTGAACATTTAGGGTATGTTATAATACCTAATAGAATACTAAATAATATTTTTTTTTTATTCATTTCAACTGTATCTTTTGTTATACACGTACAACTGTACATGCATGTATGCATTTTGTAACATATACATCGAGAGAGAGAGAGAGAGAGAGAGAAAGATAGAGAGAGATATAGAGAGAGATAGAGAGAGAGAGAGAGAGAGACATAGAGAGAGACATAGAGAGAGCAAGAGATGAGAAAAAGTCGGATAACGCTATCTAATAACTGTGGTAGAAATCATATCGATCCGAATGTTCCACGTTTAAACCATGAAAACCCAGGTGTGGCTGCGGGGGTGGCGAGCAACAATTCGATCTTTGCCTAGGTCTAGGTCCCAGACCTAAGTAGGCAAGTAGGCGTCCTGGGACACTGTCCATGCTCAGTGGCGTAAGTCTCCTCGGAAATTATTTTTCCTTGTGGGTCTTTTGCTCCTTTGGTAGGTTTTGCGACTGAATGGCCATGGACTTTCCATAAACACCATAAACATCATAAACACCATAAACACCATAAGCACCATAAACATCATAAACACCATAAACACCAAAAACAGCATATACACCATATACACCATAAACACCATAAACGTCATAAACATCATAAACATCATAAACACCATAAACACCATAAACATAATAAACATATTAACCACCATAAACACCATAAACACCATAAACACCATAAACATAATAAACACATTAACCATCATAAACACCATAAACACCATAAACACCATAAACACTTCCTCTTCCTTTTCAGACGCAGTGGCGGCGGTGGCGCAGCTCTTGCTACTGCTTCTTGTTCTCTATTAGTTTCAGGGGAGTCGCTCACGTCAATGTGTAGTTCTGCAGTCTCAAAGAATAGGGAGATAGCAGGCTTAAGTACATGTATAAAATAGTTTTTGCCAAACGAAATTAAGGGTGAAAAATTACATTCTCCTCTTTTCTCACAGTTTCCTTCCGCGAAAGGAGATTGGCTTTACATTGCACAAGACCCCTAGCAAAAACGGCTATTTCCAAACTGCCTAGAAGCTTTCCATGATAAAGATATTACCATAACCCCACCACCAGATCGGAATCAGATTGTTATAAGTACGAAGGCCTCAACAGCATGGTCCTGCTTGCAAACAGCGAATGCAAACTACGAGATTGTTTCTGCCATTTTTGATACAAAAAGCCGAGTGTCAGATGGCGGAGTTGGACTGTCTAATCAACTGCTCCCCCCATCGTCCAGGACCCAACAGGATCAACGAGTTGCCTTGTGTTTTCTCTTGGATGAAGCGTTGTCCTTGAGCTGTTTTTTTAAAGTCTTGCCATGTGCGGGTCCTTGATGGTGTAAAGAGAATCTTCGCTTTTAGGCTCTCTAGAACAAGGCAGGTGGTTGGAAAGGTTTTTGGAATAATGGTCTCAAGAGTTGGTATCTTCCGATCACGGATCAGTGGAGGATGCATTTAAACCAACGGAAAGGCCCTCAGTAATAATCCTCTCATATTCTGTCTTGCAGCTTTTAATATCATTTTTCTGTGTGGAAGTTATGAAATTGATAATAAATTTTGTAATTTACTGTTTTGATCTGATTCACCAAATTTTCATTTTGATAAAGTACATGACTGTACGGTTGTTTCTACCATGATGTTGCTGCTACGTGTACTACTACTACTACTACTACTACTACTACTACTACTACCACTACAACTACTACTACTACTACTACTACTACTACTACTACTACTACTACTACTACTACTACTACTACTACTACTACTACTACTACTACTAATA
>RQTK01000678.1:157361-169249 GCA_003991915.1 Elysia chlorotica | reverse complement strand
AGAGACAGACAGACAGACAGACAGACAGACAGACAGACAGACAGACAGACAGACAGACAGAGACAGAGACAGAGAGACAGACAGACAGACAGACAGACAGAGAGAGAGAGAGAGAGAGAGAGAGAGAAGGGGGTGGGATAGATAAAGGAATAAAGAGAGGGTGATGGTGAAATCTAATTAGAATTAACAATTATTTTAATAAATTGTGATTAAAATTTGTTACGCGCGAACCGATTCACTAAAAATGAGTTTGTTAATCGATTTTGTCTCAATTAGTATTTTCAATTTTTGTTTATTTAAAGAATCTCGTTTCCGGGGCGTGTCACGTGCAAATTTCCGTCAGGCGGACTCAGTTGACGCAGTCGCCCACGTCAATACATCAAGCATGTAGGATTCATCGGCTGGCCTGACAGTTCCCAGACAGACTGACGGAAACCGCAGGGAGTTGCTTGTCCACACCATCGGTTAAGCAGGGCCAGTTGGTCTACTTGGGGCGCGATAGATAATGGACAGATCGCAGGTTCGTTCACCCTGCAGTGAAGAAATCTTAATTACAGATCTAGATTTGATGAAGACCTAAATCTTGACCTAGATTCTATATTTATCATCGCATCTGATTCAACTGTAGACCTAGATATAAAAATTAGATATAGTATCTCGAGTCGATTCAATTAAAATACATTTTTATACCGCGTCTGGGTGCCTAATTCTCGGTTGTAACTCTAAAGATTAGTTTGTACTCATTTTACATGTGTGTGTGTGTGTGTATGTGTACCATGCATCACAAGAACAGTTAATTAGTTATGAGTCTACAAGTGATTAGTATGTACAAAATGAAATATGAAAAGACTGTAGAAGATAACCAGGACTCTCTCGGGAAGAACAGAAACCCCAGCCGCCCCGCCAGAGACAAGAACGGAAACACCATACCTGGCGAGGAGGAGCAGAGGGCACGATGGGCGGAACACTTCATGGAAACACTCAACAGACCAGCGCCACCGGCCCTACCAGAAATCCTACCAACAACTGAGCTCCTTGACATCAACACCAACCCTGCAGCAGGACAGAGATCGCCAAGGCCATTAAGTCTCTCAAGTCAGGCAAGGCAGCAGGCCCAGAGGGTATACCACCTGAGATTCTTAAGGCCGACATACCGACCCCGACTGATGTGCTGCACCCACTCATATGCAAGATCTGGGAAAGAGAGCAAGTTCCAGAAGACTGGAAATGAGGAAACCTTGTAACGGTGCCTAGGAAAGAGGACCTGCCATCCTGCGGTAACTGTCGCGGAATCATGCTGTTATTGATTCCGGGCAACTTTTTAACTAGAATCATGTTGGAGAGGCTGAAGAACTCCATGGACAAGAGATTAAGTAATGAGCAATCAGGCTCCATACAAGATTGCTCATGCCCAGACCACATAGCTACCATGCGCATCATCATCGAGCAGTCACTAGAGTAGCACACCCCTCTATAACAAACGCAGTGTTTGTTGACTTTCAACAGGCTTTCGAAACCGTCGACCAAAATGTCATCTGGAAATAAATGTACCACTACGGCTTGTATTCAAAGTTTTCAACTATCATTCAACAACTTTATGGAGACGCCACTTGTGAAGTTATCCACGACGGAAAATTGACAGAACCGTTTAGCGTGTAAACTGGCGTCTGCCAGGGTTTCTTTCTGTCCCCAACGAACTTCCTTATGGTGGTTGCCTGGTTATGAGACAGTCTACAACAGGTCAAAGGACATGTTTTTAGTGGATCCTCACGAAGCAGCTGGAGGATCTTCACTCTGCAGACGACATCAGCCTTCTCTCCCAAATGTAACAGGATGAACAAGAGAAGCTTTAACGTTTGGCGCAGAAGAAGCCGTGAAAACTGGACTCCAGATAAACACAAGGAAGACTGAAGCCTTGAAAACTGGACTCCAGATAAACACAAAGAAGACTGAAGCCGTGAAAACTGGACTCCAGATAAACACAAAGAAGACTGAAGCCGTGAAAACTGGACTCCAGAATAATAATAATAATAATAATAATGAAGATCATTTTTAAGCGCTTTATCCCAGCATAGCCGGCTCAAAGCGCTTTACATAGTTAAGACGAGACAATTTATCAGCCATTCACACACATTATAAGGCAGTTTTGCACATAAAGGACATGATACATGAACAGCAAAGAAATATTATGAAAAATGAGTAAATTACACATATAAAGAAAACATTAATGAAAATTAAGAGGAAAACTCCACTGACAAGTGCATTGTAAATAAGTAGGTTTTTAGGTCTCTTTTGAAACTATCAAGTGAGCTGCACTGTCTCAGATATAAAGGCAGGGAATTCCAAACAACAGGTGCATAGTGCACAAATGCTCGCTCACTTGTCTTTTTATTTGCTCTACATGGGACTGACAAGAGCGCTTTATTTTTGGACCTTAAGTTTAGACTAGGAGCATGAGTAATAATAAGCTCGTAGAGATACTGGGGTGCTTGTTGGAATTTACATTTATAGCACAAAGTAGCAACTTTATACTTAATTCTGGCCTCTACTGGAAGCCAGTGGAGCTGTCTTAGCATGGGTGTAATATGGTCTCTCTTTTTTTCTTAAGTATCATGCGAGCTGCATTATTTTGGATCTTCTGCAATTTGAAGAGTGTGTCATTGGGTTGACCATACAGAAGAGCATTGCAGTAGTCCAATCTTGAGAACACATATGCTGAAATGAGTGTTTTCAAATTAGACTGTTTCAAAAATGGAGACATTTGCTTGATTCTTCTGAGCTCTAAATACATTATTCTACATTGTTTTGTTTGTATGTATCAAGTAGAAACGCATTTGATCGTAACTTGATGGTCAAAAGTCTCTACTTATAATCTTTTTATGACATCCTTTAATCGGTCTAAAGCAAAGCTGCAGTTTTAGTTTGCCATCTTTTGTCAAACTATTGTTCTATCTCAGGTAAGGCAGGATTCAGCGTGGGCAAAACCTGATTAGGATTGACACAAAGTGTACAACTAAAGGTGAAGAACCTATTGTAACTGAGTCACGTATTAATTATATCCTGGGGTAAGAACTTATTAGCTCAAACCAATTTCGAATTGAAAACAACAACAAACCACCTCTGTAAAACATGCCTATTTGCACAAACAGTATTAATTGGAATAACAGGGGCTCATCCAAAAATGGATGATTGAAGTAAACGCTCCTTGTTTAATGTCTATAGCTGGAACCGCCGTAATGCCAGAATAACACGCCCCCAGCTCTCGTCTCGCAGCTTCTTTCACACTGTGACGTCACGTCGCAAACCGTCTCGCCAATATGAAATAGTCTCTGGTGTGCCCAAGGCCGGTTAAAGTAACGCCTGGTGCTTGTCAGTAAGATTAGGGTAAACAAACCACGCCCTTCCCGCAACAACAGAGACAACAGAGACAATCCATACTGGCCCTAGAGGGGTTTTCCATTCGACAACAAACAGGCAAGTTTTCTGAAATAATATAATAGATTAACTTTAACAAACTTGCAATGAACATACTTAATTATTTGTTTTCTAAAGGACAGCATTGTCAACTCGTCTGCCTAATTACTTTTTAGTTACAGCTTAAATCTTCTCGGTTCCTGTGCAGAGCAGTCACTGATGCAACACAAAGGCGAGACTTAGACTAATCACCTCAAAATAACTCTCCAGGATTTAACTGCTTTATAGGAGTTCTCACCAAAAGAAACAGATCGTGCTAAATATTCCCAGACAAAGTGACAGGTTTGAAATGCAGGGATGTGTGTGATGATATTAAACGTCGCGACCGGATTGTATTTTTAATCAAAAGACTGAACGTCGACAGGTTTGGCATACGAAACTAATTAGAAACCAGATTCTGTCATCTCTAGAATTGACGCTTGTTGTATCAAGTGAAGAATAGTACGAATAATAAACATGTGCAATGTGGTCTGTGATTATTGCGCTTCTATAGATTATTTCATAGTTATTTCATACACTGCGCGAATCTTTCGGGAGGTAACGTTAAAAAATGTTTCAATTACACCTTTTGCGATTTTGATACAAAAAATATTACCAAAATTGTGGATAAAATCTTTTCAATGTGAGGTCATTATTTCATTACAACATTAAACTGCTCCTCTATAGAGTTGTTGAAGCATCTGGAGTAGAATGAAGCCTGTGTGGCCAGACTGATATTTCTGGCTTGGGTAATAGTGGGTAATTTTGTTGTGTTCACCACTTGCAGTTTAACAGTTGGTTGTGGTGCCAATCCTTCCTTATCACTATAATGATGGGACGTGTCGGTCTGTACGGGTTATGCTGGCAAACTTGTAAAGAACGAATTTATGATCGTTATTCTACATTGCAAAATATAGCCTTCATTCTAATGTAGACCCAGATTGGTTTTAAGGTTCATTCGGTGGAAGATCTTTGGAACAAAGATATGGTCTCTTTGTAGTGGAATAAAACCTCATAATTGTTCTTTTTGTGATTTTAATAAAAGCTGAAGTTAGTGGACAGGGATTTATAATTTGTTGTTGTTGTTGTTGTTGTTGTTGTTGTTGTTGTTGTTACTGTTGCTGTTGTTGTTGTTGAGAGAGTGGGGTTGGCGCCAACGTCAGCACCAGCAGTTGTTTTTGGTGACGGGTAGACCATCGATAAAAACCGCACGAGATCATCGGCAAAGCTACATCATATTTACAATTTTTTTTGCCACTGTCGCACTATTGTAGACGAACTTATACTTCCGCATCTGGTAACATCACATACATTTGACAATATACTTTATCTTTGTGACGATACTTATGATACAAAGAATATTCGATTTTGTGTGTGCCCATATATCTTATGTACATATTTTCTTGAATTCTGTATGTTAAAGGTTAGCATCTGTGCACTTTGGAATGGAGTTAATTTATATATTCAATACCATATGAACTAATTGTTAATACTATATTTATGAATTAACTCCATTCAAAAGTACAGAGAAATTTTCTGTTGGCTATAAATACCCAGAACAAAATAATATCCGAACTGGATGAATGAAGGTACCTCATCTTACCTTACATGGTAACGGTAATTTCGATCAGTGTAGCTCAGTCGGTAGAGCGTTGGCCTTGTACACAGTGGCCGCAGTTTTCCGTACATTGCTTTGGTTGGAATCGTGCTCAAAATTAGCTTATCGCAAAGCATCATTTTCAAACACTGGATCTGAGATCTATTTTTTTAGACTATCTTTTACTTGAATTCTTACAAGTTAACGGTGTCAGACAAATCATATAAAATATGTATGGTATTCCTATATATGAATATTGTTATGAACAGCTACTCATGACTTGGTAATACTATTGATAAGCTTCTAATGTAACAAATAACCCCATTTATGGCACTAAGGCTCTTTATTTAAAGAAGGCTGAGAAACCTGTCGAATGTTCTTCATCTTTTAAACACAGTACTTAGAATAACCTCAATTTGTGCAAAGTGAATTCTTAACATAGAAAACAGCTCTAATTGTTTCCTCAAGATGGGGATATTGAAAAGCCAGGTCACTCTCACTGCCGGATCTCAAGTAGTGCGTAGATATTTTCATCCGAGACCTGAACAGAGCAAAACCAAAATTAAAAAACCCTAAAGAAGAGCTACTGAGAGTCGCTCAGGTCTCCATCTTAGGAGTGAGGACATTCAACCCAATCAGGCCTGTAAGTTCATACAAGTGATTATCTCTAAACATTGCGTGGGCCGCGCCATGAATGGAACTCTCAACACGATATACACAGTAAACGATGCAGTACAAGTTCCGTCCACTTCCGCGACATTGTCTTCCCCACACAGAATCCCCGATAAACAACTGAAGCATCCTGTCCTAAATTAATGTACATTGTATCACAGATTTCATTTACCTAACCAACCCAAAACCTCAGTCTCTCTGGACTTGCTCATCAAGGAAGTCAGAAATACATGTAGTTTCAAGAGTCAATGCAGTTACTTAAAAGGAAATGATAAAAGGCTGATGATCTCTGGGTATAACTCTTAAACTTTTCCCCCTGCCCACAAACCATGGCCCCTTCTCTCTGTTCCTGTTCGTTTGTTCATCTGTGTCTCTCCTCTCTCTCCACCCTCTCTGTCTGTCTCTGTGTCTCTCCTCTCTCTCTCTCTCCACCCTCTCTGTATGTCTGTCTGTCTCTCCTCTCTCTTCACCCTTTCTATCTGTTTGTCTGTCTGTATGTCTCTCTGTTACTCTCTCTTTCTAACACACTCTGCTTGATTTTAACACCGCCAACGCCTGTTCCTGGTTGAACTCGTAGAACCCCAAGGCAATATGTTATAAAGTGACCCATTTTGGTTTGGATAGCTGTGCACTGCCACCATTTGCGCCATACGTCAATGCTGTAACATAAAACATTTACATTTACAAACTCTCTGGGGAGTAAAAAGTGCAAAAAATAAAACGCATGCCGAAGATTCTTGTGCCCCTAACTAGATGTATTATTTCCGTGATTATATTATGTGTTGTTGTTTTTTATATTCAGAGAATTTTTTTTAAATGAACATGTTAAATCTATCAGCACGCCACACACTCATCACAAAGACTGTGATCGGACACACAACTAGGTGTTTTACCTTTCATGACCGGTGGATTAGGACGCAGACTTTCCTTTTTTTACATGTATAACTTTTCTTTATCTATCTTTCCTCCCGCACTCTCTCCTCCTCCCCCTCTCTCTTTCACTCAACCTCTCTCTTTCTCTCTCTCTCTCTCTCTCTCTCTCTCTCTCTCTCTCTCTCTCTCTCTCTCTCTCTCTCACTCTCTCACACACTTTCTTTCACCAACATTTCTTTTAATATAACCACTCTACTATTGCTAAAAAAATCATTAGTTTTGCGGTTGTTTAGATTTTATTTGTTATTAAGGTCATTCTTTAGACCTGTTTCTAGGATGCATGAAATTAGACCCAAAACAAAAACAAGATAATAAATAAGGCAAAGATCTGAAAGAATTTCTAAAGATCATGCCACGGCTACTTACCGTTTAAAAATAGCGGCCATTGTATGTCAAAGAGATCGTAGATCTATATTTAGTCCCAGCTTTTTCTTCAAGTTCCACTCCATAATTCTGACCATTCCTTTTCCGCGCTAAGTGCGTCAGAGCTATTAATTATGTTTATGTTTAGGCTGTTGTTTCTGTTTTGTTTCGTTATCAGTTTCTCCAACAGTATAATGGTGACCCTCAAGGCATTTGACCACCGATCGTGCGCCGGTACCAAGTGTGGGGGTGTAGACCCTCACATGACACACCAATTCCTTTGAAGAAGCTATTGTTTTGTCTATCCGCTACTGAATCTGACAATTGCACCGCATGATAGCCACTTTTAGTCCAACCACTCTGTCGTTAGAGTGCTTTGTAGTACTTCACATGAGATACAATGCTAGTTTGTTCACTTTCTGTGAAACCTTTGATCTACCGGTACAAAGTCATTTTTGCCCGAAGCGGCCACTATTTTCAGCCAATGGTATGGTAGTAAGTAGACTTCTTTGTCTTGGTAAGGCGAATGAGTGGCTCACACAGGGCCGACTCCATCCTTTTTCAAGATATCTAGAGAAAGCTAGATCTAGGTTTGCGATCGCCGCTACCAATCTCGTTCGATAAAGACAAGATACTAGCACCATAACAGTTGTACTTACAAGAACTCTAAGAATCCACGTGAAGTTAATTATTTTGTTTACAGAAATTTCTCGATTAATATGAATCTTTAAGAACAGTCTGTTTGTTGTAATTGTTTTTAA
Organism: Elysia chlorotica; assembly: GCA_003991915.1. Classification (NCBI taxonomy): domain Eukaryota; kingdom Metazoa; phylum Mollusca; class Gastropoda; family Plakobranchidae; genus Elysia; species Elysia chlorotica. Next base: position 161,470 of record RQTK01000678.1, on the reverse strand, counting down.
AACCCATATTGAAATGAAAAGTTTTGTTTGTATACAAGCACAGAATCCGGGGCGTTCCAAAGGTGAAATACTATATATAATTTCTCATCAAAAGACCAACGCTCTTTGTCACTACATCATAAAACGATTTTTTAAAACAAAATTCATTGTTAACTTTGTTCAATTAGCAAAACGAAGTTTTTTACTTTCAATTTTTGTGAAGATCAAATGGAAAATGGTGATTGTTTCAAAATATACTCAAACTTTATGGTGCGCGGTATCATGAGAAGGCTATTTTAAACAATATAATTATTATAATACTAGTTGAAAGGCCCGCGATTTCACGGGATTAAAAGTTTAAATCAATAACCATGTTGGCATTGATGTTATTTTAACATAAAATATTTTACTCACCATTACCTTGTTGCATGGGGGGCGCGGTGGTCCAGGGGTAGAACATCGGCTTCCTACGCAAAAGGTCCCGAGTGCGAATTCTGGCTGTTGCGTTCCCTACTGGTGAGAGAGAGAGAGAGAGAGAGAGAGAGAGAGAGAGAGAGAGAGAGATTACTAGATAAATCCGCAATGCCAATGGGGAGCTGAGGGAAAAATCCAACTTTGTGGCCCCAATTGGAGTAACAAAACGCTTTTGTTTCACCTTTAAATTTTAATGCTTGACAGTGAACACATCTTTGGTCGGGGGTACTATGTTTATTACATTTTGGAAACAATTATTGTTGTAGAGAATAAGGCTAATCGTTGATCTGGTATCGGTTGAGACGGTGCGGCTGTGCCATTATCATTAGACCTAGATCTAGATTTATCGCCGATAGATTCTAAACTATACAAGCCACAGACTTCAAATTTTTAATGAGGGAAAGAGAGAGGGAGAGAGATAGGGAAACAGAGGGAGAGAGAGAGCGGGTGAGAGAGAGAGAGAGAGAGCGAGAGAGAGAAAAGACACAAAAATATATAGATTTAGAGGACTTTGGGTGCATGTGTCACCCTGCAGACTAAACTATACAAGCCACAGACTTCAAAGTTTTAATGAAGATGATATTTGCTACCAGGACGATCAAGTTTATCATTAGAAATGGTTTGAATGAAGCATGTGTTTTGAAAATGAAAATGCAATACCTGTACTGTACGCTTTTTGTTTCGTTTCTTGCAGGATAGCATTTCATCATTTTTATAACCCTAAAAAAACGACGTGCCTAACATTTGGGCCTTTCCTTTTGGGTACTATTAGATCTAGATCTATATTACAATCTGATATAAATAACTTAAATATGTGAACAAAATTGTGAGCTTTCTAATAGCCTTATTTTGATTAAAAAAGAAAAAAAGTTGTTTACAATGATGTCCTATGAAATGTGAATACATTATTGCTTTTCTCTCTCTCTCTCTCTCTCTCTCTCTCTCTCTCTCTCTCTCTCTCTCTCTCTCTCTCTTTCTCTCTCTCTCTCTATCTCTATCCCTCTCTCCCTCTCTCTCTATATATGTATCTTGTTTAAAAGAATCCAGTAAAATTGCGAAAAATAGGCATAACGAAAACGTAATGCTTTCAAAGTGGGTTTTTTTTTCCACATGTTCATGTTGTTAAACATCTTAATCAAATACTAAAAGTTTACCACCGTGAATGTGGCATACATGTTTTTTTTTTAGAATTCAAAGGTTATCACGTGCAAGTTTTCAAAAACGCACTATTTTCTAAATAAAACACCAACCACTTAATACGTGTATAGACAACTCTTTTGCAAAGATCATAACATGCTAGGCTTCTAAGCTTGGTATAAATTATTGCAAAACAAAAGAGCAATTCTTTTTTTTATTAAAACCAGTACTTCTCCGTTTTTTGTTTTTAATTTTGATTTGTTTTTGTTTTGTTTTTGGTTTTGTTTTGATTTTTTTTTTTGGAGGGGGGGGGTGAAACTTCCTTCGCAAAAATTTTTGTTGGTTAGCATCTAAGCTATAGCATACTAGACGTTTATCCCAGTAAGCATCGCGGACTATGGTTTTTAAGAGGTCAACGGGCATTAAGTGCATTCTTTTTTAAAACGCACAAATTTCTTGAAAAATCACGAACTATCTATTAGGCAAGTCTATTACAAACATTGAAGTTAGCTTCTTAACATTGAAACGTTATAAAAATTTCATTATCAAAGTACTCAAAACAAGAAATGAAGCCTTGGGTTATTGTTATTAAAAGATAGGTAGCAAGATGCATTGAACAATTTACATGGGAATGAAGGCAGACCTCTCTCATCAAAGCAATTCATCATTGGAATATCCATTCTCGACGTTGATGAGATATACAACCAAACACTAGCTGTGGAGAATGTATACAGATGAATTCTGATAGCAAAAATCTCTGTGTGAATTCTCAAAATAAGTTCACGTGAAATTAGGAAAATCTAATAATATTTGTGGAATAAGAAAAGTATTTCATAAAATTGTTATTTATAAAGTGAAAGTAAAGGATAATAACAACAACAACAACAACAACAATAACAACCACAACAACAACAATATAATAATAATAATAATAATAATAATAATAATAATAATAATAATAATAATAATAATAATAATAATAATAATAATAAAAGTATTATTATTAAAAACAACTACAACAACAACAACAACAACAACAATACCAACAAAATACGTTTAATTCTTACGTGTGCTTTTACTCCAGGCATAAAAACGAAAGGTATAGAGTGATGTAGCCAAGATCACACACATGAACAAGCAAAATGGACGCTAAAAGGTGCTGCTGTAAACGCATTGAATTCTTCTATTTCTTTATGTTTTAACATACGTAAAAACGCTTCATTACTCTTGCCATGTTTGCTATGTATACCAATTCATATGGCGGCTGTCTGCGTGTGTCTTTCAGTAGTGGTTTTTAAATAAATGACGATTGACTTCTTACAATACTTGCATTGTCTTTATATTATCTACATAACACATAATGTTCCAGTAATATATTGTTCTTGAGCTGTTTTTTTTTTTTTTTAGAAAATATTGCACTTGATGACTTGTGAAATATCAAAAATGTGTTTCACCACGTTTTGAGTATCTAAAGGCTTTGGTGTTGACCAAAACAAAAATGTACGAACATTATTAAAATACGTGTATGAGTTTGACATCAACTAAAAGTGTTGGCAGGGATTTAAAACTTTGAAAATGGAAATGCAGAAATATTGCTCTCTTCCTTTGTAATAAACCAAACTGAAAAGCCTCCATTTCTTTCTGCAGCCAATTGCCTTGCTGAGAACAATGACGGGGTCCCTTTTTCTGTTCTGGCTGTCCGTCTATTGTTGGGGCGCGGCCTCCCTGTGCTTGTCATGTCCCCTCTTTGTCCAGGCATTAAAATCTCTTTTTTCTAGTCCACCCACTCGGTATGGATGCCCGAATTATTTTACTGCCCAGTACGCTTCGCCTTATTAAAAAAAATGTCGATTTTCCCAATGTCGCACAAAGCTTTCCATAGAACATTCGCAAGAAAACAAAAAGCTCAAAGAAACGACGATGTCATTTCATCGCTGAGAATAGCTGTGTCCAGACAGGTGGTCGAGGCGCGGTGTTGACCACACCCTGGGCTTAACTCTGACCGCCCAGCAGAGCGGAAACAGCGCGCGAGGGTCAGTGCGAAACAGAGGACTCCACCCGTCCCCATCCTGAACAGGCAGCTTGTGCCCTCAAACTTAATGTATTGTTTCAGATCAGTAGTTTTTAGCCGAATGAAAAGAGTAATGTACCTTTAGCATCTATTCGTGGATCAAGGTACTCCTCCTACGCTCTCCCCCCAAACTAATCCGGGGCTGCGCTGCGTTGTCTGTTATGAGTCATTTACGCAGTAAACGATGCTTCAAGGTCAAAATTATAAACCGGTGGGGGTTCACAGAGTCCGAGATGGGTTTTTTTTTATCGTTAAACGAAGGTAATCCAGTATGATGATGATAACGATGATGATGATGACAATGATGATGATGATGATGATGATGATGATGATGATGATGATGATGATGATGATGATGATGATGATGATGATGATGATGATGATGATGATGATGATGATGATGATGATGATGATGATGATGATGATGATGATGATGATGATGATGATG
>RQTK01000678.1:125293-140457 GCA_003991915.1 Elysia chlorotica | reverse complement strand
TACTGTAGCTTGCATGTGCGGCTGGGTGCGGGCCTCGGTTCGCCGCAGACAGTCCTCTCCCCCGTAGGCGAGTCCGCCCTAAGTCCGCTCTATCCTGGCTCTATCCTGGCGCAGTCGCCGGCTTGGATCCACAGTACAGCGCTCTGTCCTACTGGCTAACTGCTGTCCAGTAAGCTTTACACAGGCTCTGGGTGCGGACAACAGGCTTCGATGACAAGTTAGAAAATCAAATTAATTAAACTATATAATTATGTAATATTTTCAAGGGCATATTTCGCGGCATGATTTATTTCATAAGCCTTAATTGAATGTTTTTCATTTTTTATTTGTTTTAAATTTTGACACTCTAGCAGTTATGAAGATTTTCGTTTTATTAAATAGCAATATAGAGATTAGACGTGTTTATTGTTTTTGTTTTTGTTTTTGTTTATTAGTTGCTGTTTATGCTTTTTAAAACTTTTTGCTTTGATTAATTATGTGATTCTTTTGTTCTCCTCGATTAGGACAGGCTTCAAAGTGAATCGTGAAAACACTCCCTTGCACATTCTTTAATTGTGGAATAAATAATTTAATCAAATATAAAAGTGTACAAATGAACATCAATAAAACTGGACAACCAATGAAGAAAAGTTAAAGAAGAATATTTCAAACAGAAGGAAAAAAAAACAGAAGACCAAATGCATCTAAGGAAGGAATTGGATATACTGCCATGGGAGACAATTAAGATTGCTGGTTCCGCGCCTGGTAATGTTTACTTCCCCTGACTACATGGTGGACTAAAGATCTACACGGACCAAGGAAACATGGGTAATGAACCAACACTATGATGCAGTTATTATTAAGCACAGCGTAATGTTTGTGTGTGTGTGACAACCAGTAAGAAACCTTACATCCTGGCCACTACCATACCTTCCCTCTCAACCAATCAGTATGCCCGGAAGAGGTATGTCAACGTAAACCAAATCCGCAAAACATAGTGCTAAAAACTACAACACTGAGTACCCATATACCAAATATAAAGACAGCAGAAACATAGTGCTAAAAACTACAACACTGAGCACCCAAATACCAAATATAAAGACAGCAGAAACATAGTGCTAAAAACTACAACACTGAGTACCCAAATACCAAATATAAAGACAGCAGAAACATAGTGCTAAAAACTACAACACTGAGCACCCAAATACCAAATATAAAGACAGCAGAAACATAGTGCTAAAAACTACAACACTGAGCACCCAAATACCAAATATAAAGACAGCAGAAACATAGTGCTAAAAACTACAACACTGAGCACCCAAATACCAAATATAAAGACAGCAGAAACATAGTGCTAAAAACTACAACACTGAGCACCCAAATACCAAATATAAAGACAGCAGAAACATAGTGCTAAAAACTACAACACTGAGCACCCAAATACCAAATATAAAGACAGCAGAAACATAGTGCTAAAAACTACAACACTGAGCACCCAAATACCAAATATAAAGACAGCAGAAACATAGTGCTAAAAACTACAACACTGAGCACCCAAATACCAAATATAAAGACAGCAGAAACATAGTGCTAAAAACTACAACACTGAGCACCCAAATACCAAATATAAAGACAGCAGAAACATAGTGCTAAAAACTACAACACTGAGCACCCAAATACCAAATATAAAGACAGCAGAAACATAGTGCTAAAAACTACAACACTGAGCACCCAAATACCAAATATAAAGACAGCAGAAACATAGTGCTAAAAACTACAACACTGAGCACCCAAATACCAAATATAAAGACAGCAGAAACATAGTGCTAAAAACTACAACACTGAGCACCCAAATACCAAATATAAAGACAGCAGAAACATAGTGCTAAAAACTACAACACTGAGCACCCAAATACCAAATATAAAGACAGCAGAAACATAGTGCTAAAAACTACAACACTGAGCACCCAAATACCAAATATAAAGACAGCAGAAACATAGTGCTAAAAACTACAACACTGAGCACCCAAATACCAAATATAAAGACAGCAGAAACATAGTGCTAAAAACTACAACACTGAGCACCCAAATACCAAATATAAAGACAGCAGAAACATAGTGCTAAAAACTACAACACTGAGCACCCAAATACCAAATATAAAGACAGCAGAAACATAGTGCTAAAAACTACAACACTGAGCACCCAAATACCAAATATAAAGACAGCAGAAACATAGTGCTAAAAACTACAACACTGAGCACCCAAATACCAAATATAAAGACAGCAGAAACATAGTGCTAAAAACTACAACACTGAGCACCCAAATACCAAATATAAAGACAGCAGAAACATAGTGCTAAAAACTACAACACTGAGCACCCAAATACCAAATATAAAGACAGCAGAAACATAGTGCTAAAAACTACAACACTGAGCACCCAAATACCAAATATAAAGACAGCAGAAACATAGTGCTAAAAACTACAACACTGAGCACCCAAATACCAAATATAAAGACAGCAGAAACATAGTGCTAAAAACTACAACACTGAGCACCCAAATACCAAATATAAAGACAGCAGAAACATAGTGCTAAAAACTACAACACTGAGCACCCAAATACCAAATATAAAGACAGCAGAAACATAGTGCTAAAAACTACAACACTGAGCACCCAAATACCAAATATAAAGACAGCAGAAACATAGTGCTAAAAACTACAACACTGAGCACCCAAATACCAAATATAAAGACAGCAGAAACATAGTGCTAAAAACTACAACACTGAGCACCCAAATACCAAATATAAAGACAGCAGAAACATAGTGCTAAAAACTACAACACTGAGCACCCAAATACCAAATATAAAGACAGCAGAAACATAGTGCTAAAAACTACAACACTGAGCACCCAAATACCAAATATAAAGACAGCAGAAACATAGTGCTAAAAACTACAACACTGAGCACCCAAATACCAAATATAAAGACAGCAGAAACATAGTGCTAAAAACTACAACACTGAGCACCCAAATACCAAATATAAAGACAGCAGAAACATAGTGCTAAAAACTACAACACTGAGCACCCAAATACCAAATATAAAGACAGCAGAAACATAGTGCTAAAAACTACAACACTGAGCACCCAAATACCAAATATAAAGACAGCAGAAACATAGTGCTAAAAACTACAACACTGAGCACCCAAATACCAAATATAAAGACAGCAGAAACATAGTGCTAAAAACTACAACACTGAGCACCCAAATACCAAATATAAAGACAGCAGAAACATAGTGCTAAAAACTACAACACTGAGCACCCAAATACCAAATATAAAGACAGCAGAAACATAGTGCTAAAAACTACAACACTGAGCACCCAAATACCAAATATAAAGACAGCAGAAACATAGTGCTAAAAACTACAACACTGAGCACCCAAATACCAAATATAAAGACAGCAGAAACATAGTGCTAAAAACTACAACACTGAGCACCCAAATACCAAATATAAAGACAGCAGAAACATAGTGCTAAAAACTACAACACTGAGCACCCAAATACCAAATATAAAGACAGCAGAAACATAGTGCTAAAAACTACAACACTGAGCACCCAAATACCAAATATAAAGACAGCAGAAACATAGTGCTAAAAACTACAACACTGAGCACCCAAATACCAAATATAAAGACAGCAGAAACATAGTGCTAAAAACTACAACACTGAGCACCCAAATACCAAATATAAAGACAGTAGTAGTAGTAGTAGTAGTAGTAGTAGTAGTAGTAGTAGTAGTAGTAGTAGTAGTAGTAGTAGTAGTAGTAGTAGTAGTAGTAGTAGTAGTAGTAGTAGTAGTAGTAGTAGTAGTAGTAGTAGTAGTAGTTGTAGTAGTTGCTGTTGTTGTTGTCGATGCACAGCGAATTGTTGGCCTGTGGAGACTTTATCCAACTTAGTAGAATATGTAGTGGAAGGGATTATAATGAATATTCAAAAGATTAAACTTGCCTCCCAAAAATCAGGTCCACTGACAAAACAGTGACAGTGGTGATAATGATTTCTATCTACGTATCGAGCTTGCGTTTCTGGCTCATTCAAATAACACTAATCCTCTTCATTTTTTTTCGGTTTACCTCTCTAGTTCTCTAGTAGTAGTAATAGTAGTAGTAGTAGTAGTAGTAGTAGTAGTAGTAGTAGTAGTAGTAGTAGTAGTAGTAGTAGTAGTAGTAGTTGTTGTTGTTGTTGTCGATGCACAGCTAATTGTTGGCCTGTGGAGGCTTTATCCCACTTAGTAACTTTTATAGTGGAAGGGATTACAATAAATATTCAAAAGATTAAACTTGCCTCCCAAAACCCCTTCATTGCAAATGAATGTGACACGAACCCAGCGACGATGATTTTTGTTGGAGACATCTGTATAAGCTTCAGTAACGAAATAATTGAAACAAATTCTACTTTAACTGACAAACGGGTCGACTGGTCGAAGTGTGTCTGGACACTGTAAAAATATAAAAACAACAAACAAACAAAATAGGTCTAAATGTATGGCTCATCAGGTTAACGTTCTAACACTTAATGTTCAAGGGTTAGGGCTGGGAGAAAAAGATAAGCTCTTTTAATTTTTTTTTAAAAGAACGTTTTAAAATCATCGCGTTGCAAGAAGCATAAAGAAAGATGTCATGATACTAGAGAAAGAATGGGGAGGAACTGTTCATCTTACTGCACGAGCAAAAAGAAGCCGAGGTTTGGCGAATATTTTTTATAATTCTCTGGAAGCACATCGGGTAAATCTTGTTTTTTTTTTAAGAATGAAAGAGTGATAATATCAATTGCACAATGAGATAAGGAGAAAATTACGGTTGTAAACATTTACAACCCTTGCAACAAACATGATACATATTGATTCTTGAAAGAAGTGGAACACTTGGTTAAAAAGATGGTGGTACCTGAAAGTAGTAAAGATATTATCGTCCAGGCGATTTCAATACGATAAGGGACAATAGCCAAGACACCATCTCAGGTAATAAAAAACCACGCCACGACAGTAAATAAATTAACTTCTGTGTCAATGATCTGAAGCTAACGGACATGTGAAGGTTACACCATTCCAGTGACAAAGCATATGCCTGTAGAAGAGGTAATCCTGTCATTGCCAGATAGTTAGAATATATTTTAGTTGAAAAAGTCTGCTGCCATCGGCAAAACTTTCAAATAAACCGCAGGGTTTTTCGGATCACATACCAGTAGCATTAAGATGAGGTTTTGACATGGACACCCTCAACACATATTATAGATGGGAAATAATACAAATAGAAATCGCAGAGATCAGCTGCAGGTTAGTAAAAAATCTTCCCAAAGAGACACCTTGCCGCTGGTTGGGAGACTCGCGCTTCTCAATGAACTCTAGAGCTATGCTGGCTGGAGATTCGTCTCCTGGTAGGGTCACCCAAAGCCAGACAGATTGAAAGGTAGAGACCAGACTAAGAGCACTCACTAGCCCTCCAGGTTAAGGGGTGGGCGTTGGGTTAACAGCACCATCTCGTAAAACTAATACTGTTACAGAAACCGCAACAAATATCCACAAAATCAGCTTAGTGTAGGAGGAGTCCTCTCCTGTAGAGCTCATGACGTGCACCAGTGAAAGCCTTAGGGAAGCCGGTGTGCCGACAACTTTTCTGACGACCAAGACCAAGACCAGTATTGGGACCTGGAACATCAGATCCCTGTATGAGACCGGAAGAATTGCACAGGTGTGTGAAGAAAGCACAAGATATTGCAGTGAGGGTAGTGTGTCTCAGTGAGACCAGGTGGACAGGGACAGGAAGAACAGAAAGAACAAGACTAGTCAATGGAAGCACTATTACCCACTCTGGAAATAAATAAGGTCAAGCACACACATGGAGTCGCGTTGATTGTGACAACTGAGGCAACACAGGCACTACTAGCCCAGGGAACATGTATCATCGAGGATTCTCACTGCAAGATTTAAGTCGAAGGGAGTCACCATCATACAGTGTTATGCTCCCACAAATGTATCATAGATCGAGGAGTAAGTAAAGTTCTGTGAACATGTCCAGACGGTGATCAACAAAGTCCCAAGGAGAGACATGACTATCTTGTTCGGAGACCTAAACGATAAAGTATGCACCGACAACACAAACATGGAGCACATCAGGGGAATACACGGCACCGGAATTTTTCACTGACATTAATTTTGCTCCTTTAATGAGCTGGTAATCGGAGTTACGCTATTCCCGCACAAGACTTCATAAAACAACATCGATTGCACCAGACGACAAGACCGAAATACAAATAGACCACATCACAATCGGCAGAAAGTGGAGACGAAGCTTGCATGACGTTACGGTAAGATGCGGCGCGGACGCAGCATCAGATCACCACGTGGTTTCTGCAGTTTTAAAGACCAAACTCAAGGCTTTCAACAACAGGGCAGGACGACCAGTACACAAGTTTAGTGTACAGTATCTTAGAGAGGAAGAGAGCGATACAAAATAGAAATGAGGAACAAATTCAGAGTGATCTCCTTACATGCCCAACCCTTAAGCCAATTGAGGAATAGTGGCAAAGCCTGTGAGAGACCTGGAAGACGACATGTTCAACAGTTTTGGGCAAGAAGATCAATAAACGCAAGGAGTGGATCTCAACCGGCACCTGGACACTCATCATTAACAGGAAAAACATGAAACACCAGATCAATCAGACCCAGAACATAAAAGAAAAGCACCTACTGCAGGCTCGATACTAGGAAAAAAATAGAGAGGTGAAGAAAAGTGTTAGAAATAAATTAGCTGACAACAGAGGCAGAGGCTGCAGAAAGCCAAAGAAATTATGAATAGACTGTACGGAATCACTAGGACTCTCTCGGGGAAGAACAGAAACAACTGCCATCCCGCCACAGACATGAACAGAAACAACATAGGTGACGAGCAAGATGGGTGGAACACTTCATGGAAATACTCAACAGACCTTCTCCAACAGTCATACAAAATGCCCACCCCCAACTGAGCTCCTAGACATTAACACCAACCCTCCAGCAGGACAGAGATCGCCAAAGCCATTAAGTCTCTCAAGTCAGGCAAGGCAGCAGGTCCAGAGGGTACACTACCTGAGGCTCCTAAGGCCGACATACAGACCCCGACTGACGTGCTGACCCAATCATATGCAAGATCTGGGAAAGAGAGCAAGTTCCAGCAGACTAGAGGAAAAATCTGCGGTAAATGGCGAGGAAATATGCTGCTATTAATTCCGGGTAACGTTTTAACAAGCTTTATGTTGGATAGGCTGAAGAAACCGCTGGACAAGAGATTACGTGATGAGCAAGCAGGCTTTCGACAAGACTGCTCATGCACGAACTACTCGTACATAACTACCATGCGCATCATCATCGAGCAGTCATTAGAGTGGCAGCACCCCCCCCCACCTTATATGCAGTTTTTGTTGACTTTCAAAAAGCTTTCGACAGCGCCGACCGAGATGTCATATGGAGACTGATGTACCACTATGATTTTACCCCAAGTTCGTCACAATAATTCAACAACTTTATAAAGACGACACTTGTCAAATTAATCCAGACGGGAAACTGACGGAACCGGTTAACGCCCAAACGGGCGTCCGCCAGGGCTGCTTGCTCTCCCCAGCGATCTTCCTTATGGTGGTTGCCTGGGTTATGAGACAGTCTACAACAGGTCGAAGGTCATGGAACCTCATGAAGCAGCTGGAGGATCTTGACTTTGCAGACGACATCAACCTTCCCTCCCAAAAGCAACAGGACGTACAAGAGAAGCTCTATAGTGAAGGGGAAGACTCCGAGAAAACAGGACTCCAGATAAACATCAGAAAGACTGAAGCTATGAGGATGAACATTAAACAGGCCAATGCATTAGGACTACATGACGAGATCATTGAAGAGGTTGACAAGTTTGTCTATCTTGGTAGTGTTGTTAGAAAAAACGGGGGTACAGACGAAGACATCAAATGCCGAATCAACAAGGCCAGATACGCCTTCAATACCCTCAAACCAATCTGAAGGTCTACAACGCTATCAGTCCAAAACAAGATCCGGATCTTCAATACTAAGGTAAACTCGGTTTTACTTTATGGCTCTGAAACACAGCTTGTGACCAAGACTAGTACCATAAAACTATAAAAATTCACCAACAGATGTCTCAGAAACATCCTCAACGTTAGGTGGGTTGAAGTTATACCAAACAAAGAACTGTGGCCAGAAAGAAGCAAATACCCATCAAGACAGAGATCAAACAGCGAAAATGGGGTTGGATTGGCCACACACTCCGAAAGCCTGTATCGGACATCACAAGCAAGCCCTGGAGTGGAATTCCCAAGGAAAAAGAAAGGTCGGCCGTCCAAAGCAGACTTCGCGGAGAAGCACCGGCGCAAGGAACAAAAGATGTTTAAACTATAGTAAAAATAGAAGATTTAAAAGTAAACAGGAACATGCCCAAAAAACAAGGTTAACAGGACGCAAATGAATCTGTGCAAAGTGAAATGATAACATTAATGCATGAGCTAAAAATAGGTTTACTAGAAGAGAAAAGAGGAGCGCAAATAAGGCCGGTGTCAAATATATTGAGGAAGGTGAAAAGGGAAGCAGATTTTTCCTGACTTTAGAAACAATTCAGAATTTTTAAAAAGATACCTTAGGTAAAACAGTCCGGCACATGCACAGCAAAGTGATAAATTCTGCTCGAACATAGATTTTCCTCGAGTAAACAACAATACGATAAAGAGCTGTGTGAGCAATCTCTCAAGGAAGAACACTTTCTCATTGCACTAAAGCTAATGAAAAAACAATCATCACCCGACTACTGGTGGCCTATGTAAGGAATCCACTGGGGAGTACCTTATATAGGCTTCCTGTTGCTCGTTTCCGTGGTCTTCCTGGTAATATTAACAAGGCTTGTAGACACGGGCCGCTGACCGATCAAAAAGATCAGAAATATAAAAAGATAGTGGTGGTTGAGTTCATTCAACGTCCATTATCAGCAGTGTTAGGAAGTATTGTGTTATGATTTATGATTGGTTCTCTGTCGTTGAGCTATGTCCTAACAAGCAGTATATAAGCTTTATTGTGGACGGACTCCAAAACTGGCCTCTGACAATTTTATGTGCTGCCACACACGAGGCGGGACGGAGATACCATGACATCTGTCTCAGCTGGTCACATTAAAGTGACACCGACCAAAACATTGAGGAGAATCGCCAGGGCTCTAACCATGGACCTCCGTCGTCGAAAACCGGTGTTCTATCCCAGGGCTACGCCCCTCCACCCAGGCTAATAGATAGATAGAGAGAGAGAGAGAGAGAGAGGGAGAGAGAGAGTGAAAGAGAGAAAGGTAAAAGCGGAAGACAGGAGAGAGGAATGAAGAAAGACATACATTTACTGAGATAGGACCGTAAATGAAGGGGATAAAAAGACAGGGAGAGACAGAGAGAGAGAGAGAGAGAGAGAGAGAGAGAGAGAGAGAGAGAGAGAGAGAGAGAGAGAGAGAGAGAGAGAGAGAGAGAGAGAATGGCATCTCTTTCGGTTCTAATAAAGCATACAGGATGGACATACACTTCTGCTGTCTTTATAGACTTGCAACAGAGGAGGGTCACTTTTAATAATCCAGAAATTTCAAATTCAATGTGGCATGTAACGGTGTATTAAAAGTTTTCTTAGCGAAAGAACTATACCGACAAATCTCAACAACTCTCTATCATAAAAAAAAGTCATTGAAGCAGTGAGCAGCACATTGATCCTGATTTTTCTTGATGGCATCGCCAATAACATTTATTTAATCAGTGAAGGTGGCTCTACGCTGACGACCTTATAATACTGGCAAGTACTCTCGACAACATGTCAGACACATAAACAGAGACCTAGAAATACTAAATAAGTACTGCAAACAATGGAAACCGATGATCAGCCTAAACAAGACGGCATAATTATAACACATTTACTCTTAGCCCAAAGGAAACTAAGCGCACTTTGTATTTTCAACTTGAAGAGCAACAGTGGAACAAAAATGAGCATCCAACTTATCTAGAAGTTTAACTTGATAGTAGACTAACCATGAAAAAACATGTAGGGAAAATGAAAAAAAGGCTACCGAACTACTCTGTTTTTAAACGTCTTGCAGGCACAAAATGGGGCGGCTTCGATATGCAGACTACAAGAACACTCTATATCGGATATAGCCAATTATTACTAATCTCAAGCAATAAATCAACCAACACAGTAATAGAGCGCATCCAAAGCCAAGCACTTCGTTTTATTTGTGGAGGAATGAGATCAACCCCAACAGCAGCATGCGAGGTATAAGCCAATCTTGAACCAATATACACGAGAACCATCTCACGAGAAAACGTGTTGAAAAATCCAAAACCCTTGACATGTCGTCTCGGAGCGAAGAATCTGTAAGCGTTAGGGTGTTCAGTAGAGCCGGCCGCCCAATGATAATGCGACAAAAGTGCTTGTGGAAAAAATGAAAAGGAACAAGCAGACTCAAACACAAAAATTAAAAGAGAGGTGCCATCTTCTGGAAACAAGAGCCTTATAAGAAATAGTGATGAAAACACCACTTCTACACCCAGAAATTAAGCTTAAATTGATACATGAAAATGTTTCCAAACAATTAAAAAGAAAAGCTGAGAGAACTATTGATAGCTACCCTCACGATAAGACTCAGATGTGTACAGATGGGTCTGCCTTTAAAGCCACTGTTAATGGTGTAAGCGGTGCATTGATATGTTTTCCAGATGGAAGCTCAAAACAGCTTTATTTTTCCTGCAGGGAAACACGCTCTAACTATGAGGCCGAACTTACAGGCGTCCAGGCAGCCCTGCTTTCATTAACTGAAACTTTTCAGAGAAATCCATTTCTGGCAAATGACAATGACAGAGAAGCCCAGATGTCCACGCTCTGTCTTTGTGCTGCAGCAAGTAAACAGTTGTCAGACTTCTAAAGTCGGGACATGTCGTCGCAGATAATTATCGTTAAAATACAAGAAGTCGTTTACACCTAAAATTGATAGACGTTAAACGCGAAACTCTGGGTCTGATTCCAACCGTTACGTCCTTGTTGTTAGGGGCCTAATCATGAGATGAAAATATGCCTCTATACATACCAACGAGAAACGAGTTAGGGTAAGTGCCACATATTATTATAAAATGAGGAACCCTAGCTCTATATTCTGTGACAGGTGTGACTGGCGCGGATGCAGATTGTTATTGTGTGGCTTGTGATATTGAAAAATCAAAAAGTCGCTGACACCTCTGTTTTCATATTTTCGGCACCCATAAAGGCGTGATACTGGATTTCACAAGTTGGCGACAGTAGTTTTACCAAAGATGGTTTTACCGGTGTCGATACAATGTGTTAGGAATAAGTCAGTGAAAGCTTAGGATCTGCTGTTGTGGTCAGACAAGCCTCCGGCATGGAGACGTGGTGAGTCTGGGGTCTGGCATCTCTTTCTCGCGTATAGAGAGATCAAATCGCTTCATTTAGCAATTCGTTATTGTACGCCTGGCACGATTTTGAATGAGAGGTTGCTGAATTATTTCCCAAACACGGATTCTGTTTGAGCCTAGATCTACACAGTAAAGAAAAAGGCAGCTACAACAATTCGACAACATAATTCTTTCTTGATATCGGTTTATTTTCCTCACTGATTTTCTTTTATAATTGGAATAATTTAATTTGATATTTATCTTTAAATACTATTGTCGCTGTTTATCATTATTAAATAGAGAGAATGTGTCAGTGTTTATGGAAACTTATTACTATGATCGCTAGCTAAATTTAGTGGCCGCTTTTGTTGTTCTGATCAACTGGCTAACATATTTCGTATGCGAGTTATTAGCATAGCAACATTTTATATATTTGAAAATGGCTTTGCCTTTTAAAAACAAACCTGTCATCGATATACATTTGTTAATTTCTTACTTAATGCCAAAAGATGTTGATAAACTAAAAGATATCTAACTTATTCGAACGTCGTGCGCTAGGTTTAAAGAAGTTACTTATGAAATTAACATTCTTAGTTATGCTATCAGATGTGTTCTTGTATTTTTGGCTAAAACGTTTCTATTTAATGAGAGATTGTAAAAATGGTCATCGTACAAATTTAACGATTATATTTGGTCTGAAATTAAAATAGGTTTATGGTGTTTTAAATATTTAAAAATTTTGAAGACTTCCTTAAAGGCTTTAACTTTACAAATTGGTGTTCCATTTTTATTAATTTTTTTTATTATTTTTTTTTGCATTGCTTTCAATCGAATTTTTATTTAAGCCTTTTTGTATTTTTTATATTTTGGAGAATCTTCGAAACATAATTTTCTTTCTACATTTTCGGGCTTCAACTCACTACTTATATTGCCTTGTGTAATCGATGATGTGATGTAGGTATGGCGAGCCTAACTTTACACACGTTTCCTACTGTACCTATGCATTCTTTACAATAATCTTTCCTTCTGAGTTACTCAATTTTCATTTTTGTTTTGTTTTGTTTTTTCCTCCTCATCCGGTGTATCGGAAACGTCATTGACAGTAAGGGCGACCTTCCAGGCACGCAACAAGTCATGGTAAAGGACGACTTTGTTCTCGCCCTTCTCGCCTCTTGTCTGCTGATTCACATCAAGTCGACGTCCCAGGGTCCTACGGACACGCGAGGAAAGTACACCTCCAGGCAGACGATGCCGCCACAGCTACCAGGGGCTGGCAGACACGGTCTGGCACTAGCAAATATACACGAGAACCATCTCACGAGAAAAGGTGGTGCAAAATCCAACACCATTGACATGCCGTCTAGGAGCGAAGAATCTGCAAGTGTTAGGGTGTTCAGTGGAGCAGACCGCCCCTCAGACCCTACCCTCCAAACACTGGAGGATATTTCAGCCGGAGCGATTCTCCCAGCGTTATTGAAGACGAGAACTCTTAGGAAACAATCAGCAAGTGATTTAATAGTGAAACGAAAGAGCGCTAGAGGCCACAGGTCTAACAAAATGTATTTTTATATCGAACATTTTTTACGAAAACTTCACATATCATTCCAAAAAAATAGACCATTGATACGATTTCTAAGTGTCTATACAATCACAACAGACCGAGGAGACAACCAAGGCCTTTTGTATTTTGAATCTCCTTCAAAAACTCGTTCACACTCTCAAAGAAATAGGGCACTATCTCGTCCACATAAAAACATTACCCAAACTACACTGGAAAAGGTGCCTCAACAGGACTTGAATTGGTTACATCACGCACACGCGTCTGTGGCAACGTCTCACAAGCCATGGGGCCAGCGCACCGCGGGCGTTCCTCAGCCACACGCCAGGAGTGTCGTCTCCAGGACGAAGGTCAAGGCCAAGTCCAGAGTGGCCCGGGACACGGCCCTGATCACAGTAAGTGTACAGAGTATCGTCCCAATCTTACAGCACTCTAAGTGTACAGAGTATCGTCCCAATCTTACAGCACTCTAAGTGTACAGAGTATCGTCCCAATCTTACAGCACTCTAAGTGTACCGAGTATCGTCCCAATCTTACAGCACTCTAAGTGTACAGAGTATCGTCCCAATCTTACCGCACTCTAAGTGTACAGAGTATCGTCCCAATCTTACAGCACTCTAAGTGTACAGAGTATCGTCCCAATCTTACCGCACTCTAAGTGTACAGAGTATCGTCCCAATCTTACCGCACTCTAAGTGTACAGAGTATCGTCCCAATCTTACAGCACTCTAAGTGTACAGAGTATCGTCCCAATCTTACAGCACTCTAAGTGTACAGAGTATCGTCCCAATCTTACAGCACTCTAAGTGTACAGAGTATCGTCCCAATCTTACAGCACTCTAAGTGTACAGAGTATCGTCCCAATCTTACAGCACTCTAAGTGTACAGAGTATCGTCCCAATCTTACAGCACTCTAAGTGTACAGAGTATCGTCCCAATCTTACAGCACACGTCCTCTGTCTTCCTCGCTTTCTTAGTCTTACGGGGTCTCGATACTTACGAAAAGAGCAAAAAATAAGATAGATAAATAAATAAATAAATAACATGAATAAATTAATAACATAAATAAATAACATAAATAAATAAATAAATAAAAAAGTAGCAGCAGAACAATGGGCACAACATACAATTATAGACAGCTTAAGCACCGAACTAAAACTACAAGAAAAACTTTTAAATTATTTTCCTGTGGATCGAATTATTCATATAATGCTTTTTGGGGGAAAAGTATTTAATTTGTATCTGTCAATTTGTTATTCCCTTGTGAATCACAAATGTTTTAAATAACACACAAGGTAATCAAAACATGTGCTAATATCTTTCACACGTTCTCATTTGCTTCTCTTTTTTACTTCTATTATTTTTCACCTTCTGAGTCGGAGATATGAAATAATTTTAACTAGTGAAAATGTAACATGCTTCAACTTTCGTTACTTTAATAAACAAAACAAACAAAAAAAAGCGTAGGATCTTGTTGGATTTTTTTTCCTCTGTAACTATTTTGATACTATACAAGCTAAGGTGGCTCATCGGTAGCGCGCGCGGCTTATATTCAGAAGGGTTCTGTTTCGATTCTCAACCTGGTCTCACTGTTCCTCACTGTGTCTGTGGGGCAACAGGTTACGTTATCAGACGTTAGTATTGGGACCAGTCGGCACTATAGTTTAATTAATGACAATGGATGCTAAGAAACCAAAAACAAAAACAAAACACCGCCTATTCTTCTTCTTTTTTTTTTTGGCCGTCCCTGTGTATTCCGAGCGCTCCGCGGTATGCCAGGACCTGGCTACGTGCACCCCGGTATGTTCCCCATTCAGCAACCTTCAGACCGTGCGCCCCGCCTGTCCCGAGGCTGACCTTGATAGAGTGTAGGCCCATTAAGCAGCGCCACCTTGACCTGTTTCCCACTGTCTGGAAACCAGTGCCTGGAAACCTGATTTTTAAAAAAGAGTTCCTATCATGACCTTCTAGATTTCTACCCCCATTTATAAACTTCGTATTGACCCTTCGAGTTCTTCCCCATCTGTTCCTTAGGCGATTTGCGTCTCTAACCGGTGGATACAGTTTACCGAGTAGTGATGTACTACTACTACTACTACTACTACTACTACTACTACTACTACTACTACTACTACTACTACTACTACTACTACG
>RQTK01000678.1:89340-118904 GCA_003991915.1 Elysia chlorotica | reverse complement strand
CTCTCTCTCTCTCTCTCTCTCTCTCTCTCACTCTCTCTCTCTCTCCCCCTCTCTCTCTATCTCTCTCTCTCTCTCTCACATTCGCACTTTTAAAAACTTTTTTTCTCTTCTTTTTTTCCTTTTTTAGTTTTGTTTTGTTGTTGTTGTTTTTTTGTTTTGTTTTTTTTTAATTCGGTATATATCGTTTTGTTTTCATTCTCTTATGAGAATAATGAAATTAACACATTTAAATGGCGCAGCAAGCTAACCATGACTATTCACACAAATTCACCCTCTTTTTCTTGTTTTTATTTCCAAGAGAGCTCCCCGCCGCGGTAAAACATAAAGTGCGTCCCGCGTCAGATGGTAGCGGGTCACCAGGTCAACTCATTGACACGCCTGGGATTCCTGAAATTGCTGCCGCTCCCGCCGTGAGCTGACCCGATAACTGAGGAGAGCCCGGCGAAGATCCTGCTGTAGAACTAGATCTACTCTCGCGACCCCTTATACGTGTATATATATACCGCTCCAATAACTCATTTGCCAAAGACCTAGCCGCATATTTACGCAGTTGCGCAGAGGAGAGGGAAAAAAATGAACTGTCTGCTAGGTCTATATTTAGATGGAATGCACAATTTATGCCACATGATGCAGTTGTCCGTTGAGCTGGCCAGTAGGTTCTCATCCCGTTACAGTAATGTTTATTTTTAAATTGACAGACACAAAAAACTTGTTTTTTAATTCTCAGACTATTCTGCTGCAAGTATAATAATTGATATAACCACCGTGGTCATCTGTTTTTCCTCTCTCAGACTCTCTATATCTACCTCTATTCCGTTATCTCTCTCCTCTCTCGCTCTGTGTGTCTCTCCCTCTCTCTCCTCTCTCGCTCTGTGTGTGTGTCTCTCTCTCTCTCTCTGTCTTCTCTGCACATTCACTATGCATACTATATCAGACTTTTTTTTCCAACCCTTTAACTTTCTATGTATCTCTGTCAGATTATCTGGATGTCTGTTTAAATCTTTCTCTGTCTGTCTGTTTGTCTTTGTCTGTCATCATTTACAACGGAAAGGTAAAAGCCTAGTGGCCAAGATTACAAATGCAAATTAGTAAAATGGACACGAAAAAAGATCTCTCTCTCTCTCTCTCTCTCTCTCTCTCTCTCTCTCTCTCTCTCTCTCTCTCTATCTCTCTTATGCATGTGTGAAAAACAGTTTTTATTCCTGTAATAACATAAGAACTAACATTAAAAACATGAAGTAACAAACAGCTTAATCCGAAGGCAAACTTAAGTTGGTAAATACAAGTACTGCCTGTTTTTGTTGAGAGTAGCCCCGCTTTAAACGTAGTTTCGCAACTGTCCGTTAAGGCAATTTTAGTCAGTTCAGGACCAGCATGTTTACTCTTAATTATCTTAGTAACTTTTTATGGAAAGGATTTGTCACCGCGCTAGGTTCAATGCAATAAATAGATTCAATCTGTAAGTTAGAGACCCCCTGTCGTTCGGTCCTTCGAACATGACCCTAGTCGATCAGCGCGTCGCTTGTTTCATTGCTAAGACCACTTTAAAGGGCAACAAACGCCTCAACTCGGCCGCCGCCTTCCTATGTCTAGATTCAATTTCTAGAACGAAAGTTCGGATAAAAAGGATATGTTTAAAAAAAGTGTTTTAGTCATTTCCAATCTACTAGTAGAAAATTTCATCTTACCTTAGATCTCGGGATAAACAACATTGACAATTGTCTTTCTCTGGCTTGAATATTAGAATCACAATCTAGGATCTAGATTCTAGATCTAGATACATAGAAGCTCGATTTAGAGACATTGCTTCATTTCTTGGTCTAGCTCTAGATTCTGTAGGCTAGATCTAATCTACCACAGTCTTGATCGAGATCTCTAATCTCGATTTAAGTCTTATCTAGATTTTGTATTTTTAAATTTAATTTGAAATTTGTTGATTTAAGAAAAGAGCACGAAATTTTCTGGAAAGACAGCTTTAGAGTAAGACTTTAGACCGTTAGACCGTCCACTTCCGACTTACAGTTTCACTTTGGATTTAGGCCATACCGGTATTTCTCGTACCGGAAATCATTCGCATGTCGATATCTTTTTCGCGCAGTAATGAAATAAACATTTAGCCTTTTATTTGCTCAAATCAACCGTCTTAACTAAAAAAAAAAACAACTATTACCGTCGACAACATCGTACCAAATTACCCCAACATACCTAATTTCAGGGTTCTAGGTGGTGTAGTTTGCGCATGATGCGTGGCAGAAAAATTGTTCACCACCATTTAATTATAGATAGATGTGAGTTAAGCATTACAGAGTGGCGTATTAAATTAAATCTAATCGAATAATATCGAGTTTTCTCCCCCTACAAAGTTTATTGTAGATCTAGAGCTTAATATAACACTAATTTGTAATGAAGAACTAGACCTTAATTTTCATGCAAAAAAGTAAATTCAAATTAAATTGATGGAATTGCATGATAAAATGAGCTTTGGTCCAATGTGACATAGTAAAGTTAGTATGCATGTGTGTATAGTGTGTTTTGTTGCTTTTTGGGTCCAGTTTTAGAGCTTCATCAAATCTTTATATAAATTTTAGATGTCTTATTTCTAGATTTTAATCCTGGTGGATATCTAGTTATTCATTAAAATTTAGTTGTACTTGAAATTATTGGGAACATCTCTTTTTTATAATGTAAAACCAGATACTAGAAATTACCTATCTTACGTCTCTGGTAAAACTGTGTTATAATTTGTTGTTGT
Organism: Elysia chlorotica; assembly: GCA_003991915.1. Taxonomy (NCBI): domain Eukaryota; kingdom Metazoa; phylum Mollusca; class Gastropoda; family Plakobranchidae; genus Elysia; species Elysia chlorotica. Next base: position 116,152 of record RQTK01000678.1, on the reverse strand, counting down.
TGTTGTTCTTGTTTTGCATACAGTTGCTTTTGTTTTGAAATATCAGTGTGTTTCCTGCATGTCGGCGGAAATTTAGGTTCTCTTCGAGCTTATTGCCTTTTTTTGGAAGATTTTATATTTTGTTTTATTGAACTGTATTTTCGATGTATATGCATATAAAAAATACCGCAGTGTATGACCTTGTTACATCACGGATTCCGGCTGACTTCTAAACCAGACCTTGGGTGATCTTATTCAAAAATAGATTTCCACATTTTATCACATACACGGCACATACTGCCGATTGCAAGGAATACTTAAATAGTTTCAATCTGTTTCTTCTTCTTTTTTTTTTGCTTCAATATATAATTGCAACGTGATCACTTACTGCTCTTTAAAATCTTGTATGGTTTTGGTATCAAATTATTGGTTCTGAACTAGTTTTCTTTCTTTATTCAAGTTATGATAATTATTTCTTCAACATAAATGGCTAATAGCTCTGTATTTATCATCTTAATCACCACTCCGTCCATTACCGACTTTAGCATTGACCCAATCGTTATCGTCACGTCACCACCACAACAACCACTAGCATTATCTATGTAATTATTTTGTCCGTTGTTATTCTATCAATCATAACCGAGATTATATTCATTATGCACAGAGTATTCTGTCGAGGACAGCCTGGCATTACTCGATGAAATAATTAATATCTCGATCCTTTTTTAGTTTAACATATGGCAATATTATCGTATATGGCGTAATGATCGTTTGACCTCATAATATCTCGATCCTTTTTTAGTTTAACATATGGCAATATTATCGTATATGGCGTAATGATCGTTTGACCTCATAATATCTCGATCCTTTTTAGTGCAATCCAGTAAAGGGTGAGAAAACAATGAGAAGGTACTAAATTTATACTAAAGCTCCTCAGTGATCGAATCAGAACTCTTTAGTACTAGTTTTTACAGCAGGCAGGCCAAATAAGAATTGCACATTTATACATTTTGAATAATCATTTAATAACATTTATCAATTGCTTTCCAATCATTAATTAAAAGATGACATACATTATATGTATAGATGGGATTTGAATTTATTTTTTCAAATCTTTTTTTTGTCACATTTTGGTTAAGGTATGTGTTAATAATTTTTAGAGTTTGAAAGTTTTGCGTTTTAAGATAGTGTGGATGGTGAGCTGCCCTTAAAAATGTTTATATATTTGTTGATATAACCACTGTTTACTGAACCTGTCCGCTTATGACCTTTCCATTCCTTGTGAATGGGCACAGGTCTGAAGGCTTCAGAGCGGGAACTGGAGAAGCTCAAATGTCCCAAGTGTGATTTCCAGGGCTACTACGCGCAGCAGTACAGGAACCACATCGCAACGCACGGCGACGACATCCAGAAGTGCAAGTGCTGTAGCTTCATCTCACTGGACCCAGAGGAGTTGCTCCAGCACTTCAAGGTGAGCTGGGCTGGGACAGATTTATGTCTCTCTAATCTGTTTTAGTGGATTCATGGAATTTTGGGCCCAGTTGATCTTAAGGCCTAGGATCCAAACAGTTTGAATGTCTCTCGAGGAACTCTCACCAGTTTTCAGTGGATCCATGAAATATAATTACAAGGATGAAAACTAAAGGAGATTTTAGTGACTTGCTCTCCTTTTTTTATTGCCAAGAAAAATATAGGGCAATTAAGCAATGATTCATTATGAATTATTAACAAAATGGTTATTTGGTATTGCGCCTACCTTTTCTCTCAGTACTTCAGTTTTTTGGCTTCTTAAGTGCACCAAGATGTATCCATATTACTGTGGTAGTGAAGGTAAGCAAGGCACATTTCATGTCAAAAATTCTGTCTTTTTGTTGCTACTGATTTTACCTGAGCATCCATCCCTTCAGTGCCGTGCTAATGTTGGCTACCATGCTCTTCTCATCACATGTTAAAAAAAAGTTTACGTGGCATGTACAAACTGTATATAATGAGCAATCTTTTTTGTTTTAGCTTCCTAAAGAACTGTTTTATCAGACTGTCTTGGAGATTCTGAGCATTCTTCAAATATAAGATATTTAAAGTATCACATATTCAGCATAAGCTAAGCTTTAACGCAGCAACAAAATCTAAAAATGGGCAAGGGGGACCTGAACCCCTATTACCTCGGCCATGACACAATTTCCTTGATGTTTGACGTTTCTTGCAGGAAAATCACCCGCGATGCATCTGCCCGGAGTGTGGCTACATGGCAGAGCACGCTTACATCATCAAGCGTCACATGATGCGACACGACGTCAAGAGCTGCACCTGCAACATCTGCGGCAAGGTCTACAAGGTGAAAACTTTGTTACGGGTAGGCTTGTGGTATGAGCCATGAGTCACATTAATCTATGGATTGAAAAGGTCTGGAGAAACGACACAACACTGTTTGACGCCTCTAGAGATCAGCCGGTGATCATAATCAACATTTATTGCAGCCTCTTGTTCCCAATATAGGTTTGTTATCGCTCAGAGATCCTTTCTACCCCAGTTAACTCTTTGCAGGATAGAGATTAGGTTGTGATGTCTAACTCGAAATTATTATCATAATTGCCAATATTATTATTATTATTATTATTATTATTTTTATCATTATTATTATTATTATTATTATTATATCTATTATTCTTATTGTCGTCACCACCATAATTATGATCAGGACAGTTTCACCTAATCTAACTGTCTTTGGCCAGTAGACTTGGCTTGTGAAAGATTTCTGATGTTTATTGCAAATTATCTACCATCATGATTGAACTTTAAAGCAAATTTCCATATTGATAATCATAAATGAAGATATTAATTTTTTTTTCTTCTATTCCTTCCTATAGCATCTGCAACTGTCGGCAGTTATAAGCAAAGGCACAATGTTTACATATATCCGTAGGCAGATGCTGAGCTGCGTTAGTGCATGCCAAAGCTTATTGACTTTTTTTAAAATTTCTATTTGTAATAAAATATGGAGATAGAAAACATCCTCTAGGTTCCATGCAGACGAAGGATAAATGTGAAGAACTGCACTAGTTGACATTGTCTAATGCATTTTGTTTTTTTATTAAAATTGTACAATGGTAGGTTATTTCTATAAGTTTTCACCTTTACCTGCAAGGTTAACAAATTTTGCTTTAAGTAATGAGGATAGTATGAATATGACACCCATTTCCTGCAACTTACTAAGTAGTGACGTTTGGTTTACCCACATGACTAGGACATACAGATATAAAGAATCTCTATCTTCTCATCAGGACATGTACATTTTGAAGATGCACATCAAGATGGTACACATGCCCGCCGAGGTACTGTTTGAGTGTGACGTCTGCTCCAAGAAGTTCACACGCAAAGCTCACCTCAAACGCCACATGCGGACGCACGAACCGGAGAAACCGTTCAAGTGTTCTCTTTGTGACTACAGGTGACTTACTTGCCTTGCCCTCAATGTCTGACTTCCTTGTGTGTTCCTCTTTCTCTCTCTACAACTGTCTGGTTGTCTGACTCTCTCTCTCACTCACCCACTCACTCACTCTCTCTCTCTCTCTCTCTCTCTCTCTCTCTCTCACTCACTCCATCACACTATGATAAATTCACTATGTTCTGAAGCATCCATGTTTCTACCCTTGTCCTGCCAGGGGCTGTGAGAGATCCGACATATCCAAGCACATGTTGATCCACCAGGAACCGAAGCATGCATGCGAGCGCTGCGGCAAGACATTTAGGCACATCAAGAACAAGGAGCTGCACGTGAAAAGGTGATGAATGTACAGTGAAGTGTGCTTCAGATAAACCCTTATTAAGATAAACTGCGCCTTCATGTAAAGTATTTCTGATGTACTAGTTTACCTTTTCTTTATTTTAGATTCACTGTTAGCACAGAGCTGCCAATCGGTGGGACAGTCCTCGCCCCACCTTCAAAATAAAAATTGCCTTTTTGTCCCGCTTTGAACATGAAGCCGCATGTTATTGATGATTTTCCACCCTCAACATCCATTACCACAAACATTATGGTTTTCTTTATTTTAGCAGAGACCAATATGTGCTACATGTCCATCGTTGTTATCGTATTAGTAGTAGTAGTGGCAGTAGTTGTTGTAGTATTTTTTATTGTTTTTATTATTTTTGTTTTAATTCTTGTTGTTGTTGTTACAGTAAAACTCAATAATATATTGTTATTGAAATTAAGGCGGTTTACCAATCTTCAGAAAAATTTTTCACTAAGGTTTAAAGAAGGAAGCAACAGTCTTAATTATTCCGACCCAATGAAACCTCACACTTTTTCATACTCTCTGTTGAAACTCTATTGTTGGACTGTAGATTCAGTCAGACTTGGAGTGTCTTTTATGTTGAGTGGATATATGCTATCTACCTTGGGAAACAGGAATTTGTGTGACTGCTAATGTACTAATGGAGCATTCTAGATCTACCTCTTCTTCACTAATACTCCTGCTGCTACTTCTTGTTATCTTGGCTCCTGAATACAACATACTATTAGTAGACCTGCATGTGTGCTGACTATTATTATTACTATTATTATTATGATTACTGTTGTTATTATTATTATCACTATTTTTATTATCCCCTGTTTTCTGCAGACACTATGGCCAGCGGGACTACAAGTGTGGAGTTTGCGACTTCTTTGGCTACACTTTTACGGACATCAGAAAACACATTGAGCGCAAACACCAGGACATCAAGACTCTTATCTGTGATAAATGTGGCAGGCATTTCAGAAACGAACTAGCTCTAAAGGTTTGCATGCTTTCTACAAATTGTCTTGCTAGTCATGTTTGTGGACATGAAGAATATTGTAGAAAAATGTAGAATTTTAAACTTGAAAGGTTATTAAAGAAAGGCTAACTGTTGCATTGACAATATGTATTATTCTATATGAATTTTAATATAAATTGGTAGCAGTTATTATCTACAATTAGAGTGTCATGAAAACACTAGAGAGTTATAGCAACCGTACTTGTAGCTCTGAGGTGTACCGGTAGTGTGTAGGAAAGCGAGGCTCGTGCTATAAGTCATCAATTGGCTGAAAAGCCTTATAGCAGCATAACCCACAGGCTGTCTTGTAGCTTTTGTTATTATTTTTATTTTAAGTTTAAACAATGTGGATGGCTTTTGTCTCAGAGTTTTGTTCAGGAAAAGGTGTTTTTGCATTATAGGCCATTCATGAAGCTTCTTATGATAACTATCTCTTCATAGTTAATCATTTAATTTATCAACAGCAATTAGGATTACTGCATATAATATATTTTTGTAAAATATACTGGTTTTTAAAAAATAAAATAGTTGAAGGTCCACGAATTCACGGGATTTAAAGTTTAAATCAATACCCATGTTGTGGGCAACAATATTGATATTGTCATTGATGGTGTAACTGTAGAAGCTGCCTGACTGATTTGAGGTGGAGACGGTAGTGGTGATGTAGGTTTTGATCTAATTCGTGTGGGTCTATCTTCTTTTTGTGGTGGTGTGGCAGATCCAAAGCTGGGTCTACGTTGTGGAGATCTAGACCTATGTCTGTTTTCAATTTGTCGTAGATCTAGATCTAGATTTCAATCAGTATCAGTAGGCCTAGATATGGATGGTTGATCAAGTGATGTTTGTGATTGTGTGGTTGAGGGGATTTGATTTGGATTGAGTGTTGTTGCTATTTAAACGACGTCTATTTTTCTTACCTGCCATTGTAATAGATCTAATCTAAATCTAGCCCTCCCACAATTAAATTTTGCTCATGATACAGTTGAGTCATGCTTCTTGATCAAATAACTCAGATCTAGATTCTAGAATATTCCTGAGTCAGTTGTCTTTGGTTGACTGGTTAAGTGTGCCGTGATAAACTTTTTAGAATTATCGCTCCCAAGCGCCACAGTGGACACAGTTTCTTTTGTGTTTTTGTTGTGGTTTTTTTTTTGCTTTCCAAAACATACTACCTTTACAAAAAGGAAGAGGATAGCGATTGATCTCATAATGCAGATTGGCCTTTGCGGAAGGGGTACATTGAATTTTTATATAATATCAAAGATCTAATAAAACATTGCTTTTTAAAAAGTGGTGGTCAGCATGTCCCTAATCTGATGTGTAGTGGTTCATTAAAAAAAATGTTTGGTAATTTTCAAGTGATTAGGTAAGTCTGTGTAGATGGGCAAGATTCGAGGCAGGGAGCCCACAATGAGCACTACATTTTTTTTATATATATAAATAAGTAATTAAAAAGAATAATTAAATAAATCCATGGAGGTTGCTGTCCTGGTCTATTCTCTTGTATCAGTGTTCTTTCAAAACTGGGTAAAGGTCCATCTTAGACACAGATAATAGTCACTTAGGTCTAGCCAGTTGTCCCAGCTCTAACGGTGTTTATCCCCTGCAGGAACATGTCCAGACATGCAACGTGATGATGATTGAACAGGTCCTCGCCATCCCCACCTCAGGCGGGCGCACCAGCCAGGCCACCATCAGAATCCCGAGCCACCACCTGGGCTCTCTGGGCGGAGTGGTGGCCCTTGACTCCTCAGGGAATGCGGGGGTCACAGCCGAGGATGGAGTCAGCGGGAATGGGGCTGGAGGTCAAGGGGTCAGCATCATGGTGACCTCGGCCACTGGAGGTGATGCTCGGCTTGTTTTTCCTTATACTTGTTATTTGTATATCTTCAACTTGATGAACTTTTATCATGTCTGCCTTGCCATACAATTTAGTAGGATCCCAGTAAAAAACAAATTGACAAAAGTATTGATGTGTCTATCTAATTAAACTGTAATAATATAAATGGTATGGTTTCTCATTTCCGTTTTTATGAACCATTCAACAGGATAAGCCTTTATTATCCCATAGGGAATTTTTTCTTGGTTGTAGAATAATACATTTTGATTCAATATCACAACATCAGTTGTGTATGTGTGAGATAAAAAATAATATGAAAGATAATAAAATAAAATAAGCTTAAAGCATTTTACATTCACATGTAAAATCGTTGAAATTATACACTGCCAGACATATTTAGAAATACATACCTCTTAACACATATACAAGAATACACATGCCTCTACCAACACAAGTCCTCTAAGCATGACGTTGAGTTGAGTTGGTTTAACGTCCAGTGTCATCACTACATAGGCTATTTTGTGGATGGGCCTCAAGACTGACCTCTGACAATTTTATGTGTAGCCTCACACAAAACAGGCCTTAGCTAAGTATGCCAATTTTGCAGCAATCTGATGGATGCTGGTACAAATAAGTTTTTATATCTGTCTGTTCCTGCCTTTTTTTATATTTATCTGCCACTGCTTTGTGATGTTTCATATTCACTATGAAGAGGGTGGTTTATATCTAATGCTATACATTTAGCTTTATTCATCACTTGTAAAACATACATATGACGTCTTTGAAAGGGGTTAGTTCACAGCCAATAATTTGAAAGCTTTCTTTCTTATTTTGTCTACTCTTTTAGAGTGAATTGATAGGTTTTATTTTGATAGAAATTCCACACTGATAAGCCATGCTAAATACAGTATTTAATCCTCTTCAATCACTCTTAATCAAGTACTGTTTCCATGCAATTATATCAAGACAATTGCTTAAAAAATACATATCTTTCGTTTTCTTTCAGAGCAACACCTGGAGCTGGTGCAAGGACCAACAATGGAGGGGGAAGAGGACGAGGAAGAGGAGGAGGAGTTGGAGGAAGAAGACGAAGACCCTGAGACGAGTGGAGAGGCTCCTTCCGTGCACCTCATAGAGGGCACTGTTCTTTCCGCCCATGAGAGCCAATGCTCGACAGGCGACATCCATCTCCTCGGCAGCTCCATCGTGACTGCCAACCCACCTGGCATCGTGTCTATTGCCAGAGGTACGACCCCATCACAACAAGGGCTGACAACTCTGGTCTCACAGACCTCAGCTCCGCTGTGTGACGCGGTAGAAGGGGCGCTACAGTCAAGTCACCAACTGGCAGCTGATGGTTCGAGACTGGCGCTGAAACCTGAGATTCTTGGCAACATTGAGGAGTGGAGCGCACCGGCAGCAGGCAGCAGTTTTACCAACACAGTGGACTCTAGTGCAAGAGTGGATCAGCTTTCATAGCACTCGTTGCTGATACAGTGGACTCTTTACTAACACAGTGGACTCTAATGGTGGACCAGTCTCACCAACACAGTGGACTCTAATGGTGAACCAGTCTCACCAACACAGTGGACTCTAGCGATAGACCAGTCTCACCAACACAGTGGACTCTAATGGTGAACCAGTCTCACCAACACAGTGGACTCTAATGGTGACCAGTCTCACCAACACAGTGGACTCTAATGGTGAACCAGTCTCGCCAACACAGTGGACTCTAATGGTGAACCAGTCTTACTACCACAGTGGACTCTAATGGTGAACCAGTCTCACTAACACAGTGGACTTTAATGGTGAATCAGTCTCACTAATACAGTGGACTCTAATGGTGGACCAGTCTCACCAACACAGTGGGCTCTAATGGTGAACCAGTCTCACCAACACAGTGGACTCTATTGGTGGACTAGTCTCACTAATACAGTGGACTCTAATGGTGAACCAGTCTCACTAACACAGTGGACTCTAATGGTGAACCAGTCTCACTAATACAGTGGACTCTAATGGTGAACCAGTCTCACTAATACAGTGGACTCTAATGGTGGACCAGTCTTACCAACACAGTGGACTTTAATGGTGAACCAGTCTCACTAATACAGTGGACTCTAATGGTGGACTATTCTTACCAACACAGTGGACTCTAATGGTGAACCAGTCTCACCAACACAGTGGACTCTAGCAATAGGCCAGTCTCACCAACACAGTGGACTCTAATAGTGAACCAGTCTCACCAACACAGTGGACTCTAGCAATAGGCCAGTCTTACCAACACAGTGGACTCTAATAGTGAACCAGTCTCACCAACACAGTGGACTCTAATGGTGGACCAGTCTCACCAACACAGTGTACTCTAGCGATAGTCTCACCAACAAATCGGACTCTTCCAAGGCAAGACCAGGTGTCGTAGCGCCCGTTGCAGGTTTCGCATTCAGCACAAGCATTAACAACTGTGGGTTCTTGAGCTTCCTAAACAGAACACGATACATATTGTATCTAATGCTGCTACGGACTTAGTATAGTTTGTGGATTTACTTTACACATCATCACATGAATTAACATCAGTAACAATTGTTGATTTCTGAACTCTTTAAGCCTTTGCATTCATGTCAAAGTGTGCCTAGAACAGTGTGTCATACATGTATGGGTGCAGCTGTACGATCAGCAAAAACGCATAACATTTCCCTCCGTGGACCTTTTTAAGCAAGTTAAGTATGTTTAAATTTACTTTTTAGAAGTACTAGCAAAAATTCATGAAAGGATGAAACAAGAGTTAGACAAGTCATTTGTTTTTTTCTGTATATGATGTCTTTCTCGTTCCTTTCTTGTTAAGTCTATACAATTAAAAAATAATAATAATAAGCTCAAGTATTTTTGTATCTTTACAAAATTAATTTGATTCCCTCCTGTAGTGAGGCAAACTGGTTCAAGTGATAGAATGTTTGACTCCATTTTGGGAGATCCACAGTTCAAATCCGACAATTGGTAAAAAAAAATATTTGTCGGATTTTATCTAGTTAGATCGGTGCCAGTATAATTTGATCAGCTGAAGCAGGAGTCCATCCCGTACTATCTCTTTTATGTCAAGTCAGACATCAGTTTTGGGACCTGTCCACAATATAGTCTTAGTGCTGGCAATGGAACTTAAACCAATTCAAACCAACCCCTCCGCAGTCTTTCTTACCTTTGAATTTTTTGTAACTATTAGGTGATAAATGAGCGTTAGAGATATGAAGAGAATAGTTCTGTGTACCTTTATTTCATCTATGCAAAGTTACTGTGTTATGACTATGAGGATGTTTTGTCTCATGTCTGGGTTTCTCTTGTAGGACTGCTGTATAAAACTAAAACCCTTCTCCAGAACTGATCTGCTCCTCACAGGGAACCAAACTTGTAACCCTCTGATTTCAGTTCTCAACTTCTGGTTCCTATTGGAGATAGGATCTTTTTTTAATTTTTCATGTATCGTATATGGCGTAATGATCGTTTGACCTCATAATATCTCGATCCTTTTTTAGTTTCACATATGGCAATATTATCGTATATAGCGTAATGGTCGTTTGACCTCATAATATGTTGACCGTTTTCAATTTCAAACATGGTAATATTATCGTATATAGCGTAATGATCGTTTGACTTCATCATAAATACCAACATCTGTAGCAGAATTGTTCTCCCCTGGATATCGAAATTTCCTCATCAATCTGTCAGTTTTGTTCCTGAACTGAGGGATCGATGTCAGAGCCTGTGTGACAGGCTGAGGCAGAAGTCATGGTGGTAGTCCCACTGGGGCTAAATGTAGCTATAGACAAAATTGTCAGACGTTAGTCTGGGAACGCGGCCGCGATTTAGAATGCGTACTAACGTCGAACCTTAATAAACCAATAGCAATTGTTGTTGTTGTTGTTGTTGTTGTTGTTTTTTGTTGTTTTAGTATTGTCCAATTTTTGACATTGTTTTTGGTGTTAACTTTCGAAATTTAAAATGCTTTAAAAAAAAATCCCAAGTTTTCATGTTTGTTGCCAGAAGAAATGACTTTTACTATGAACAAGTCCTTTGAACGCACTTCCTGTTTTCTTCCCTCCTCAGCCGAGCTGCCCGCGTCGAAGTCTGAACTGCCGGCGCCTGGTGCGACTGAACCACTGCGTGAACGTCTGCTCCGATAACACAAACTACGAGGTGTGCAAGTTTCGGAGGAACGGCAACGTACTGTGTGCCTGGATCAAACATAGTTGAACAAGTGTGCAACCAGGAAACAGGTGAACAAGTGTGCAACCAGGAAACAGGTGAACAAATGTGCAACCAGGGAACAGGTGAACAAGTGTGCAACCAGGAAACAGGTGAACAAGTGTGCAACCAGGGAACAGGTGAACAAGTGTGCAACCAGGAAACAGGTGAACAAGCGTGCAACCAGGAAACAGGTGAACAAGTGTGCAACCAGGAAACAGGTGAACAAGTCTACAGCCAGCTTCTCTGATTACACGGCTCGCACGTTTGGGGCAGACAGACGCTATTTCAGTGCTTCTGGATTCAACGATGAATGACCAATTATCTTAGGATTTGACCATGCTGTTTGATAGGTTGCCCGCGTTAGTCACTTAGTCCACAGGTATACCACTCCATACCAGAGACTATATAGGTTTTGTGACACGTTTCACAAAAACGGCTACTGGTATGAGGAGCTAGCGCAACGCGTAATCTCGTTTCTTGATTAAAATCCAGGCACTTGACCATTCTTCAGACAGTATTTTATCTAAGGTTTAGTGGAGGAGCAACCGCGTTAATTGTCCTCACCGATATGGGCAAACCCCCTCGCGCGTGAAACATCCCCGTTTCACTTTGGTTATACTGTAGGAACGATTCTTGTTTGATTACTTTTTATTTTAGAAAATGCCTTCGGGCGAACTAGAAAACTTAGATTCGACCTTGTTAAGTCTTAATATACTTTTTGAGTTCCTTTGCTTTTGGGGGCAAAACGTTGAAGGAAGAGTTTTAATTGTTCTTGTGTTTTTAGAAGGTATTAAACGTCTTTTTATTTTAACTATTTAAATGTAAAAGTACGTAAGCTTCAGATAAAGCCTTTCTGTCTAGACAAACACAGAAGTTCATTTTTTACCAGGAATTGTGGTTTAGACTAAAATTTTCGTCAAGAGCTAATTTTTATCTACGTATCGAGCTTGCGTTTCTGGCTCATTCAAATAACACTTATCCTTTTCATTTTTTAGTAGAAGTAGTAGTTGTAGTAGTAGTAGTAGTAGTAGTAGTAGTAGTAGTAGTAGTAGTAGTAGTAGTAGTAGTAGTAGTAGTAGTAGTAGTAGTAGTAGTAGTAGTAGTAGTAGTAGTAGTAGTAGTAGTAGTAGTAGTAATAGTGGTGGTAGTGGTGATGGTATCAGTGGTAGGAGGAGGAAATAGCACAGCAGCTATTGTATTTGTAGCAATCTAAATAATTTCATTACTGATGCGTCCTTGTTGTAGACTAAGGGTTTTTTCCTTGTAATTGCTGGTTTTGTTATTATTGTGGTAGTTTTTTTACTTAATATGTTGCATGTTTTCATCGATATTAAATATATTCCTCATTATTTCTTTATCTGTGCACTTTCTTGAACTTTCTTTTAAGCTATCCATTTTTGTATAAAGAAATGTGTTACCCAATTCAAAGACTACCAGGAACAGCTTAGATGCACATATAGCCTAGTTGTGAACCTAAGGGTGCTAGATGAATCCACACCGAGATCCCACGAACGATACTCCGTTTTTGTTTGAAGCTAGACCCAAGTTTAAAAGCTAAATTGGTAGGTGTTTGTTATTTGCACTTTGATTAAAATTCCACTGGGAAAATACTTGTCAAGTTATGGTAGATTTCTTTGTGAGTTCGTAGCTGGCGGCAGGGGTGATAACTTTATGTATGTGGCTCAGAATTTCGTAGTTTATTTCAATGGGTAACTTTTGCAAACAAATCATGTTTTCAAGGTGGGACTTTGACAGATGGTTAAATAAGATGGAGTCATTGATAACTATTGTAAAAAAATGTTGACGACGTTACTTTGTAGCTAGGTGAGCTGATGTGATAAGTGTGTCATGCTAGAATATATCGTGTGATTTTTTGTGATATACAGCGACAATGTTTTCCGTCTTATGGAAACCAGGACGTAAATACTTAATGCTTGTACATAATTCCTAAAAAATCTTATATCTACTTTGTTTTACACGTGGATTGAGATTGCGGTAAGGATAAACATAATTATAGTTATTGAGGTGAAGAAAGTTTTCATCACACATAAATCAAATTGTATTCCTGCTTCTGAGGAAATGTATAGTTCTTATCATCAAAGTTGTCTGCTTTCAACTCTTATGTTTTATTGCGGCTCGGCAAACTGTTTACCATGCAGTCTTTGTTAAATAAAAAATGGATATTTGCAGTTGAATGGCGAAATTTTCATTCTGTCCACGCATGTATAATTATATTCAATTAATTGATCTTGAATTACATTAACGTTTTGACTTCTGTGTTTCGTGAGGCGCCTTGGGTCCGTCTCTTCAGAAAATGTAGTGAGTGTGATCTTTGCTTTTCAACTATTCACCATCATCCAAAAATTCATCACTATGTTTAAGCGAAATTTTATTTTAATTTTAACCAAAAAACTAACTAAGCCTAAATAATAAGAAAGAAAATAATGCCCACGCGCATGCACAGAAGAAAACATTAATTTATTAAACAACACAAGAAAGAATTAACAAAACGGAAACGTCCCACTACAGTTTGCTGGAGAGACGTGAGCAAGGGCGCCTCTAGAAACACTGGTGTCAAAACGTTAAAGTTAATTACAGATCAATTTATTGTATTTTGTATATCTAAATATGTTAAAAAGGAAAACATAGTGTGCGCTGCAGACTAGATAGAAAGAGAGGAGGGAGAGGGAGAGAGAGAGAGAAAGAGAGAGAGAGTGAGGGGGGAGGGAGAGAGAGAGTGAGGGGGAGGGAGAGAGAGAGAGAGAGAGAGAGAGAGAGAGAGAGAGTGAGGGGGAGGGAGAGAGAGAGAGAGAGAGAGAGACGGACAGAGAGAGAGAGGTAGGAAGAGAGAGAGAGGGAGGAAGAGGGAGGAAGAGAGAGAGAGAGAGAGAGAGAGAGAGAGAGAGAGAGAACAAAGCGGAACTGCTGGGGTATGAAAAACTGTGATGGTGTACTCAAGTTGAGGTTTTGTGATTTATTCCTGCTACTTTCAGTAGCAAGTACTGCTTATTGTCCTTGTCAAAATGCTTTATTTCACTATTGTAGTAATGGTGCCAACTCGTCATGTTCCATTGACAATACATTGGACTTATGTTGAAATGAGATAAAAGCAAACAATATGTCACCCCTATCTGGGACAATGAAAATGGACTGCGGGAGACACCCATAAAGCTCTCGAAACTATGGAACTGATGATGAATAAACTACATTCTTGATCATTCATTACTTAAGCAGATCTTAAAATTTTGATGTGGACTTACCCTTTGAACAGGTTTTTTTTAACGTCCCTTCTAAGCCAGTGTCTCTCAATCGTTGTGATAGACTATTCCATGTTTTCAATGATGTGAAATCTTAATTAAAAAAAACTTATTCATGGACTTTTTTCTCAGAGGCCTATACTCTTTAAATTACTCTTGTTTCAGTTCATACAATATGCATATTAAATACTACATGACACATACAGCCCTCAAAGTTGTTTTTGATGTGTATCGAGTCGTAGCATTCAAGATAAATCCACAGTTTTCAACAAGTCTATTAAAACATTGAATTAAAGACGATTTTTATTTTCACGGTTCTTTTTCTTCCCTGAAGAAAGAAAGTGTACACGTCTTTCCAATGTGTATAAGTGTATAAGTTTTTCCCTGAGCCTATTTATAGCTGTGGCTAAAACAAGGGATGTCCCTTTAATTCCCTTTCCACTACTTTTTAAACGCTTTTTAAGCAATGGTTTTCTTTACAAAAGTTTTTATTTTAATATTTCCTGATAGGAAAATGGATAAACTTTCAGAAAGTGTATACAATCATGTGTTTGTTTTTTTGTTTAGAACAAATAACGGAGAAAAATATTAAAATTTAAAAAATTGTTTTGTTTTTCTTGTTACTTGTGTGTGTTTGGTATGCTAACAATTCGGGTAGAAGTAAAAATAGAGTGAAAAGGATAAGAGAAGTGGGGAGAGTTGGATAAAGTTGAATTTTTTAATTTTGGTCAAAATGTGTCTCGAGTTTATCGGCGACATCCACCAAAAGAGGAATCCAATCTTCGTTAGATCTATATCTATTTAGATCTAGACTTGAATTGTCCCGATCGGTGCTTCAGCTTCTTGCTCTTCATCATCACTCATCTTCCCAACTTCAATATCTGGTTCATATCAGCAAGTATATGTTGTTCCATAGTAAGCGATGGAAGAAATTCAATCGCAATTATGAATATACGTCTGATCAAAAAATCTCTATAACTCCAAATGGATCCCAGACTAGAGACGAGATGTGTAAATCTTTCCTGGGGCTAAACGAAAGTAGTTAAAATACGCGATTTTCTCTAGCAAAAAGATTCACTTTTTTCCCGATTCCATAAACCGATGTGTAAGTCACTGCAACCAAGATATAAAAATTATAGTGTGACTATGAGTGCTTATAAACAAAGAATCCGCCAGGGACTCATACTATCACATTAGCTTGGAGGGGGCTGTGTCGAATAGGTCTACGGTTGCATTAGCTTGGAGGGGTCTGTGTCACATAGGTCTACGGTCGCATTAGCTGGAGGGGGATTTATAACATAGGTCTACGGTCGCATTAGCTGGAGGGGGATTTATAACATAGGTCTACGGTCGCATTAGCTTGGAGGGGGTGTGTCGCATAGGCCTACAGTCGCATTAGCTTGGAGGGGGTGTGTCGCATAGGCCTACAGTCGCATTAGCTTGGAGGGGGTGTGTAGCATAGGTCTACGGTCGCATTAGCTTAGAGGGGGGTGTGTAGCATAGGCCTACGGTCACATTAGCTTGGAGGGGGTCTGTGAAGCATAGGCCTACAGTCGCATTAGCTTGGAGGGGGCTATAAAGCATAGGCCTACGGTCGCATTAGCTTGGAGGGGGCTGTAAAGCATAGGCCTACAGTCGCATTAGCTTGGAGGGGGTTGTAAAGCATAGGCCTACGGTCACATTAGCTTGGAGGGGGCTGTGTACATAGGTCTACGGTCACATTAGCTTGGAGGGGGGTGTGTCGCATAGGTCTACGGTCACATTAGCTTGGAGGGGGGTGTGTCGCATAGGTCTACGGTCACATTAGCTTATAGGGGGGTGTGTAGCATAGGTCTACGGTCACATTAGCTTATAGGGGGGTGTGTAGCATAGGTCTACGGTCACATTAGCTTGGAGGGAGCTGTGTCACATAGGTCTACGGTCGCATTAGCTTGGAAGGGAGATGTGTCACATAGGTTTACAGTCGCATTAGCTTGGAGGGGGTTGTAAAGCATAGGCCTACGGTCACATTGCTTGGAGAGGGCTGTGTAGCATAGATTTTCTCATCACACCGTTCACATTAAATTTTTTTGGAAATTTCACAAAATAGTGTGCACGCAAGAAATAGGCCAAAAATCATACCATGTGAAAAGCTCAATGTTGAGTTTTAGCATTTGTTCACAGAAAAGAAAAAGAGAAAAAAAATTGACCGCACGCTGGTTATGAACCGAACCCGCCGATTGATATTGAACTATCGATCATTGGATACAGACCAGAAAAAATAGAATTTTACCTGCAACTAATTGTTTTCTGTTATTTTATTGTTTCATGTTGTTGTGTGTGGTTTTAAATACCTTAATTAGAATTAATTTTTTTCACGAAAGCGTGTGCACGGAGCCCCATGATACTTGGTACCACCCACCGCCTTCAACTCCCAACTTTGCTTGCGCGTCAAAGTCACGAACTCTTAAAGAATTGGAACTGTGTAGACGTTTAGATTTAGATCTCTATTTTCTATTGAACTATTTTTTTATTTAAATCAATGCTTAGAATAAGGTACCACAGGGTTTCGAATCTACTTTCAATAGCATTATAATTTGTTATTTAAAGTTTGGATCGAAAACTAATCTAGATCTGAATTGTAAACTAGCCTAGAGACTGCTGTAATCGTAGCCTCATAGTTAGCGGGTAATATTACATGCATCATTCAAATTAGGCCTTGATTTTGTTTGTTTTATTACCTGAGAAAACATCTTGAGTATTCCTCAAAATGAAAATTAGCAATTTCTCATCTTTTAAAATATCCATTCAATTTTCATTAACTATGAATTGCCAGTGAAGAACCAACGTGTGAGAATCCCCGAAACAACGCCGCAATCAACTTCAATCTTCAATCAAGCCGCCCTCTGCTCTGGTCATAAGACGTCTGTTTGTTTTTACAAGAGTCATGCTCAGTTTTCTTTTTTCTTCTCCTTTAATGTCCTCATAATGTAGACCCACACAATAGTTGTTTTTTTTAATCTTACTCTATAACGAACGTTCATAAGAACTTTAAATGAAGTGAGAAAGGAAGAAAAAAATAAAAAGAAAACAGCCGACTAGAATAAGTCGGTGTAATGAGGCATCTTACTGTGCAGGTATAAAAAAGCGTGAACTATTTCCCTAGAAAAAATTCAGATTCAGTTAGGTCTGCAACATACCTTTTTTAATATTTATTTCCCTTATCTAGCACTGCGTTTGTTGTTTGTTTGTTGTTGTTGTTGTTGTTGTTGTTGGTGGTGGTGGTGGTGGTGGTGGTGGTGGTGGTGGTGGTGTTTGGACCAAGGCAAAGAATATTTTGAAACACCAACAGTGGAATATAACTAAACAAGGAGAAAAATGTCATAGGCTACTACAGTACTAAAGACGTTCACACAAACTTTGAAAAAATAGTTGTAGAAAAGATTGCAAAGAAGTGGCAGAACACTCAAGGAGAATGTCTGTGTTGGAAAAAATATATTCAATAGTAAAAATCCTAATTAAAAGAAAACAAAGCGAAAAATTGGACACAAGTTGATCGGTCAGAAGGAAAAAAGAAAAAAAAGAAGAACTAAAGATTCAGCTAAAGTGAGTAATCGTGAATGATGGTATGATGGGACATATGATTGCCTGCTCGAGTTACAATTCAAGATGTTTAATATGTCGTCAGCAGTATGAAACAGTAGCCGTTAACCAAAAGAGTTATATTGGTTCACATGATACAAATTTTAAACTTATTGGGATCATTTTAGCAGCTTAAAAATAATTTCAATAACTGTTAGGAAAAAAGCACCCTCCCTCCTCCTGCCCCCCCTCCCCCGATACAAAAATAGACTGATCGTGTCAAGGGGATAATGCTGATAGCATGACACCATAATTTACTTAACGTCCCACGTCAGCACTACATAGACAATACACAATGGAGAGTGGGTGTGGCCAAAATGTTTTAATGGAATCCGATTTTAATATAAACAAAGAAAACCTTGTTGAGAACGTCTCCTTAAAAGTAAAGGCGTGTTTACATCCTTCTTATGTTGTTTTTTTTTTCAATCTCAAAGTGGCTCCGACAAAACATACACCCTCCGTTTGAGACAAGGTTTTAAGTAAAATTTGTTCCAACATTTCCTTATGAAAAGCGAGGGTATACAATTTAATGCCTTTATTCTTTAGTATTGAAGATTTTCAACGCGCCGGAAAGTGAAAGACTTTTAAAGTCAGGTTACCCAGGAGGAAGTGACAACTTCCTTTCATCCAGGGATTCTGTACGTCTTTTGTCTCAAGTCTCGAGTTACGACAAAGCGCTTGTATAAGATGATCTCAAACTCTGGACCTGGTGTCCGCTGGCCTTTGAGAGGAATTCCTGTCCCTCCCTGAGAAGGTTGAACTTTTAGTTGAGGCGGCACTCGGTGGTGAGTAAGTGTATGTGTGTGTGTCTGTGTGTGTGCGTGGGGGAATCACAGAGAGGGAACTTAACAATGAGTGGGAGGAGGGTGGTAAAAAAAGACGAAGAAAGAGGAGGGCCAATGATAAAGAATGAGCGAGGGCGACATATAATGTCTTGAAGAATTTTACCACCTCAGCATTAACGTTCATGAAGATGAAGAGAAATTTATATCGTACGATCTATGGAAAAAAAAACAATAGTTTCTGTGTATTATTGGGGAAATTTGAGCTCCGCATTTAACTCATAAAATAAAATAAAACTTTTGTTCCAGCCTGTTGGTTGGGCCAAGCAAGAGGGTGGGGGGAGGAGGGGGGGGGGTGGAGGAGGCAGGAGCTATTTCCAGTTCTGTCCCTGCGCGGTAACAATTAATTTAGCAAAAGCGTCCGTGGTAAGCTTACTGGGCTGTCGCTGGATGGTGGGACACAAACAAACCAACTATGGCACATTCGGTTCTTCTTCCACGAAGACCTATGCTACTAATTTTACTAGAATGGGTTCTTATGTGTATAATGGCTTATCGACTGTAACGATGAAGGACTTCCTAAATTAAAATTTAGTTATTGAAACCCTTATTCAGTAAAGTGTGGACAAGGGGAGATGAACCTGCTCGAGCTGAGATAAATTCCATGACGGGATACACTTATAAAAAGTAGCTTTTGAGAAGCATACTAGAGAATTTGGACTTAACACAACGTGTACATAAATCCCTGTATGGGAAATTTAATGAATGAACCTATATTCAATAATAAATGTATAAGATATAAAGGCAACATTTTTGTTAATTAAAGATTGTATCAAGCGAAATATTTTGCTCGTCAGGGATATGTGTAAAGACGGAAGGTTAATAACGTACCAGGAGTTTGTAAGGCAATTTCAATACCATCTGAACTCGCAACAAGACTGTAATTTGATCTATGATGAAACAGTGAGAAATGACGCAACACAAACCACGTATTTTAGCTTTACGAATTACAAGGTAGCAAATCTAGGCTCCTGAAAGCTTACACCCCAAAAAAGGAGAAATGTTTGGGAGTGAAAGTTCATGATATTCACTCTACAGCAGTGTTGAATCATCGACCCATCCCAAGGTCCGAACAATATTGTTAAAGAAATCATGCCTGGACAACAGCCCCCAATTATGGTGATACAAATTATGGAGAAGAAAAAAGGATAAGTGTGGTAAAAAAAAAAGCAAAACAAATACTCGAACAAAAAACAAAACAAAAACATAAGTACCTTTTAATTCAGTAATTTATTTTCCTTTTAAATTTAATTAGTGCCTTATATTTTACAGTACATGCAATTCAAATCATGGTGTTTTCATTGAAAATACAGTGGAAAAGTATGTGAGCCAATTTTTTTTTTAAGGGGAACTTTTAATTTTAGTGGGCCCAAAATAATTATCATCTAAATTTTGAAGTTCCGATTTTGCGTTTTTGTTTTTGTTTTGGAGGCTATATGGTATAGCTGAAATTTGTGTTTAAATATATTGTTCAGAGGGCGAGACTGAAAAGGGTTTTCACTGTATAGCAATTAAAAAAATATTATTTGAATGCTAACTTCCATCAGCAATAGAGTAGTTCATCCAAGCAGAACATAGTGAGAGCCTTGTCTAAAAGAGGTTCATCCACAGACACATTCAAGAGATTATATTTCCTTCTATTTGGAACTTCTTAATGTGGAGCAGAACATAGTTAAAGCCTTGTAAAATATTATGGCATATCCCCATACACAATTAAGAGAATATCTTTTTCAAGGCCCAAAATTGCTGCAAACATAATGCTGCCACGAATGAACATAGATTCTACAATCACAAAAAAAATTCAAATTTTATGTACAAGTAAATTTTGTGTAATATTTTAACAAAACTACAGATAATTTTCACTCATATTTAATAAATAGGATAAGAACTTGAAACATAAAACAATAGCTATTTTTGCTAATCAACTAAAAGTTTGTTTTAAGTAGCAAGTTACATCCCCTTTCATTTTTGATAAATCGTCTCCCCTGACAGAAATTTCCTGTAGTTTTTCCAACACATCATGACATATTTAAGGATTTAAATCTTTTTTTACACGACTTTTTCCCGATTTTCCGACCTAGTGGGGACCCTGGATAAGCGATGCTGAAAATCGCAATCCGCAATTTTAGCTATACGCACTAATAACAGTGTTTTTGTCCATTTTAATTTGCTTTCCGCACTATATAATGTATTTTTCTTACTACACAATTATTATTCGTTCGAGCCGCCGTGAAAATCGAAACACTCTGCTAGATTAACGTTCTCTAGGCCTCGTCTAAAGAAATATTATTATACAGTGTGAATTAAAAGTTATAGATTAGCACCGTTTCTTTTTCATTACCAGGATAGAAATCTACACTATAAATTTATAAAGTGCATATACGAAACAAGACACGGGCTGGGTCATGTGGGTGGAAAACGTTAATAAGTAGGCTACCGTATAAAGTTATGGAAAAATACGATTATACAACCAAAAAGTCAAAAGAGTGGTCTATGCCTAGGATTACGGTGCATGTAGGCCTACATTTTAATATTCGAAATCTGTACCTTCCTATTATAGTGGTGTCCCATGCGCTATGTACATACACCGTACCTTCTTATTCATGTCTGAATTTTTAGGCCTTTTCAGATATTTATAAATCAGAGAACACGCTTATTATTTTTAACATGAGAACCGACCATAATATAATGATCTTAACTGATTTATAATAGTAATGAGCCTGAAAAATCTACGAAATTGACTGATAGTGTATGTAACGTTTAATTACCTCGTATTTTAACTTTAAGACAATAACTATAAAGGATATAATAATGTCCAATTACGTGTTGTATAAACGTATTCTAATGCATGTACGTCTCTATCAACATTCGCTCTACAGTCTCACTGACACAAGCGGGAAACAAACTTGGATGTTACCACGCGATGCTAATTCACTTTTCTAACCAAGCCATGAACAGGGTTTACACAATTAGTTTACAGTCTTTTTTTTTTTTCAGAGAAAAAATAAATATGATTTGTACAAACTGTTTTGATTTTTTTCTTGTCTGTTTTTGTTTCTTTCAAGCAATAATATTATCATGACAATCTGTTTTTCAAACCACAGTATTATAGTGCAATGTTTGGCGGTAGTCGTTTCCTGTCAGATAGTATGGGTCCAACTTTTGGCGGAGCCTGGGTGTTGGAGCGGTCACTCTCCAGTTTGGCCAGGTCCGAGCGTTCTCCCAGTGGCGATCTGCCGGGAACTTTCAGGAATAACTCATCGCTCGATTCGCTGTCATAGAAAAAACCGATCTCTTCCGCACGCGCTGAATCGTCAACATCCTCCTCCTCTTCCTCTTCGAAAATCTCCTCTAGATTGAACTCTCCTCTCTGGTTTTGCTTGGTTTGTTCTGAATACTGGTCAAACAAAGTATACTTGTTTTCAGGTTTGCTCTGTGGACAAAAAATACAAAGGAAAAGAATTACATTTTTTTAGATCTACTAAACAGTGCTATAGGTTGTAATTTTATCCACGTTGTCCCATGCGCAGTGTAAGTACACCGTACCTTCCTATTTGAGTGGTGTCCCATGCTCAGTGTAAGTACACCGTACCTTCCTATTTGAGTGCTGTCCCATGCTCTGTGTAAGTACACCGTACCTTCCTATTTGAGCGGTGTCCCATGCGCAGTGTAAGTACACCGTACCTTCCTATTTGAGCGGTGTCCCATGCGCAGTGTAAGTACACCGTACTTGCCTTTTTGAGGGGTGTCCCATGCGCTGTGTACGTACACCGTACTTGCCTTTTTGAGGGGTGTCCCATGCGCTGTGTACGTACACCGTACTTGCCTTTTTGAGGGGTGTCCCATGCGCTGTGTACGTACACCGTACTTGCCTTTTTGAGGGTGTCCCATGCGCTGTGTACGTACACCGTACTTGCCTTTTTGAGGGGTGTCCCATGCGCTGTGTACGTACACCGTACTTGCCTATTTGAGGGGTGTCCCATGCGCAGTGTAAGTACACCGTACCTTCCTATTTGAGTGGTGTCCCATGCGCAGTGTAAGTACACCGTACCTTACTATTTGAGCGGTGTCCCATGCGCAGTGTAAGTACGCAATACCTTCCTGTTCATGTCTGAATTTTTAGTCATTTTCAGATATTTATAAAACAGGTAATAAGCTAATTATTTTTTACAAGAGAACCAACCATAATATGATGAGCTTAACAGATTTATAATAGTAGCCTGAAAGAGCCTGAAAAGTCTACGAAATTGATTGCTAGTGTATGTAACGTTTAATCATTTTAACATTAAGACAATAACTATAAAGGATATAATAATGTCCAATTATGTGTTGTATAAACGTATAAACGTATTCTAAGGCCTGTATGTCTCTATCAACATTCGCTCTACAGTCTCACTGACCCAAACGGGAAACAAACTTGGATGTTACCACTCGATGCTAATTCACTTTTCTAACCAAGACATGAAGAGGGTTTACACAATTAGTTTACAGTCTTTTGTTTTCAGAGAAAAAATAAATATGATTTGTACAAACTGTTTGATTTTTTTTTCTTGTCTGTTTTTGTTTCTTGCAAGCAATAATATTATCATGACAATCTGTTTTTCAAACCACAGTATTATAGTGCAATGTTTGGCGGTAGTCGTTTCCTGTCAGATAGTATGGGTCCAACTTTTGGCGGAGCCTGGGTGTTGGAGCGGTCACTCTCCAGTTTGGCCAGGTCCGAGCGTTCTCCCAGTGGCGATCTGCGGGGAACTTTCAGGAATAGCTCATCGCTCGATTCGCTGTCATAGAAAAAACCGATCTCCTCCGCACGCGCTGAATCGTCAACATCCTCCTCCTCTTCCTCTTCGAAAATCTCCTCTAGATTGAACTCTCCTCTCTGGTTTTGCTTGGTTTGTTCTGAATACTGGTCAAACAAAGTATACTTGTTTTCAGGTTTGCTCTGTGGACAAAAAATACAAAGGAAAAGAATTACATTTTTTTAGATCTACTAAACAGTGCTATAGGTTGTAATTTTATCCACGGGATTTCTTTTTTTTTTTTTTTTTTTTTTTTTGGGGGGGTGTTATCAAGACGTTTTCATCGTTAACTATATATTACTTTTTTGAGCAGCATCGAAAGAAAAAACAGAGTATTATAATAAAGTTTGATATTGCATTACAGTATACAAAACCAAGAAACGATTACCCCAGGCACAGCATATTGCTCAAACAATGAATCGATGAACACAGTATGAGACACTTGATGGAGAATCCTGCCTTTTTTCTCAGATATGAGAGTGAAAACCCCAGCACAAGGAGCAAAGCTAAATCTGCACAGTGTAATTTGTTAACTAGTGCTAAAGCCATCAAACGCCAATCTTGTTATGTTCATTAACTTTCTGCTGTTCTGAATCCCTCAACGTCGTTTGTTTAGTTAATAATGGACCCAAAATCACTGACAAATTAAGAGTTTAGTTTGGTCGTTTTTTCATTGAGTGCCTCTTTCTTAACAAGTGTGCACTGAGAAAGCGAGTAAGTGAGCGAGTTTGTTTTTACGGCACGTCAGCACGAACCCATGTTGCCCTAAGACAGTTAGTACATTGTGTGGCAACGGTGAATCCCTTATCTTTCTGAATGATAAAAGCATAAAAATTTGCATATAAAGGTTTTTAAAAGTAGGAGGTATATACAGTGGTTTAAAAGATCCACGCATAGGATTATCACAGTTACATTTTATTATAAACATCAATGTCCTTCAGATATCTCATCAGGCGCTGAGGACTAACATCAGTAAATAATGCTCTATGATGGTTTAGAAGCAAGGTAGGGATTTCTTTCCCGGTGCAAAATTAAACAGTCAACCAGAAGGTGATTTATGGATAGTTGACAGTAGCAGGTGTGATACTGTGAAGGCTCTCTACCTTTTGATAGGAAGGCCTGGGTAAGATGAAAGTGTCCCAGTCGGACTCGACCGAGTACAACCTGGACTTGTCTTCTAGACTGAGACAATACCGCCCAGTGACCGAAATGTGGTTGAACACAGCGTAGATTGTTGTTTGTCAGGTTATTCCATCGCGCCGTCAAGTTCTCTCTTATAAACATATGTATGGTTAACTTTGCATCTGATGCAGGTATCTGCATCTGCATAAGTTTAAACTCGAGCCTGATTTTGGCGAGCTCATCAGCCATTTCCTTTACTTCAATTCCAATAGTGTTCTCTATAGAGGGAGGGAGAGAATTCTCTCCCTCTCTCCGGGTTTAACGTCTCCTAGGTTCCCCTGGGGGATCCTATACGGCGAAAACCAATTCCAATATGGCTGGGGATCCAGTTAATAATCCGCTGATTGGGTTAGACCTAAGCGTACATAACTGAGACCTCTCAGGGTTAGACCATAGAACTATTGGGTAATATTTGTTTGCACTAGTTGACTTACAAGCATCACGTAACTTTTCTGAGAAAGAGGTCAGCCCTATCTGTTATTCTGCCTGTATTATTTCTAAAGATGTGAAAAATTCCTATGAAAAGTGCGATTGAATTAGCGTTGATTTAAACCCATTGACATCGTATCACACGTATAGGTGCGATAAACTAAAATCTAAATGTATGATTGTTTTTTTTTTTATTAGCAATACTCTAAAAGGACATTTTACGCTATTTTACAAATGAAAAGCTATCTCTTTTTGTTTTATTAGTTCCCTTCACTATCAAAGGATTTGGACTTTAAGGACAAGGCTTCCAAAAAAAAGGCAGGGCCACCGAAATGAACACAAACTTGCAGTAAGAGGGAAAGTGAGCTAGAATATATATATAGCTGAAAGCGTTACGTGCCCATTATTTTAAACAATAAATATATCAGTTTCAATCTCTTATAATTTAAAAACACCCAAAATAGTGCCGACCGAGATTGGACAGTTTACATGTTAAGTCTAGTAGGCTTTAGGCCGCACAAAAATACTCTCTAATCATCACTTAGTCATATCTATGCGACATGAAAAAAGTTAATTCAGCCCGTCCTGATCCCGAGCATTATAAGAATAATGTTTATTGCAGCCGGGCCCTGTCTCGTGTATGTACGGGATGACTTGAATTATTTGAAGGACGTCAACAGCGTTTAGAGACTTCGAGTTTTCTCGGTTATTTCCGACAATCTCTTAGCTTTACGGGAGTACCCGAGCTGTCGCGTTTTCACTATTTTCAGTGTTTAAAATTCCCGATTGAAGACTGGGTGAAACCTCCAAACAAACCGGGCCGGGTCAGTTGATGTAGAAATAAATCACTATTACCCTTCCTGTACAAACGTTGTCCTTTAAAGTTTGAGCCTGTGGCTTTCCCTTCTCCTTTTGAAAGCTTAGGTTAACTTAACTGATTCAAATTTCATATGTTTTGAACCAATATAGATCTAAACCACAATACTGCAGATTTGAAAAGTTCAGCTTATTATGTCTCAAATAAAAAAAATAAAAAAAGAATGTCTAGGCCCAGCGCTTCCTTGTATACGATGTGACTGTGTTGAGTTAAGGGCGACCTCTAAACAACAAGAAAGATGCGAACCTTTTTGCTGATGACGGCGTAGCCCGGCCAGCGGGCCCAGCCGCTAGAGCCCTTGAGCGTGGCGGGGACGGTGGCGAGACAAGCCCCCGCCTGCCCCAGCAGCTGGGTCCTCAGCACCGTCGTCTTGAAGTCGCCCCAGGACTTGCCCGCCAGGTACAGGCTGCGCAGCTCTTCCTCTGAGGGGAAACTGGACATTTAAACACATTAGGGAAGTTGGGAAGTAAATCTGTATGGTGCTGTTGCACACTACCAACATTAATAAAAGACTAAAACAGTATTTTGTTGTGGCGGGAAGAAACCACAAAACAGACACCACAAAACAGACTGACAGTCACAGAAACCACAAGACAGATTGACAGTCACAGAAATCACAAAACCGACTGACAGTCACAGAAACCACAAGACAGATTGACAGTCACAGAAACCACAAAACAGACTGACAGTCATAGAAACAACAAGACAAACCGACAGTCACAGAAACCACAAAACAGACCGACAGTCACAGAAACCACAAAACAGACTGACAGTCACAGAAACCACAAGACAGACTGACAGTCACAGAAACCACAAGACAGACCGACAGTCACAGAAACCACAAGACAGACTGACAGTCACAGAAACCACAAGACAGACCGACAGTCACAGAAACCACAAGACAGACTGACAGTCACAGAAACCACAAGACAGATTGACAGTCACAGAAA
>RQTK01000678.1:23974-56995 GCA_003991915.1 Elysia chlorotica | reverse complement strand
AGAGAGAGAGAGAGAGAGAGAGAGAGAGACAGACAGACAGACAGACAGACAGACAGACAGACAGACAGACAGAAAGAGAGAGATAGAGAGAGAGGCACAGACAGACAGACAGACAGACAGACAGACAGACAGACAGACAGACACGATAACAATGACAGAGATAGAAAGACAGACAGACAGACAGACAGACAGACAGACAGACAGACACGATAACAATGACAGAGATAGAAAGACAGACAAACAGACAGACAGACAGACAGACAGAGAGTCAAATAGTGACACAGACAATGACAGATTATATATATTATGACAGATTTACTTGAGTTTAACTGTGAGGTCTCTTTAAAGTTGCCCATATGGCGACGGGAGATCAGAGCGGAATGCTCAGGACTTTTTCACTATGATGTCATCAACTTAAATAGTAGGGGAAAACTAACAAAACCTCGGCGCAAGTGGTAGAGCGTTTGTCTCCCAGTTGAAAATTCACCGATTCGAAACTCATGTTAGACCAAAATGCATTTGTCCAATCTTATCCCCTAATGGTTGGATCCTTCTCAGTAAATTTTGACTCTCTGAGAACCCGGTACCCCTGCACTGACTGTATGTTGCAACGCCTAAAATTGTCAGAAGTAAGTCTTGGGACCCGTCAGATAATAGCCTTGTTGCTGACGTGGGATGTTAAAAATCAAATCATTGCAGAAAGTCTACATTGGTTTTGCTCATTACCAATTTAAAATTTTAACAAAGTTAGGAATGCCAAGGGAATCAACCATGTACAGGCAAAGTGTGGGGCAAGAAAATATGAGATTACCTCTCGTGGATTAGAATGTTTCGGTCACTCTTTTTGTTTGTTGTTTTTTGGTGGGTTTTTTTTTATTATTACATTTAGGAAAAGTTTTAGTCAACAGGCAAACGGATGAACATTAGTGCATCATCACAGAAGTTCCGGATAGGTCAATATAAGGTGGTACCTTTTTCAGAATTTAAAGAAACATGAATTGAAAAATATACTAAATAATAATTATTATATCTAGCGTTTTTGGTCAATCGTTTTTGTTTACCTAAGGGATGTCCCAATATTGTATCAACTGATATACATTGTGAAGAAAAGCTGAAACTTGCCTGTGTACTTTTCTTCTTTTTCTGTTTTTTAATCTTCATTAAAAGATTTTTTTTAATTTGACTGTTTCTTGCATTAATAATAAATTTTGAAAAAGATTTGTAGCTATGTAAGAAAATGAATAGGACTTCAAATGTTTTATTGTAATTCTATCTAACTTATTGTCTCTTCGTTTTTCTCTCTCAATCTCCTTCCTTCCTTCTCTCTCTCTCTCTCCCTCCCTATTTGTCTCGCTCTTTATCTCTCTCGCTCTCTATCTACTATCTACCTATCTATCTATCTATCTATCTATCTATCTATCTATCTATCTATCTATCTATCTATCTATCTATCTATCTATCTATCTATCTATCTATCTATCTATCTATATCAATAAATTATTATTATTATTATATCTACCTACATATCTACCTACGTACCTACGTATCAATCTACACTTATACCGACCTAGACCTATCTATCTACCTACCTACCATCTACCTACCTACCTACCGATGTACCGATGTACCTATCTACCTATGTGGCTGACCTGCCAAGATGTAGAGGAACTCCGAGTAGGCCGACTTGTGCGTGAGGTCCCGGCTCAGCTGCCGCATGTTTGCGGACAGCCGCACCATGGCGCGGATCATGTGAGAGTACCAGCGGAAGTTGCGGATCTTCCTCTTCCGGATGCGCTGGCAGATTCATATTAATCACATTTCAGCGACAATACAGTTAGGGCTTAAATTTGTTTTAAATGAACTCTTTCCAGAAAACAAAACATTTCTAAAGGATAATAAACATTTACTGTTATACTGTTTACTGTTATCTGTTCAAACGGCTCTGTTTTCTCATTAAGGGAAGAGAGAGAGAGAGAGAGAGAGAGAGAGAGAGAGAGAGAGAGAGAGAGAGAGAGAGAGAGAGAGAGAGAGAGAGAGAGAGAGAGAGAGAGAGAGAGAGAGAGAGAGAGAGAGAGAGAGAGAGAGAGAGAGAGAGAGAGAGAGAGAGAGGGAGTTCCGCGCCTAGAATCCCCTTTGGGATCCTGTCAAACGACAGGAAATTGTTCAGCCTCATTGGGGTCCCTTTTTAGAGCCGGTGAGCAATCAAACAATTCTACAGCTCTATATGGCGTAATTTGTTGGACTGACAATTAATTACTAGTAAAGAGGAGTCGATGTTGACAATAGGCCTAGATGAAGTCAAGGTTACAGAGAGTTGATGGGAGTTGTGAATCTTCTAGAGTGTCAAAAATATCCAATTTGGAAAGAATAAAGACCTTAGTCACACTTACATAATGAAGTAAATAATGCTGGTCTGAAGCTATATAAGTATGAAAAGACTGGCCTGTTATAGGTTGGTCATTTGAGTTAAAGATTAGTACATGTATTGTCAAACTACTTATTGTCAGACTTTCTGGTGAACATAAGAGCAGTTGTGAGGATGGCGTTCAAAATTTTGCAAATGATTATGGTTGAAGAGTGTGTCATCAATCTGTCATGTAGTGGACTCGCATTGTAATTCTGTAAGCTGCATGTACATTTCATGCCGACGCCCATCAAATAACCAATCAAACAAACGATGGCGTAATGTACAGTCATATATCTGGGCGGTTGCTTACTATTATCTACAGTGTCTCAAACATTTGTATTTTAAGTAAATATAAAATACAATGTAAACACTTTTAAGTAAAATAGGTTGGGGATGAAAACAAGCAATGTCATATTTGGGTAATTTGATAAGGTAAAAAAATTCAATTGATTAATCTATATTGGTCTCTCAGTAATAAGATCAAAATGGATGTCTCTCTTTTTAAAGTAAGTTTTTTATTAAGACGCAAGGGAGAAAACTGTGAAATTGCTTGTTTTGCATTGAGTTGTTCGAGTTACCTCTTGCTCCGGCAGATGCTCGAAAGAAGGAAGGGCGTAGAAAACGGAACTTTTCCGCATCGGTTTGGGCGGAACAGAGTTCCTCCTGCAGTTAAAGTGACAGGTTTATAGATCTTATATAGATTTAGATATACATGTAATAGATAGATAGATATCTAAATAAAAACTCATGGACATGTACTTTAATTGAGTGTTTCATAATTAGCACCATGATAAAAGTCATAAAACTATAGTGTCAGGCGAGATATTCTATTTAGGTAATTTTTTTGGTTAACTTGTTGGGGTGGTTGGTTCATCAGAATACTCTCCTTTCTAAGTAAAACACTGCAGTGGAATTATATACTGTTTGTATTCGGCACTGACTGGTTCGGCTTAAATCCTTTAGATAGCGATATCATCAGATCTCGCGGGTTTGACTTATTCTGAGTTTCCCTGGAGAAGTCAATCTGCGCCTGTCGGTATTGTGCTGTTGTGTGTGTATAGTTGGTCCAGTTCTGTGCGGTTAGCCTAATGTAGTTATTATATTTTGAGCCTCTTCAAATCATTGTTAAGTGCCTCTGGGTGCGATAATAGTTGATGTGTATCTACTTCTGTTTTCGTCGTACGAAAACAGTTATTCAATGCGACGGGGGCTGGGTTGGACGGGTATCTTCTAAGATCACACCCAAAGAATCCCAAGGGTTAAGGGTAAGAGTGGAACTTCTAAACACTTTCAGCACATTCATCGGTTTGTCATAACTGTTAGAAAGCGAGCTCCAAGGGCCTTTCATCGTTGACGCTATTTGTCGCCCTTCGTCTTTGACGCTATTTGTCGCCCTTCGTCTTTGACGCTATTTGTCGCCCTTCGTCTTTGACGCTATTTGTCGCCCTTTATCGTTGACTCTATTTGTCGCCCTTTATAGTTGACGCTATTTGTCGCCTTTCATCGTTGAAGCTATTTGTCGCCCTTTATCGTCGACGCTATTTGTCGCCCTTTATCGTTGACGCTATTTTGTCGCCCTTCATCATTGACGCTATTTGTCGAGCATTTGATCAAAAAAGAATCGAATCTGTAACCTACACAGTTGAATTAGTACAAAAAAATCATGTGGATACCTACTTAATGTTCATGTAATATCATACTTTATAATAATTGGCAAGACAAAAGGGCGGTCGAATTAATACGCTTTGAAAGCTGTACACAGGTCCAGATTGCCTTTTATACTCAATGAAATTATAGACAAGCTCAGTCAGATGTTGAAGTAAACTGCTGGTCGGGCGCTCACCTCATGGAGGTAAAGATGGAGGGAAGAGAGTCTGGCGGAGCTTGTTGCTGTTTCTTCAGATGGGCGAGCAGAGGGGCCACCGGCTCGTCCTCCTCTCCCTCTTCTTCTCGTGCCCCACCAGAGAGCAGCATGTGCAGTGCTCGCGCCCTGTAGGTTTCTTGGGCCCAACCCTGTTCATTATAAGTATGTACACATATATCAGAGCAGAATGTTATTTCTTGAATATTTTCAAAGGACTCTGTAGTAAAAAAAAATGTCGGCTTTGTATTTCGAGCTGACTTGAGAAAACAGTTCCATGTATTACCTATTAGTGTATAGAAAAGCAGTCCAACAACTATAGAGGCTTTAACAGACGGAGCCTGATCTAAGGGCCAAATAATGATGATAATGTGCCGAGTAGAAGGTGCGGGTTCGATCCCCGCCCATGTCCTCAGTCTAAAATATGTCTCTGTCTACTTGTCTTATCTGTTGATCTCAAGCTAGATCTAGGTTTGTGGCTGTCCCTTCTAACCTATTTTCACCTTATTTCCCTCAGTCATTAGCATCATTATTTGGTCCCTAGATCTATCTCCGTCTGTTAAAGCCTCTATACTTGTTGGACCGTTTTTCTGTATCATAATTCTATTATTTATTCTGACTAACGTGAACCTTTAGGGGTCCTATAGAGAAACTATTTTGTTTACACTTGGACAGGTCTAACTCAGCAAAGTACAATTTCTCAGTCAAGGCAGGTTGTGTGTAAAGTCCTTTGCCAGGAGCTTTCATTTTTGTGAAAGCCGATGGCAGAGTGGTTAAACACAATGATCTTCGCCTTGCCAAGGCGAATTAGTGCCAAGTAGAAGGTGTGGGTTCGATCCCCGTCCATGTCGTCAGTCTAAAATATGTCTATGTCTACTTGTCTTATCCGTTGGTCTCAAGCTAGATTTAGGTTTGTGGCTGTCCCTTCTAACCTATTAGTGTATAGAAATATTAGATTTGTGTAATGTGAAAAACGTACCTTCACCAGTTGCTCAATTCCACCGTGAGAGAAGATCTTTTTGTAATTCTTCAGCTCTTCTATTTTAGTCTCTTCATCGACGAGATCTCTGCCCTGTGGACTCTTGGTCCGCGTGTGGATCGTGCTGCTCCACCAGCCCTCTGAGTTGTGCTTGTTGTAGAAGTCGTACGTGCTGAATGTGAACTCAGACCGGACACACAGGTTCTTGAATTTCGGGCCGATCTTCCTGCTGACCTCCTTGCCGTGCGAGTTGTCCGGTGCGGGCTGTTTTGGAGCATCTCCCAGAGCTGACGTGGACCAACGCAACTGGCGCATGCTGCGATTTGGCTCGGATGGTTTGTATCCGTGATCGAGAGTTCCTTCAGGGTCTTTTGCACCGTGTGGACTCTTTTGGCGACGTTTTATGTCAACTTTTATATTGAAAGACTCTGATGTATCAGGATCACGGACTTCGGGTTTTACCTTGTTGCTTCTATTTTCCTTTGTAATATCGGGATTTTGTTTCACAGTCTTGGTAGGGTGAGTTTTCGGATTTTCATCTTTTGAAGATTCCAAACCTTTCCCAGTCAGATATCCCTCACTGAGAACCGAGTTTTGGGGTGTAACCGGTTCTACCCGCCTGCGTCTATAGTCCATGTATTCATGGACAGATGTGGCCACCCCTCGAGTACACGCCGCAGCCGCCAGTCTCTGGCTGTCTAGAACTGGGACTCGGCTCTCCCAGTACCCGCCTGGTTGGGATGTACCGGATCCACGGGCCACCCGTCCGGGCCGGAACCCGGGTCCGTGGGAATCGGTCGGCTTGGCGAGTCGCTTTGAGAACTGCGGGATCATGTTGGGACAGCTCACGTTGGGCGGGGGGAGGGACACCCGTGTCGTGCCGGCCTGGTGAGCCATCCTCAGGGCACTGTTACTGCTGTCAAGTGAAAAACAAACGGTGGTTTTTTAATCGTACGAAAATCTTTTTGGACAAGTTCTGTATAGTCAATAAATCACTGCTACATAAGAACACTGCTCCATTGTTTAAATTCAGTACAAATAAAACGAAACTTTAATCGTGGTTACATCCATGCCCTCAACCAATGAGTAACTGGCTTCAGGTATGTATACCCATAACATATTATGCTTCTAGATAAATGTCAAACGGACTCAAAATGAATTTTATGCCAACCGAAAAGAGTCGTGGAAATCACAACCTTGTAATTTTGAGGTCTCATGGTGAGCCTATATTATCAATATGGCTGATTCATCAATAATTTATTTGGTAATAAGTTGCTGCTGGATCAGAAACAAAACACGATTTTAATAGAGAAAAATACATAAGGATACATTATTTACTATTCAATGAACCATCACTGCATAAGCACAACCTTTAATTGGTTGATATCAGTACAAATAAAACGAAACGTTAATCGAGGTTATATCCAAGCCTTCATCTTTTGACCATAAATCAATCTGTAAAATGTTTGATATCATTTAACTATTATTATTTTAACTGTAGAGGAATTCAAGACACCTTAAGAGGATTATATGCTAAGTGAAATTATTAATTAGAACTATAACCGTGTTACCTTTCAACCTCACCCTAAACTTATATAATCATTATGACGATTGAATCAATCATTCATTTGGTATTTAATGGCCCTGCTAGTTGTAAATTGGATGCAAGGCACCAAAATAAAACATAAGTATAGTGCAGCTCTAAGAATTCAAAGCAATACAAAATCTTGTTGGTGCCTTGCATGCTGTTTACCAAGCGCTACTGCATTTCTCTACTGTATTAGATAGAAACAATATCGGCGTGATTGGTTAAAAATAAATAATGGTTTGGCGCCAATTTCACTAGGGCTTTTAAACAATAATACTTTTCTGAGACTTCCGTACGGTAGTTAAAGAGGAGCTGACGTTATATGAATGTATTAAACTAAAATGTGTACAATCTCACCGTTAACCGGGTAAAGGTAGCCTGGGCTACATCAGGTTGTTACCAAGGTCAGGTCAGTTATACCGAACTCCTGGCGATATCCACTAGACCACATGAACCTCTCGGGACAGCCTTTACCATAATGATGGAATCTCTAACTCTAAGACACCAGGAAGAGAGATTTCCCTTGCCAGAGGGGCCTATAGTACACCCTATGATATATCACCAACAGATCTTCAATTCCCTTCTCCCTCTACCACTGTTACTCTTTAGAGATACCCAATGGGCCGTGTCGGGCTTGAGATAGGGACCCCGTTATCATTTATAATGATATACAACAGAGTTCTTTTTGCAGTCAGTGAAAGCGGAGATCAGAGCCATTTAAAAGCTTTCAATTTTCCACAATAACCCATGGCCGCGATTGTCCGTCTAGGAGCGCGCTTAGAAATCGGGCGCTTTCTCTGAGACATGGGGCGGCTGTACAGTAGACTCTACGTGAACCTTGGTCTCGCTGCGTGCTTTGCTAAGTATCATTGGCTCCAGCGACAGCCGGCGTTCAGCTTGAGAAAGGTTTTGTATGCTGAAAAAGAAAAACCGCGTGCCAGTTATAAAAGAAAAATAGAAGAATAGAAGTTAAAAGGAACGCAGGCCTGAAAAAAAATGGGGGGGTGGGGGACAAGGTTAGAGAACCGATCGGCAAGAAAAAATGTGTCCTTTTTGCTCTATTCAAAGGAATAGCAATTAAAACATAAAGATTGTGAACTAATTGTGTAACATGTATATCGAGAATAACCTCGATCGATTAGTTTGTAGGAACAAGAGCAGTGTCATTAGACAGGCATGATTTGTATGGGCTGATTTCTATCTGTGCCTACTCGTTATTAATGTTGTATTGCTCTTCTTCGTTATGACTAAATATTGTTCCTTATATCAGTGTATCTTTGTCTGTGTTTCGAATTCTCTCTAAATATCTATCTATCCACTAATCTACAAAACTGAGTGTATATATATATTTAAATATCTATTTGTTAATTTAATAATACACATACACATACATATATATACGTCGAAGCCCAAACAGCCCTTCGGAAGTGTACAAAGAGCACATATTTTCTTTCCTAAAAAAAAGTGCTTGTCTGGTGCAATATGGCAGCGAGTTTCGCGAAAACTTAAGCATTGTAATTTGATGAAACAGGAGTAGGGTAGGTATTTTTCTTAAGGGCGTCGAACTTTTTAGTATCGATTAGTTTAAAATATCAATCATGCACGTATTTTAAGCTTGTTGTCATGGAAAGGTAAACATTGTTTTTGTCTTGAACGTGTACATTTTTGGATGACTTTTATATCGTATTTGTACTTGTGAGAAACTTCATATCCTGTGAACACTACGCTGCTGTTGAAATGTTAACAATTAGCTCACCTAAATTTAACATTTGCTTTGGATTATTAAGATTTATCTAATTGGAAAAATATTTAATAATTTAGGAGTAAACTTGAAGAAAACCAACATGAAAAAGGGGGTTGGAAAAATGAATTTCTCTCCCAATTTTTGCATGTGTTCAAAATTTTGATGTCAGAGTTGCACTTTGAACAGATATTCAGCGCATGTTTATACATAACACATAAAACCGCTATATATATATCTAATGTATCGATATTCATGACCTCTAAACATGTGTCCAAGTGATCAATCATACACGATTAAAAAACGTGTGTGTGTGTGTATAAAAAAATTTAAAACACTTGTTATACAAATGCAGTGGCCAAAATGTTTGAACAGCTTTTCCACCTTGGATCGGGTCGTGTTTCCCTGTCCTGAAGTTACCAGGATCCTTACAACCCTACCGTGACCTTTTAAAAGCAAAACATTAT
The DNA here is from genome assembly GCA_003991915.1 of Elysia chlorotica. Taxonomy (NCBI): domain Eukaryota; kingdom Metazoa; phylum Mollusca; class Gastropoda; family Plakobranchidae; genus Elysia; species Elysia chlorotica. Next base: position 47,952 of record RQTK01000678.1, on the reverse strand, counting down.
AGATTTCAGTGCGACTCTCTCTCTCTCTCTCTCTCTCTCTCTCTCTCTCTCTCTCTCTCTCTCTCTCTCTCTCTCTCTCTTTCACTCTTTCTAAATCTCTATCTCTTTTTGCCCGTCTCTCTCTTTGTCTCTCTGTTTCTCTCGCTCCCCCAGTCTCTATCTTTCTCTTTCGTTGTCTGTATGTCTGTCTGTCTGTCTGTCCGTCTGTCTGTGTCTCTTTCTTTCTTTTTTTTCTCTCAGTCTCTCACTCTCTATCTCTACGGTCCTTTATAATTATTATATTGAAACTTTTTTTGATTTAGCGACTAAACCTTCTTAGTTTCCATTATAAATCGTTAATGTCCCTTTCATTTCGTTTTAATATAATTATTTATGTTGCTTCTCCTAGAATTGTACAAATTAATGAAAGTGCTTTTTCTTCGTCTCCTTCCAGTGGGTGCGTTGTCTGAATGTACACATTACTGAAAATGAGAAGTACTTTTTAGGGTTCATCTATTATGCCGTATAATTTAATCTCCAAACTAAACTTTCCTCCTTTATATTTTTTTTGGTTATGTGGTTAAATGATTATAGTATCGTTAAAAACTTAAGAGCTTATATTTTTTGGAAAGGTTTTTTTTAACCCGTTTTCTTTTAGTGTCTGTTGTGATCATTCCGCTTGGAACACTCTCCAATATCTTTGCCAGGGTTCTTTAAATTTGGAACTAGACAAAAAGAAAGCGTCAACGCAACCCTCTATAGATTCTCTATGTGCTCCTATTTTAAACGCTACAAATGAGAAACATTCAAAATCCTTCGTCGACTTGCAACCAGAACAAAAGCTCCTCCTCTATAACCACTTGTGATTGCGCCCCTTCAATGGTTCCCATAAGGGTTCGATCTATTTTGTGTAGAAATGACGTAACGACTGAAACGATTCTTCCATTGAGGGCTTGAAACACAGTTACAGCCTAGCCCGTGTTCTGTGATCGAACAAAAAAAGTGTTCTTTCCGCTGTGTCTTAGGAAGGACTTTCTGCACTATTAAACTTTTTCAAATACAGAAATAGATTCACTTATTTATCTACTTATTCATTTTTTAATCAGTTTTTCAATTTTCTTCATTTTGGTGGAGGTTTTTTTTATTTACTGTTATGTTTTTAGCCTTGTTAAACCATAATTGAAAACCTTTTGTTTTTTAATAATTACTATTAGAGAATCAAATTGTGGATAGTTAGACACAAGGTTATTTTTTCAAAAAAAGGAATGGGTGAGAAAGAATTAGGAAAGTAGCCCATGTTACTATTTTACTCTTTATTAATACTATGTTTTCCTCAATACAATAAACGTACTAACTTTCTCGTAAAATATTTCCACTCGCTATCGCGCTTTGTGGAACCTTTTGTTTCAAACTTTTTGCTCTTTTCTAGATATCGGCATCTTCTGTTGCCAGTCCTGCGGGAAGGATGAGGGTTTTTGTTATTTATTTTTCTGTGCAGATACATACCATTGTGTCGTGTGTTAGTAGGAATGTGAAGCGGGACTAAAATCTCAAGAATACAATGTCATTTCATTTTTTTTTTAGATCCTTTTGTATTTCAGTAGATCAAAGTAATGTTTACGTTAGTGAATTAACAATTTGAATGTTATGGTAATCGAATAGTTTCTTTGTCTTTTTTTTTTTTTTTTTTTTTTTTTTGGGGGGGGGGGGGAGCAATGTCGAATGCGGGGAAGATATTTCTTTGTCAAAACCATAGATATAATAATTTCTAGTTATTATTTTATTGAAAGTAGTGCCAAATATACTTGTTGTAAGTGTTTGTTGTTGTTTTTTAAGTAGCCGTGAGTTAGCTTAATATGATGAAAACAAAGCCTTTTAAGTTGCGGAGAGAACGCGGTCTGTGTGTTGATCTTTATAAATATATCTTTGTAGGGTCTTGAGGGAAAAACTAAGGAATACAGAAAGTTTCAAATCAATTGGAACAGCAGTCAGGAACCAAACGCTCCGGCAATACCCAGCCTTTTTTGAGGATTGTGCAAGTAGCTTTTTTGTTTTGTTTTGTTTTGTTTTTTAATATAATACTGTTTATAAAATAAGGCATCGCAGAAAAAAAGAAAGATGGTTTTTGTAATAGCCCCTCTTTCTGTTTCTCGGCATCATTTACAAAGACTTACTTATAAAGATAGCAAAATATAAGCAAAATTAGTATATTGTCTACTTTAAATAATAAGCATCTCAATGAGTATTCTATTTTAATCATTGGCATATACATTTTGTTTGTTTATGTGAAAGGGACGTGTTCTTTGTCGGGGCCTGTGTGTCAGATATCACCAACACAAGCCCAATGACGCACATCTTGATAATGTGACAACCGTAAAATCATCAGAGGGAATGTTCAATTATTTTGACGGTCGGTGGGTAGACTTAGCAAGCGGAGTTTGAGACCGTTTCGCCGCAACTGTATCTTTGACCGTGACCAATTTCTCCGCGAGTTGCTCTCCCAAGAGGGACCCAGCGCCGAAGTCGGCGACTACTGGCAGATGCTGACACCGGGGCTCTGAGCGTGGAGGCAATTACAGCCCTGGGCCGGCTTGATTGGCCACAGATCCTGCTCGCCTCCCCCTCCGACCGTTTCTGTTTTGGGCTGGGCAGGGGACGTAACTGCCATATCTTTTATTTTTCAGACTCCAGCCTCCCGGCGTGCCCAGCTTGTTGTCGGGACTTCCGTTTCCAGTAAGCTGGGCTGCGCATGCGTGTGGCGGCGGCGGTGATGGGCGCTGGGGAATCCAGGGAGGAGTGTAGAGGGTCCGAGCCTGTAGAGGGAGATGTTGCAATTTTCTCGCTGATTACCCGCGAATGAGGAGTTACCTAAGCGTGTTGACCTTATCTGCTCGATAATTGGCAGAGTAAACACGTTTACTGACATGGCGGGCTGGCCTTTGAGGCAATCTAGACCAGAACGACTTGAGATGTTTCCTGCGATTGCAGGCGAGTTGTGGCAGGGGCGTATATGGAAAAACTCGGCTGTATCTTGGCTTATGCGTCCTGCTCACATTTTTTTTCTGTCTGCACGTTTGTTTGTTTTTCTGTGCTTTTTTTCAAAAGAAAATGCTTCAAATAAAGCAAACAACTGTATTTTTAATATTTCTAAAGTGTAAGTCTATATTTGCTGTTTTATACAAGAGAGAGGTTACATTTTGAAAATGCAACCTCTTATTTCAACGCAAAAAAATTTTTCTTTTCTTTTCCACCGACAACTAAACATTATTTTTCTTAAAACTGAGAAATGTGATGAAAAGACTCTTAAAGTTAAAAAACAGCCAAATAGAACCGTGTCTCCATATTCAAAAATTGATAATAACTTTTTTTACATCTATTTTTTCTTTCTGTTTATTTTTATTTGTCTAAGCCATTAGACACGAAACTGGTTTATTTTTATAATTGCCTACATTTTTTTTAATATGAACATTTTTTAAATTCTTAAGTGCTAGTCTCGTAAAAACAATATTAATCCATACATGCACAACGAATAAAAGCTACCTCTCCTTTTACTTCTATCAATGTCTAAATGCTTTTTAGCCATGACTACCGGTAATTAAAAACATTTCTAATACTACGAATATTACCACTACTACTACTACTACTACTACTACTACTACTACTACTACTACTACTACTACTACTACTACTACTACTACTACTACTACTGCCGCTGCTGTTGCTATTTTTGTTTCTGTTACCAGAACAGTAAATGTTACTGTTATCACTGCTTTTCTTCGATCTTATTTTTCTCGTACTTTCACAACTGTGTAACCCATGCAGTACGGTGCATACACTGGTACACCGGTGTACACAACTATTAAAGCCCGAGGTGTTAACACTAGCCTAGGCTGTATCGGATTAACACTGAACCAAGCCCTTTGAAATCAAAGACCAGGGATGTATGGATCCTCTCCTTACCCACTGGTATCCATTCACCACAGGTATCCATTTCCCCCCACCTACAAGAGCCTGGGTTATCCAACTGTAATTCCATTATATCCTCTCGTAATCCGATAGTTATCCCGTGTGCTTGAGTTTCCTAAATATAGATAGGCGCCTGAAGGAACACATGGTTAGGATTTCAGCTGTACTCTTTGCTTTTTCTAATTATTTCCCCACAGCTTCCAAAAAATTAAGGTAGCATATTCTATTCAGTGCCAGTTAACTATTTGGATTTTAAAAAATGCTTTTATTCTTTGTTTATTTTTGCAATCTTTATTAGTATTTCATTATACTTTTGCATTATTAAATTGAACTTGGAAACAAAGTGTGTGGCTCAATTGAACATTAAAGATCTATCGTTAGGTGTCGCTACAGGACGTTGGTTTAAAACTGTGTAGCCGGTCTGCGATGGGCTGGTATTTCATCATTATATCTTGCATCTACAACATTTTGCAGAAATCTAGGACAGTATGAGTAATCCGCTTTTTGTTTTATAATCAGGTGTTGTTGAGTTGTTGTTTTTCTTTGGGGCGGGGCGGGGGGGTGTCACAAGCAAATAAAACAGAGACAAATTATTATTATTTTTTCATGTCTAGTATTTGAAGCATAAAGCCTACGTTTAAATTAACAATTACTAAACTTAATGTTATGTGTGCTATTAGAAACGCTTCAGTCTTGTGCCACTATAGCAAAGGTTATCAAGACAATCGAAAGACTACGAAGTTGAATAGTATAATTCTTCCATTAATTTTTTTTTTAATTAGGAATCGTTCAAATCATTTGAAGCAAATTTTTCTCTTAAGTGTTTTAATTTTTTTATATGATTTGATCAGTTGCCATGTCATGATGCGATTTGGAATTTTAAAAAAATTGTTTACCACCCTAATCAAAGTAATTCTATCAGGATAAATACAGACGACTTTGGACTTTTATCAATGCCAAGTTTAACTTTTTTAAAGCCATGGAATTTTAAGAATCATCTAAATTAAAAAGGGTCTTTGTGCAAGTTACCCACCTCAGGAATTAAGTCCTAGAATCTTAAATAGTTTTATCAAAACCTTTCATAATTATGATCCTCTAACACCCCCCTCCCCCACCAAACACACCCATCTTTTAAATTGTATATTACATTCTTAGTTTTTAACATTAAGATTGGGGGACTACCTGATTTGAAAATTGCAAGTCGCAGTTATTGATTTCACACATTAGGTCAAAGAAATGCAATAAATTATTGTACTTGTTGATTAAATGCCATAAAATAAGCTGTCGAAGATCTCGCTAATAATATTCTCAAACGTAAAACCAGAAGCAAAAATAAATAATATAGTCTTCATAATTTCTTTACGAAGTTGGTAGTTGAGACGAAATAATTTGATACATGTCCTAGCTTCAATGTTTTAACACTTTTATAACCTATATTCTTTTACCGTGGAAGTGTTGACATGGCTATTAATCAAATATAATATAATTCAACTAGAAGGCGTTTACCTTAAACAATTTTTTTTCACTGAGGGCTCTGGGTATAAAAAAGAAAGTTTCCAACAGCAGCAATAATTAGTTCCATGAAACAAAAGTCATAGCCGAGAGAGAGAAAGATTTTTAGGAAAGAATATCATGTCAATTATCTTTCATTTTTATTTTATTTGTTTGCATGACGGTCGCTCATACAATAAATAATTCAATATTGGAGAAATAGCATTAAAACCTGAAGGTTTTACTTGAAGTTATTTTTTAACTTAAAGAAAATAAGAAAAGTTATATAAGAATAAGATATAGGGCATAGAATACTAGCCCGGAAAAACATGTTAAACACGCTTAACTTTTACTTCTCTTAAGAAAATCTTTAATTCATTTTAAAAAAAAAGTGCCTTCGCACTAGCAACCAAACTGTCGTGTTTCTTTTTATTTTTATTTTTTAAAAAAAGACTTCAAACACACTTGAGTTTATTTCTTGTAGAACTCATTTGACTCAATTCTGTAACCTACTCTTCAGAATAAACAACTTTTCATATCAGATTAGTTCAACATGGTCACCAATGATATGGAGTCATTGCAACTAATAAACATTTCGTTTTAAACTTGTATTCTCAGATTATGGATCAATATTTCTAATTCAGGATTTTCAAAACCTACCATTGTTGACTACTGTATAACTTTTTTTTTCTGAGGTAGCAGTAAATATTTTTCATTTTCATTATTCTGATTCCTTGATAAGTATACAACCTCCAAAGATGAGTACAATGTACCAAGACTCGGAACTTTAATATCAATTACAATATTTGACACATACATGTATCTACAGTTATAATGATCATAACACAATCATAACTTAGAACCTCATTATACCAAACTCCTATCGAAAATTCCAGTTATCTTAATACTCTTAATTTTTTTTTTTCGTCTTTGCTTGTTGTTGTTTGTTGTTTTGTTGTTGTTTTGTTTTGCTTGTTTAGTTTGTCAGGTATTTTTACAGCCCCTTGTGTTACGATCGTTACGAAACCACATCATTTTGTGCTTCCGAATATGGATGCTCTTAAAGTGATTTCCTTAATAAGATAATATATCTTGATGATATAATAGTGACATGCTGAATACCTCTCTGTTGGAGGCAAAGCAAAGCGGTATGTAGAGAGCGTAACATCACGCCCATAAAGGCCCATTCGCCTGGCCTTGCATGTCTAGAGGTGGAGGAAGTACGCGAGGAAAAAAAAAAGATAGAGAGAGTGCGCACGAGGGAGAAAGAAAGATAATAAGAGAGAGAGAGAGAGAGAGAGAGAGAGAGAGTGAGAGAGAGAGAGAGGGAGAGAGAGTTAGGGAGAGAGGGTTAGGGAGAGAAGTGGGATAAACTGAAAGAGAGAGAAAATATCGCTAAGTCTTTGAAGTTGAAACTTTATTATTGTCTTTCGGAGGGCTGAAATCTTGGGAGTAAATAAACGACAGATAGGAGATTTAATAAAAAGACATATACCCACAACAGAAAGAGGAAAAGTAATTTGATTTCCTAGACTTTACTGTGTTCTCCACCTGAAAAACATCACGTAACAATAAAAAGAAAAGAAAAGAATGTTTGTGTGAAGTTAGCATTGCTCAGGCAATTTTGCTTTATTAATCACAAAACATTCAAATATACACAATTCTATACCTGAGATTTTATACAAATAAGATGGTTTACATTTTTATATCCGAAAGTACAATCACGTCATATTATTTCCTTTTTTTAATCTAAATACATCATAAATAAGGAACGATCTCATGTTAATTTGCCGTCAGTACAACATAGCTTTAACTTACGACTCGACGTAAGCCTTTTTCAAGGTATATTTATTCTTACGATGAGTTGTAGGCTACTGCGGCGTTGTACATATAGTCCAATTGTTGCATACATTTCGAGAAACAGTTCATGCAGCAAAATACATTATCTAATTGGATGCTCGCAATAAAGCAAGTATAATACACACTACCAATGTACACAATAATAATATTATCATCAGTAAGCTGTTTGAGTTTTAATTAGCATTTGATTCAAGTCAAAAATACTTTGCATAGAATGGTCTTAAGTCTTCATAGGACAACCACTGCTCATATTACACTCGTGACTTTCACTGCTTCTGATGCTAAAACAGTTTTTCTTTCTCATGCACAGGTATAGAGGGAAGAGGCATCTGTGTACATGGATCTTGTCTCAAATACCGCTTTACTGTCACATCATTGAAAAACGCTCGTAGACTTCGAGGCTTCTAAAAATAGCAGGCAAAGTCACCAAAGTAGACAAACATTTGCATTAAGCGTCCAAGTGAAATGTGTTATTACAAAAAGTAGAAAGAGTTGGATCATTTCTCATTATTGCAGTGTAGGTTGAGTAGGCTGAACAAATTTTACTCTCTGAGTTTCAATTTGAACTAACTCCCATAATGATTTAGAGAAATATATCACTGTTGCCCTTATTACGCTAAAATATGTTCACTCCTATTATTTCGGTGACTGGGCGTGTTCTTAAGAAGGCCTCTGTAACTTCCATCCCACAAAATAAAAACATGCCATTCAATTACATGCACTCGATCTAACTTTTCAAAAGAATTTAATTAATGAACATTTTTACATGCAACATTTGCAGTATGTACAGTACAAATATCTACTGGAAGAAATTTCTAGATACATGTATCTTAATTTATTCTTTAAAAGAAATGCCATATAACTGTAACCGTTTGCATAGAGTAAAAAACGTTCACAAGATTATTCTTTCACAATTATTATTCAATGAGATCAACGCCCTTCCTATTCAACTCCCTCTCTCTCTTTCTCTGTCTCTCTCTCTCTCTCTCTCTCTCTCTCTCTCTCTCTCTCTCTCTCTCTCTCTCTCTCTCTCTCTCCCTCTCTATCTATCTCTCTCTATCTATCTATCTCTGTTCGAACTTTAACGGTTCAAAAACGTTTAATAGATATTTTTTTATTTCAAACGTGAATAAATTAATGCTTTGGGAAACAAGGACCAAGACGGTAGATTTATTCAGCGCCAATTTAAATAAACATATCTTATGTGTTCCGCACTTTGGTTGAAAAATGAGGACATAGACAAGTCTTATTTCTTATTAGCTTACGCCCCGTGTGTTTTCATAAGTCACCTCTACTTAAACAGCGGCTGTGGGTGGGATTCGAACTGAAGACATCCTCTTCACCATATCAGTGCATTACTGACTGATCTACCTTGTGCCCCAGGACCGAGGATACCAGAGGCAGGTAGCCTCGCCCAGGACGCACACTGCTGGTTCATTGTTTCATTCATTATGCTAAAAAGAGCTTCTAAGATTGAGTGGAAAAAATAAGGGGGGGGGGTGATAGTATTCTGGTGAGTCGTACAACTTTAGAATTGACATGGTAGTTACATTTCAAACCTTATATTCCATGATATTGCATTAGCTTATGGTATTGTTCTTGAGAGATTAATGTCCATTGATATTAATACGGATCGGCCTTCATCTTTAAAATATTAAATAGACTTAAAGCAATGTCGCTCTTAAGTGACAAAAAAAAACACTATGTAGTTAAGACTGAGAGATAATGTTCTCACCAAACTGTTGATGCAAGGCAATCTTTTTGTTCCCAAGACTTGGTATTTTATAAGGATAAAACAACGAATTTGCTATCTGCCGGATAAATCTGAATTGTTTAAAGCGCAATGTCTGCACTCGAATGAGGGGGTTGTCGTCGTATATGATCCCCCAGGGGAATCTAGGAGGCTAGAATTCACTCCCTCTGTACGAGGGGGGTGGGGGGTTCAGCACTTAACGTGATTGTTGCTCCTGCTTACAAAAATAGTAATGATGAACTTTAATTAAACCAAATCATTACATCAGATAGCTTTCCCCTGGTTGAACTTGACTGTCTCTAGATTTTGTAATGGTTCCGTGAAGCTTACAGGGCCGGCTTCATTTATGTTAATTTAAGAGGTATAAAGTATAAAGTTGATGACATGCTTGCATAGACACCTAGTTACAGTTTTAAACAACAAATCATGACATCAGACTTGATTCATGTGTTTCTAGGCTACTTTATTACAGTACTCCTTTTCCGGTGTGCTCAAACAAATATAACCGTTTTTTTTATGAACCATTTGAGTTCAATTCATGAATTCTTGCCCTGCAGTCTTACTTATGACATGTACTTTGTTTCAGACTCCTTGTATGAGGACGAAGTTTTTTTTTGTTTTTTTTTTTTTTTTTTTTTTTTTTTTTTTAATAACTTTTTTTTATTCATTTTTCACAACAAAGCTATTTCACATAAGGACATATTACAGATCATTGTATACAAATAATATCGACATTTCATATAGGTATGTATTAAAACCAAGACGAAATAGAGAATAAAAAAAAAAAGAAAAACCATTTATCTAAGTAAGTATTTAAGACAGGCCAAAAAAAATAAAAAAGTAATACAAAAATTAAAAAAAAAATAAAAAAATAGACAGGGCTATTGAAAAAGTTTAACCCATATTTTAGACAAGGAAGAAATTGTAAACTATGATTTCATGGGTAGAAAGAAACGTAGCTTACAGCACATTGGATTAGCTATCAAATAAAATATTATTAGTCAATACACATGTGTAAAGGTGTGTATATATTTGATTTGCTAACCCAGTTCTAGAAAACGAGGTGGAGTGATGCTGACAAAAGCCAATATTTACCAAGTTTATAATCTGGTGTCTATCGTGAAATATTTTATCAATCACTATATCTAATAGCCCTGTGAGAAAGGCCCTAAGCGAAAATAAAACTAAAAACAAAACACAAAAAAAGACAAAATCAACAACAACAACAAAATGAATAAAGGATGGGGTATCACAATCAAAAAGGTACTTAGTTGCTTGTCCAAGTTTGCAAAATGCAGATAATAATATTATAAGTATGAATATCCTATGATTTTAACATTGATTTTGTAATGGTTTCGTGAAGCTTACAGGGCCGGCTTCATTTATGTTAATTTAAGAGGTATAAAGTATAAAGTTGATGACATGCTTGCATAGACACCTAGTTACAGTTTTAAACAACAAATCATGACATCAGACTTGATTCATGTGTTTCTAGGCTACTTTATTACAGTACTCCTTTTCCGGTGTGCTCAAACAAATATAACCGTTGTTTTTTTATGAACCATTTGAGATCAATTCATGAATGTTTTCCCAGCAGTCTCTCTTTTGACATGTACTTTATTTCTGTCACCTTGTAGCAGCACGGTCAATTTTCATTGTTTAAAAAAATTCCAGGGATAAACATCGCTCTTAACACACACACACACACACACACACCCACACACTTATAACTATATAATCTTAAAGGCACATTATAATGTGGTACAAAATTAATGTGAACTTTTATACTTTTTATAACACGAATATTTCTTAGCATTTGCAGATTGATATATTGCACCTGCATTGCATTGGGTTCAACGACAGAAATAAAACCACACATTTTATCTTGCACAACATTTAGGATTAGGGACATGTTTTGTAGACATTAAATAATAAGCACAAATAATACTGTTTCTTTTTGGTTTTCATAAATATTTACATTCGGTTTTCTGTTTGTTTGTTTTTAAACATTTATCGTTTTTGGATTATAGAAAAGAGACATTGTCGAAGATCATTACAGATTTAGATAAATCAATTTTGCTTGTTTAGTTATTAACAATGCTATTTCTAGACAGTTAGAAAGCATAATCGAATAAATTGGGCAAATTGTTGTGAATATTGTATTTTTCTCGAAGCCCTGGCAATTTTGTTGTACGATTCTGAGATTCTGCATTTGAAAAAACCTTTATGAGATGTATAAAAAAAGTGCAACTCCTATTTTTTGACGAGTTATATCAGCATTCGATTTCAGAAGAAAGTGGTATTACCCTAGAAAGGTTTGTTTCTTGTGCATGTATGGATTGGTTAGCTTTGGGTGGATTGAAGATTGGGAACCTTTTAATAAGAGTTATAAACTTGTTTTTCTTTCTTTTTTTTTCTCATAGGTATAACACAGTTCCTGAGTAGTTTTCGTACTGTTGCTTGTCTGAGATTTGTTTTGAGCATTAAATGTTATGTTTTACAATACAATATAGAGGCACTCACAGAATAAAACAATTTGTCCGAACAGGGCAATACCGGTAGATATGTGTAAGTGAAAGTTTCATAATCAGTTCATTGTTGTTGTTGTTGTTGTTGTTGTTGTTGTTGTTGTTGTTGTTGTTGTTGTTGTTGTTGTTGTTGTTGTTGTTGTTTTTCCACCACGGAAAAGGCAAACTGCGCCACATTGGGGTTGTTGTTTTTTCTCAATATACAGATCAGTTCACTGAATTGAAATCTTTAACGGCTGCACGAGTTCCATTAAAGATTTATCGTCGAACCTTCTCGTTAGTACATTATAAACATTTTATAATCTACTATCAGTGCCTGGAAGAGTTTCAATCTGTTCCCTGGTTGACAAAGGCTTGGTTCTTTTCCTTGTAGTTTTGTTCCTCGCTCTAGCATCTTGAAACAAATATTGTCAACGTCTGGAGACGTCTGGAGATCGAGCCATAGTTCATTGAGAAACATGAAGAGCTTGCATCTAACAAGTGCATGAAAAAAAGCATATCCAAATCAATGTCCACCGTTCATCCTAGAGAATGGTCTGACTGCAGAAAGTAACTATGCTGATGTAATAGAGACTTTGAGAAGGCGCGTGGACAATGCGGAGACGATATGTACGGGAAACTACACCAGCGTCACACCATGGCTCTATCCAAGACCTACGCAGCCAATGAGGGATCAGAAACCCCCTGAGATGGGGGCGTGATAAGTTGGGATGATGTCGTCGGTTCAGGTGGCGTGTGTCGCGAGGCCTGTATTGTCTCGCGGTGCGCTCACGGACCAACACTACGGGCAAACAATGCCTGCTAGGCCTGTATTGTCTCGCGGTGCGCTCACGGGCCGACACTACGGGCCCACACTACGGGCCGACGCTACGGGCCCACACTACGGGCCGACACTACGGGCCGACACTGGCCGCGCTGGGGCACTGCTGGTGGAAGTTGCCAGGGGGCGGCACGGGGTACAGGTCGTGACGCTGGGTGGGCGTGCCCACGCATGCGCCCTGGAACGCTTCCGGCGACGGGTGGTGGTGCTGGTGGTGCTGCGGGTGTGTCAGCTGTCCAGGGGCGGCGGACGGCGATGAGTAGAGAAGCTGCGACTCGTTCCAGCCGGCGTACATGGAGGGCACGGCAGGCGGCCACTTGCTGCCCAGGGACTGCGCCGCGTCTGGGGGGGGGGGGGGGGGGGGTGAGAGATAAGATTTAGATCAGGGTTAGGGATCATCAATAAGATGACAAGTATTAGTAAAGAATTAGATGAAAGTTAGGTGTCAAGAAAAATGGAGTCAAGAATTGGATCAGAGTAGATGGAAGTTATGGATCAAGAATTATACCAGCATTATTGAAAATAGGGATCAAGAATTTGATTAAAGTTGTGGACTACGAGAATAAGATAACAGTTACTATTTGGTTATAACTTATCGCATCTCTATTTATCCCAAATATTTATTATATCAACTAATTATTGTTTTGTTTTTTCCATTGTTTTTTCTGTCTTTAACGTTTTAGTATTAATGTTTTTCGCATACGTTTTGTCAGTTTTATGTGTAGATTACGCACAGCTGTGTATAATACTTGTACACATTAATTTGTAGTTCTTTATTTTTCCAAATAAGATTGATTTTTTATGGTTAAGAAAACTATTATAAATGTTTTCAAAGATATAATAATTATGTCCTCTAGACCTACCCATAGAGAGATGGTATCCCTTGATTGCGGACATCGGGCTCCACATGTTGTTGCCGTAGTGGTTGTACATCTCCATCCACATCATGGAGGAATCTGGGTTCTGAGCAAGGTGGAGGTGGACCATGTAAATTACATAGTAGTGAGGCTGAATACAGCAAAATCTACTTTGAAAGCAGTGCTGTGCTCGCATGGTATTTATCATGGATGCAATTGTAATGAGAACAATTATTTTCTTAGCTTAGTTCATGCTTAAAATGCCATCAGTACATGAGCTGTCCTAAATCCGACTCCACCTGATAACGTTTTTATGTAAGAGACCACCCTTCACGTTGGAAGCAAAAATCCAATACATGTATTTTCTGCGAGGTTTCTCCCTCTTCCCCAAAACGAACTCGAGGCAGGAATTCTGATTTGTATTAAGATGTATCTCCACATGTCCTGTTAAAAGCAAGGGTTTTATTAGACCCTTGCACACACAGTAATGTTTGCTACAATTTATTTCTGGGGCTATTAGAATAGACGTTAAGATAACTCACCGGGGTGGCCGATGGCTCAGTTGCACAGTATGCACACATGTAAGAATACACACGGTATTAAGAATATTTGCAATCGATAGCCGTTTTCTTTGACTATTCATGAGTTTAATTGGTAAACTAAAATAATTTCCAGCTAGATAAGATTTCCGATTCTTGGGCTTACAATTGAGGGAACATGTTATATGAATGATAAAATATAGTCTGCTGCAATTCAACTTATTAAATGTTATCATTGACTTCATCAGATACGCCCAAGCCAATAGAAGTTTTCTTTGAGAAACTAAGCGGGCGCTTTTCTCATTAAAGGACTCTGATTTTCTTCCGTCAGATATCCTCAAAGATGTGAGACAAGCTAGAAAAGTATCTCTAGCGTTGTTATGGGTGCCATGTAAATCAGTCTGTAGAGCGTTCGATTAAAAACAAGAGCCGTGAGCTCCCATGCTCTTATGGCAACCTGTTCTTATATTGACAGAAAGGCGCCGCTTCAAAGTGGGATTGTTCAATAAACATAGCGGATAGAAAACAATCTAAAAAGTAACTCTTTTACTTCTTTTATAAATACCACCGAACTGTTTAAGAATTGCTACAGTCTTTCTCAGTTTCCTAGATTCACAGCGGATATTGTTTGTCTCACCTGTATCTGCGAGTATGCGTCGTGCCTGGGGCCGAGGGACATATCGTAGCCCTGGTTGGCGGCCGTCGCCATCGCCCGCATCGTGTGCAGCTGGCCGAAACGCTCGCGCTTCCGCCACTTGGCGCGTCTGTTCTGGAACCACACCTGGGCAGGAGCACAAACAGTTCAGTTTTTGGTTTGTCAACGGTTCCTAAAAACAATAGAGGTATTTTATAAGTCAACGTACCTAGAACAATCCAGTTTGGTGTTTTTTAGTCAACGTATCCCCAGAACAATACATTTTTCATAAGGCAATGTTCCCTTGCACAATCCATTGTTAATCAATGTTCCCTTAGAATAAAAACTAGGTGAGGAGGGGGTGGGGAGACAGTTTGTAATTAGTCAACGTCCGTTAGAACAATAGCGTTCTTTTCATATTAGTCAACGTTCCCTAGAGCAATCCAGTATGTTATTAGTTAACGGTCCCTTTGGTGAAAATCTAGGGGCACACACCAACATTTCAGTTTGTAATAAGTTCCCTAGGTAACCTAAAGAATGCTTTTGGAAACAAGAAAATATTTGACCTTGTAGAACTAGCCTTGTGGCGGTATATGCACAACGTTTTGTCTTCATAACGTTTAGCTTTAATCCTCTATCCATGCCGCCTGTCGTGGAATAAGACCCCTTAGGGGAGTATAGGAGATGTTAAACCCAGAGACGAGAAAAGCCTGGACTGAGCTGCCTGGCGCTATTCAGGGAAGACAACGGCATCACAGGACTTCTTGTATGCACCAATAATCCGCACCAGTGTTGATCATGACAAGTGTTCACCGTGTGTTGAAAAAACAATAAAGGGCTACAATGCAACGATGTTTAAATTGATTGACGCCCCTCATACTCGGTCACTCAAAGCTTATTCTTCGCTTAACTCTACAGAAACAAGAAAGATATCGATATTAGTTTACAATGGGAAAACATTTAAAGAAGAGCAAAAATCTCCTCCCTCACTTGACAAAACTGTGACTAAGGCGCCCAACATAAAAGCAGTTTTCTACAGACAATTAAATTTAGAATGTTACACGAAAAGACTGATTCTATAATAGATGTGTATCTTGTATCCAGGAAAGATTAACATTCAATGTGTAGTCGTGTATACGCGTATAATTAAAAATGGACAACAACAAAATGATTTAACAAAAAAAAAAATATAAACTACATATTACTTTATAAGACAGTGATCCTGGGTATTAGCGTCGCGGTTTGCAGAAAATGAAATAGTCAAGTAACAATTAAACACGCCCCATTGAACGGAAAGTTCGGCTATCATATGACAGTAGCTAAAAGCTGTGGAGCCTAAGAAGGTAAAAAAATAATGTGAATGAAGATAGTAAGTTGTTTTGTTCTCCAAATGAAGTGATGAAAAAAAATGAAACAGAAACAGACAAGTGAAATCATGGAAAGATGAACATGTAGGGAAGGGGGTCAAATAGGCTTCACAATAATGCATGCCGCAGAATTAAGTGAATTGCAGGCTATTGTTAAAACAGTATGTGTTTATACATATCTTCCCATCTCTCTTCTTCTCACTGTCTTATTTTCTCCCATTTTTCTCTCTTTCTCTATGTCTATGTCCCTCTCTCTCAATAGAGAATGTTTTAGTTTAACATTCTCTATTGAACCTTCTCTTTGTATCTGTCTATTATTGCTCTTTCCTTATTAACCTTTTATTACAAACTTTCTCCGTCTTTGCTCTTCTCTCTCTCTCTCTCTCTCTCTCTCTCTCTTTCTCTCTTTCTCTTTTTCTCTCTCTCTCTCTCTCTCTCTCTCTCTCACTCTCTCTCTCTCTCTCTCTTTCTCTCTCTCTCTCTCTCTCTCTCTCTCTTTTCCATCTACTACACCCTGCCCCAGACGCGCACCACTTTAATTCCAGGCGTGAGCCGTGACGAGACGGGCCAGATGCCACACAGACTAGGACCTCAGAGTCCATGACGTCACCGCCGCCGCTACTGCAGGTTTTGCGTAAACTTCACGATAACCTACGACTGAATTACACCTCTGTGGTGTACCTCCTCTAACAGCGGGGAAGAGAGCAAGAGACAAGGTCCAGCGGAGGCTGGACGTGAATCGATGTACAACAAGGAGTCGTAGAGCTGGTGTCAGTCAAGAATAACACCTCTTAGTCTTGTGACAAATTATTGTCTATGTAGGTCATAGCAGATACATATATTGAATCCATTAAATTAAATATATATATATATATCTCCATTCGTAGGTGGCCTTTAGTGACAATGCCCCCTTCACGCCTCTCTGTCCTCGCTTCTTACAATCAAGTGATCCAGTTGCCTCTACCAGTCCATCCTCTAACCTAGCCCAGATCTTTCCCCTCAGTGTATGTACTTATGTAGTTAAATCTTGTCTTAAAGTCTCCAAGCGTAACGTTCACTTAAATAGAGAACCTGCGTTAAAGGGATCCATAGCAAAACAAAGACGGGAAGTAGGGACGTCCAATTATAGCTCAACCATAGACTCACGGGGCTATAAGTGATCAGAAAACCCCACTTCTAGCTAAGGGCATGACTATGTCATCCTTCATAGTCTCCGTCATCGCAAAGCCTGCGCAGATTGTATTCGACGACGGGACCCTAGAATGGGATACTCGGGATATAACAGATCATATTATTATACTGACACCGACCATACCTCCAATAGTGCTATACAATAATACATAACCAAACACCAACACGGGCCGTGAATCCTACGGTCTCCGCTCTCTCCACGGAGCCCTACATCACACAACCTCCACTGCCACTGCCACCCATGATGCCGCCGACTCGGGCAGGCTGGCGGGGAGACAACCCTGACATGCCTGGCGTCAGGAACTTCCGACTGCCAGACCTGGAGCTGACGCCACGGTACCCGCGCCGGCCCAGGCGCTGCACTACACAGACTCCATCCACCAGGTCATGGCGGCCAGGCTAATATCGGATATCTACACTATTCACGCTATCCACACTATCCACACTATCCACGCTATCCACGCTATCCACGCTATCCACGCTATCCACACTATCCACGCTATCCACGCTATCCACGCTATCCACGCTATCCACGCTATCCACACTATCCACGCTATCCACGCTATCCACACTATCCACGCTATCCACGCTATCCACACTATCCACGCTATCCACGCTATCCACGCTATCCACACTATCCACGCTATCCACGCTATCCACGCTATCCACACTATCCACGCTATCCACACTATCCACGCTATCCACGCTATCCACGCTATCCACACTATCCACGCTATCCACGCTATCCATGCTATCCAGTCCCACCGCTGCCGCTCGAGCCAGATTGAGCTCAGACGCCTGTGTTTTTGCTCCTTTTAAACTCTGTTTACAATATATTTAGCCTTGTATTTATATATACCATAATTACAGCATAGCAAAGACTCGTTGTAAGTAAAGGGAATAAAAATGTTTGGTTCTTTTTTGGATTTGGAAAAAAAAAAACCTCCGATGTCACATCAAACGCATTTAACACCATCGTGAAAGTGCCGACTCATCATAAATAGATAGATAGATAGATAGACAGATAGATAGATAGATAGATAGATAGATAGATAGATAGATAGATAGATAGATAGATAGATAGATAGATAGATAGATAGATAGATAGATAGATAGATAGATAGATAGATAGATAGATAGATAGATAGATAGATAGATAGATAGATAGATAGATAGATAGATAGATAGATAGATAGATAGATAGATAGATAGATAGATCGATAGATTGAATTCTTTAAACCACAAAACTGTTTGCCCCTTGCACCAAACCAAGCCAGCACTTGACAAGTTAAGGTGTTCATGAAGGAATCCTTGCTTACATGGAAGCCAAAGTTCAAGCAATAACTTATTTTTTCTAAAATAAGAGTAATAATGATCCATTTGTGTTAACTAAATAATTAAAATGCTCATATGTTTTTGGTGTATCCTTACTCGACACACACACACACGCTCAGACACACATTAGATATTGCTTTAAATGTAAGTGTGTATCAATTCTACTTCGGTGACTTTTCTTTAATGTTGGAAGCACCGGTGTAAAATCAAATTAGGTTTACTTTAATTTTTCCGACTTTACATTGTGTTTACATTGTTCGTGTGTTTAGTAATACAAACTGTTCATGTACTGTGAATGGTCTCTCAAATTCAATTTTCTGTTTCACTACCCCACGTATCTCTTGAGAAAGGTTATAATATGTATATGAGTCCTTGATTTTTTCATTATTATTACAATCATAACAAACGAGAAGACGAAGCTTTACATCGCCGTCGCTAAGTGATCCGTTGAAAGGGAAGTCACTCCACTAATGGCTGCCTGGCGGTAACCGTTAGCAACTGAACGTCTCGACAAGGGAGAGAATCGGAGAAAGCTGATCTTTGATTCAATTAAGATGGGGGCGCTGAGAGGCAGGGGCATCTGGGGACACACGTCTGCTGGGAAACGCCTGTCGGAAGAGACAAGCAGTGGAGGTAGCGAGTAGCGGCGGGTCCTGCCGGCTTTTAGAGGCTTACTGCTAATAGAGTCCACACAATTAAATACAGAACGCATACACAGCTTATTTCGTTCTCTTCCTATTTGTTTGGAAAAAAATTTCTTTTTTAAGGATGTATTTTAATGTGTGTGTGTGTGTGGGGGGGGGGGGGGGGATTGATAACTTATTTTTGTAACTACTTCTCTCAGTGTTTCTCTTATTGACCATTATTTTAAATATAAACCTTTTTGGGGCGGATTAGTAGAGGGAGATAGAAAAGAGAGTCCTTTTGGGAGAGTGACAGATATACAAGTCGAGGATAATAAAAGAGAGTGAGAGAGAGATAGAGAGAGAGAGGGGGGGGGCGAAAGGTGGAGAGAAAAAAAGAGAGCTCTTTCAAGAAAGAAGAAAAATCAGCATTGTATGTGGGTATGAGGAAGGCTTGCTATAGTGTACAAGGCATTGATATTATTTAGAGCATTACGGAGTATCTCTCTACGCTCAGAGCTTTGGAAGCGGAAAAATGGGCGCTCACGTTTGACTTAAACCACAGCTGGCAACAGTGCACCAGATAAGCTTATTCTTCCTAATCTCCACTTGGATGGCAGGTTAGTTGTGCTGTCAGCGCAGGACCAGCGGCCAGAGGCTGGCTCAGTACGAAAGTCACTGTGACCTACTTGGTGACTCCTGGCCTCACACGCCAAAGTCACGCGGAACTGGGGCACACCGATTGTCAGACTTTACGCAGAGCAACGTCGTTATAATAGGTGGGATGAGGGGTTCCAGATACGTACAATTGTTTTACATACTTTAAGAAGTTTTTTATTTTCTTTGAAGCCATGTTGGTCTGTGTACTCTTATGAGATATTTTATTTGTTGGACAACTATTTTACGTGCTTTTTTTTTCTTTTTGTTTTGTTTTGCCTTTCGTATTTTTAGTTAAAGACTGTTGTTGTTGCTGTTGTTGTTTTTGTTGTTGTTGTTGTTGTTGTTCTTGTTGTTGTCTAAAATGGAGAAGTGTGGCTTTACCCCGCTCAGGTTTAAGCGATACAGAGGTGGGTCACGATTAAGGCGCCTGATGAAGGCAAGAGGAAGACGGGAATATAATTGAATGTAGTATTAGAGCATTAGCTAAGGCAAGGCTTTTGTGAGTCATCTAATAGCGTATCCTCAGTCAGCTTAGAACGCAATAAACAACCAGAGCTAGCTTTGTAGTGTCTGAACCAATAGTTAGCAGCCACGCTATCTTGTGAACTGGGCTTAAACCTAAAGCCACAGACAGACAGAGCGGGAGTGCCAGGACTTCTATCTTAGCCCGTGACGTCACACTGACACTGGCCCGGACATGGAAACGACCCGAGGTTATCTGGTATCTTCGAGCCGACCTCAGCTTCCGGTCAGGACACGCGCGTGGTATGCTGGGACCACCTGGAACGCACTGTGTCATAGAAAGACAGTTGTCATGGTTTGTCATTTTCGGATGTTCTACACCTGCACGATAGTGGTCAGTATTAAAAGTTGGTGTTTAATAACACACATCTTTTGTTTGGTTGGTGTGGGTTTTTTTTATGGGACTTTATCTTTTTTTTCTAGCAGTGGACTCTGGCTTCTTTGAAAATTGCATTTGTAGCTTACCAAACACATTTCTAATGCATTTACCACCATATATGCAAGAGTTATAATGTTAATTTTAGACCACTGTTATAATTATAAGTAATATTCATGCCCTGTGGACTCTGGAGCTGACTAAATGCATAGGAGGCAGATAATTTAGTCGTCGCAAGCGCTCTAGGGTGGCGATCGGGAGGCCCAGGGTTCGAACTTCAGCTTTTTCTCTTGTCACTGTATAGGATTTAGGTCTTGTGTTAAACGTTTTGCCTATGTTGTGAATGAATTATATGTGGTTTTAAAATGAGTGTTCGAATCCTAACTATCTCCCCAAACCCTATTTATGAGCTTGTAGCAAAGGGTAGTCCTAAGTCTATATAAAGCCTGTATGGTCAGAGATGAATACCCTTTTCATTGTTTTCTATCGGGCTAAACTGTAATACTGCATAACTATTATAACTGGCTCTGGGGTTCAAAGATCTTAGTCACATTTTCAGAAGAAAGGAAATAAAAGACACTACAATATATTCGCTTTAACACGAAAATGTGAAAAAGCAAAAGATGTATCTAATATTATTAGATATGTTTTCCACGAGGAATTCTTTCATAGTATTGTGTACATTGTATTACGGGACGCTGTTAGTACAACCAGTTTCACCGCTGGGGGCGTGGTGGCCCTGGGGTAAAACAGCGGCTTCCGACACATGAGGCCCATGGTTCGAGCCTTGGCGGTGTCGTCCCCTGTAACTGGTTGTGTCGGTGTCAGTATAATATGACAAACTGAGACAGAAGTCATGGTATGCCCGTCCTGTCTCGTATGTGGGAGCCCATAAAATTGTCAGACGTCAGTCTTGGGGCCCCTTCACAATATAGCCTATATGGCGCTAATGTTGGACGTTAAACCGACTCAAGTACAACTACTAACTCTCACAGTCCTATCAGTCCTATCAGCCCAGAATCCTCATCTTTTCTCCTCTGTTTCCTTTCTTAAGTCGTAGTAAGTATGGTAGACACCACTGATCCAGCTGAGCCTCCACTCAAGTGGCGAATGTCTGAGGTAGACCATAAATCACACAGGCCGTTTGACAGGCCTCTTTCTCTATAGACATTTCCCTCAGTATGTTTTTATGGTTCTGTTCCGAGTGTATTATTAATGTGAGCGCTCGCATAGAATGTAACTCGCTCACTAAGGCGCGTCGGTGCCAGGTCCCACTATAGGGTAATGAATGTCATTTTCTAGAGAGTGGCATCCCTCTGTGTCTTAGTCCTCACTGCTCTTTAAATTCCCCGCTTATTTCCCCTTAATATCTTCTTTGGTCTCTAAGTTTGTCTGCAACACGATTTTTCCGAATTACTCTCATCGCTTATTGTATAACGATCTATCTATGTATGCAATTGCTTTTCTATGTCTATCTACTGTTTTATTGAATGTGTTTGTCTGTCTTTCTGGTAGATTGCCTATGCTACTCTCTATATAAATATGTCCATCATATAGTATACGCATCCATCACTCTCTCTTTTTGAACGCCTGTCTATGTAAATTTATAATTATATCACTCTACCAGTCTATCGGACTATTTACTTTCTTCCGGTTTAAAGTGCA
Source organism: Elysia chlorotica (assembly GCA_003991915.1). NCBI lineage: Eukaryota > Metazoa > Mollusca > Gastropoda > Plakobranchidae > Elysia > Elysia chlorotica. The sequence goes on along the minus strand of RQTK01000678.1, from coordinate 25,786 downwards.
GATTTCGCGTGTTTCTTTTGTTTTTGTTCTTGTTTTTGATTCAATTTGTTGGTTGTATCTTGTATTTTTATCAACCTGTTCACAAATCCCTGAATCTCAATCATATAAATGTGTACCGGTAGTCTTTTTCATTCAGGTGGAAAGCTAACATTTATAGTTGACTGCACAGCAATTCAAAACCAGCCTGCTCCATCTACATGAAAAAGACTACACATTTTTACGATTGAGATTGAGGGATTTGTAACTTCAAGGCCGCCTCTTCAGATGACATATATCATGTTTAACAGGAATCTCCATACTATGACAAAATGCAAAGAAGTGATACAGAGTATGAAAAGTGAACAGAAGAGAGGAGTAGATTAAAAATATAACGATGAAAACGTGAAAAGATAGAGAGATTTATTAAATGAAAAAGGAGAAGTACTTGTAAAGATGGTTTTTTTTTTGGATGGAGAGAAGGGGGGGGGGTCATTTTTTCCTATGTTTCTATTGATTTATATACAGATAAAGGCTGATCTACCCCTTTCTATCTCTCCATGTCTCTTTTTTCTCTCTCGAACTCTTTCTTTTAATGTGCTTGTTTACTCTGTCTCTGTCTCTCCCTCTCTCTTTCCCCGTTCTCTTCAATTTGATATGACTATGTGTGTTTCCATATATCTATCTATTAATCCATACTTCATCTCTTTCCCTCTCCCCCTCCCTATCTATATTTCTCCCTACCTTCTGTCCCTACATTAATATCAATTAATGGTGCGCTTGTTAATACATGGCGAAAACTGTACCGATTCTCTGCCTTTTCAATTAGATTTCAAGAGGGAAGATTAAGAGGGCCACTTACTAGAAGTGGTTAAAGCTGGCTCTAGCGGTGAAAATCTGGTTTTCCGAGTATGTGGCTTTGGAGGGCTGACTTCCTAAAACTTTCATTTAACAAACTTAAGAGACGTTGCCATTGAAGGCACCCACTTAGACAAAAACTACATTGAACCGATTCCAATTTAGTTCGTTTACATTAAAAGAGTGCTGTGGAATTGTTGCAATTCATTGCCAAATATTGCATACATGCAGGCGTTTTGTTTGCCCATTATGATTTGGATTAGTGCAGCATATTCTTAGAGTAATAACAGAATATTATGACACAAGGCAACATGATTGGATGGAAATAAAAAATGATCATCATCTTCAATTTAACTAGTTTTGTTCCTCATGAAATTTGCGACTTACAGGGTTTAAAAAATCACGCAGTTTTGCAGATTATTATTTTTTTTAAGAAAAAAAAATAAAAATGAAGAGACATACTTGTATACGCGTAGATTCACCAGCGAACTCTTTTGGGAATGATAAAGTGTCTCAAGGTTTAAAGTCTTTTATATTCCCAATGGGGACTCTATAGAGGGTGTGTTTCAACACAGATGTTTGACAATGTTAAGTGATAGCACACAGCACAGAGCGGGATACACTTTTGTATATACATTGTATAGACACTGACAAACCCAATACATTGTACAGACACTGACAAACGCAATTCAAACTCCAGGTGACGGTCTTGAAGCTGATTTAAAGCTGCATTAAGTCAAAGAAACAAAAATCAAACTAAAAAGGGGAAAAACACAAAAGTTTGAGATGTACCATCTTGCGTACTAAGTGGGCCTACATTTGCAACAATTTATAATTATTATCATATATAAAAATTCATTTAAAACAAAGATGAAATTATACACCCCTACCAGCCTTTTACCCCCCTACACTCTTGACACCCTCCACTATCTTAATTCCCGCCACCCCCCCCCCACACCACCCCCCCCCACACCACCC
>RQTK01000678.1:9870-23509 GCA_003991915.1 Elysia chlorotica | reverse complement strand
GAACCCCGAACCTGGCCGAAACATGTTGCTTATTACGCCGAGGACTGTAAATCGCCCCCTACAGAATGCTGGTGAGCAGTCGTATAGCGCGCCTTCAGCTCACTTGGCGCGCCGCGTCATTGAACTGCTGAGCCTTGCGATATCCTCACCCGTAGATACAATGGAGACGATACGTAGGGGAATCTTCACGTTACTTGCGGCTATTCAAAGCGTTGTCCTAAAAATCATATTGAGTCAATGAGCGATCGGTAAACCCCGATGCCCAGAGGGCGTGATTATGTGATCCGCTGTCACCATGTATGTCGCAAGGCTCGTGTTGAGCTCACCATTACGGCGCAGGGGGGAATGCCCTCAGCTCTGGGCTCTCTAGCTCTCTACCAGCGCTCAGATGGGGGAATTAACGCAATAACAAATATGTATAAATAATATGCTGGACTATTTCATGGATTGTGATTAACATCGAGCGGGTGGTGAGGGGAGGGGGGGGGGTGAATTCAGAGGACCACAACTTGCAGTAGGAATATCATGTCTCTTTTTAATGCATCGATTGTTGGAAACTATAGGCTGCATAAGAATTGCACAAGGTTTAGTTTAACTCCCAAGCACGGATTTGTTTAGTCTTGCAACCAAAATATATAAACTAAATTGTGTTATTTCTTTTTTTAAAGCGTTCCGAAAAATAGAGCAGTGAAGCAGGATAAACACGGTGTTGGCTTTAACAAATCTAAGACATGTATCAGACGACCGTAAGTATTTTCTATGGCAGAGGTGGAGTCGACGGTAACAGACTGACAAACCTTAGCAGTTCTAATAGTGTATTGATTAGAAAAAACTTTGGTGTTTTTTTTCGTAATATTCTAATGGTTTGATTTGTTGTTTTCTAAGGCCCATCGTCAGAAAGGAGGCTATATCGCGGATGGATCTCACGACTAATATCTGATATATTTACGCCTGAATACCAAGGCAGAGCGAGGATACCAAATTTCTGTCACGTCTGATCACATCACACTGAAAGCAATCCAACAAGTAGTGAACAAGGCCGCCCGACCGGGGTTCAAACCGAATAGCTTCTGTATATAAGGAGGGCGCTCTATGTACAGAGCCATCTCCACCCCTCACCCCCACCCCCTCCCCTTCTCTTATGAGAATGTTTTTGAGTTGGCTGGTCGGCAAACCAAAACCTATTGATTTATTTGGAGTTTCATTATTTTCGAGGCCTCCTTAAGAAGAAGCCAAGTCACCGAAATGATCGGAGTGAACACGGTTTTGCGTAATAAGGGCAACAGTGATCTATAACCAATACATTATTAACCATATTTAATTCACATTGATACTTAGAGTTGATTGTGTTCAGCCGACTCAGTCTGCACTGCAATAGGGAAATTTGGTCCACCTGTGCCTACTATTTTATTGGTATAATTGTTTGACTCTAAATGCAACTGTTGCCTTCTTCTGTGACTGCTATAATTTGGAAAGCTTGATTCTTATGCAACTTTAAACAAAACTAATACATTTCCGAGTGTGTGTGTGTGTGTGTGTGTTTTGAGGACTCTGTTTCATAATGAAACTTTGGTTGTTGCTGCTGCTGATATTGATGTTGTTGTTGTTGTTGTTGTTGTTGTTGTTGTTGTTGTTGTTGTTGTTTTTGTTGTTGTTGTTGTTGTTGTTGTTGTTGTTGTTGTTGTCAATATCAGTCACTTAAGAAACAGTGCGTGATAAGATCTAACATAGGCATCCAGATAGACAAATGCTGTTCTTGTTTGCCTATAGATACGTGGCAAATCGCAATGCCTTATAAATACATGTAACACTATAATTCCTATGCGGTTTGTTTCCACAGAACACCTTATAATATTTATATTTTAAACCTTTGAGGTGATTTTTAAGGGTTGTACTTTTTCGGCATTTATGTGTGTGTATGTGTGGTTTTTTTGTTTGTTTGTTTTTTTGTTTTTTTGTGGGGGTGTTGTTTTTTGTTTTTTATTTTGTTTTATTTATTTGTTCTTGTTTTTTTTGTTTTGTTTTTTGTTTGTTTGTTTTGTGGGGAGGGTCCTGTTGCAGCTCTTAATGCAACACGTTTGATTAATTTGTTGATTTTCTCGCACGTGCGCCATGCATTTGCTTTGCCTTGCACTCAAATTAACAAGCTGATTCAAACAGCATTGCGCTCCATAATAACTCAAGGATCAACATTTGTCTACCCTATTTCCTACTCCGATCTGTCCTTGTTCATTACGCTATGAAAAGAAACATTAACTAGATTCGAGAGGGCAATGCACGGAAAACTAGGCAAATGTATTAACACGTGTCGCTCTTTCTTTTTTTTTTTAGTTTAAAACGAATTAGTCGCCGTGTCACTAGGAATTATTATAAAAAGGTTTTGTAACGGGCAGATAGAGTGTCCTTGCTGGAAACTATTATCGATAAGACATGAACCTGTGCGACATTTCACGGTGACCTGTACTACCTAATCTTTCCTTTCTTTTTGTTTTTTAATATACTCAAATTTGTATGTATCGCAAGTTGAAAATCGTCATGGTGCTGGCAATTTTGCTTTTTTTATTTGCTATTTTTTTGTTTTTGGGTGATTTTGTTTCATTAGGTTTTGTAAGCAACACTATTGAAATCAATGTATACGCCTTTCTTTTGTATTATATCTTAAATTTTCCACCTCTCTACCTCTCTTTCACCTCTTTTTTTTTTGCCTCTCTCTACCCCTTTCTCTCGCCCTCTCTCTCGCCCTCTCTCTCGCTCTCTCTCTCGCCCTCTCTCTCTCTCTCTCTCTCTCTCTCTCTCGCCCTCTCTCTCTCACTCACTCTCTTTCTCATTTCTTCTTGTTTTCCCCTCTTCTACAAAATAATTTAACATGTCGTGTTTCCAGCTCTAAATCCCAAATGTCCTACTTCGCAACGACATACCAGCCGTGGCTGCCTCAGTGGTAGACCTACAGTGTGTACAGTGTACATTCCCCCATACCCTGACGCTATAGCTGCCGTGGTGAGCAGACCCCAGGTAATTTACTCACATCACTTTGATACTCTTGAGGCGGTAATGATGAGCGCTTTGCCCGCCACAAACCACGGAGACCCGCTAAGTGCTGGGAGTCGGGCCGGGGAAATCTACACCCTATCTCAGATTAAGTCAGACTCCTCGCTGGGGCTTCGTCTGGGAATGTCTCTAGAGCTCGCAGGTTGAGCTCGCCAGACACAGAGCTTTCCGTATAGTAGTGGCAGGCAATAAGATCCCAAGGAGAAAAGTGGTAGACAGAAAATAGATGAAGAGAGGAAGCAGACATATAAGGGAGATAAAAAAGGGGGAGAAACACAGATGAAGGAGGAAGAGAGAGAATGTGTTGTTGTTGATGTTGTTGTTGTTGTTGTTGTTGTTGTTGTTGTTGTTGTTGTTGTTGTTGTTGTGTGTTGTTGTTGGGTTGCTTTGACGTCCAACAGCAGCAATATATAGGCTATATGAGAGAGAATTAGAAAGAAACATATATAGAGGCAGAGCAAAAAGGAGATCGAAGATAGATAAACGCACAGGCAGACAGGTAGCAATTAGGTATATTTATCTCTCTTTTTGTTGAAAGCGACAGTGAAGGATGTTTTTTTAACCAAACCATATCTTGGATACACAGGGCGATCTTGAGTTTTCCAACTAGTCACATAATTAACTTCAAGTATCAAATGCTCACATGCATTTAAAAGTAATTATCATCTGTAACTTAAAACACCTCGACTTCCATGTTATCTTTTTTAAAAGTTTCTTTTTCTTTTATAGATTCCATATTACCATTGGAAGGAATAAAACTTCTAACTGCAAAAGGTTTCAAAAGAAACTATGCATACAGGAAAATAATTATTCACCAACCCTATGACCAATTCTCTCTCTCACTCTGAAAAAAAACAGTATATGACTAGATTTAGACCCACGCTATTTACACAGTCCTAGAAAATAAAAGTGCATTGATCTCACCATTAAGCTGTACCGGTAATGAATGTCATAAGACCTGAAAAAATGCGAATGTTGGCGATCTAGCTCAGTTGTTAGCACAGAGTGACTTCTAATCAGAAGTCTCCCAATTCGAATCCCTCATCAAATATAAATGTTTCTTATGGTTGGGTTGGTGTCTGTGTAAGTATCTGTTATTGACTGGACGTTCTGCTCTAGACCCATTATTTTATGAAGAGGATAACTTCTCAAAAACCTAGAAGACTAGGGGGATAGAAGTTACCGCAACTAATGGGGGTGGGGGGTCGAACTGGCTAAATTTATACATGTAGAGCGTTGGTCTTCAGATCGTGAGGTCCGCGGTTCGAATCCAACAATCGGTCAAATATCCTATCTGTCCAATTTCGTCCCCTACTGGTTGGGTCGGTGTAAATAAAATGTAACGGGCTGAGACAGATCTCTCCGCTCTGTCTCGTAAGTTGCAGCACATCCAATTGCCAGACGTCCGTCTTGAGGCTCGTCCACAATTAAGCCTATGATATATTATAGTGCTCACTTTGGACTTTAAGCGATCAACTCATATCAGCTCAACATAACCACGCCCGTAAGACATGTGGTTATCTTGTCGCTCATTGGCTCTGTGAGTCTAGGATGGAGCTATGATTGGTCACCGGTACATTAAGTTATCCTCTCTCATTACCGTCTCCGTTTTCGCTCTGGACGCGATATCGCAAGGCCTGGAACTGACGGACTAATTAGAACGGGCTGGAGGCTGGAACACGCCCAGGGCTAAACACCAGCCAGACAGAAAGCATCGGACTTAGGTCAGAATTAATCCGCATCAATCTAACCTTTCCATTCATGCTTGACTATCCTGTGAAAGTTACTAGAATCATTTGCATCTATTCAGCGGCAGATAATTGTGTCAGATTACTGTGATAATATTTTGAACTATTCTAGTTATTGTAAGATATAAGATAGACAGACGATACATTGTTTCGAATTCCAAAGATTTGTCAGGATATGCATATATTTTTTTACAGATAATAGTATTATGTATATTTAACTATGATTAGCTGTAAAAGAAATTGTTGACGATTATTTTTTCATTCCGATTTTCCACATGCTAAATGATAATCCGTGAAAACTGACCCTGTATTTTTTTAATCGACGTAACCTAACCTTAAATGAGCTAGCTCGTGTAGCTAATTGGTCCATGTGTCTGTTACTGAAATATCAGTAAACTAATGTAACCAAAATTGCAGGACTATCACTGTTTGCTAACAAATCCCGGAAAAAAATGAGAACCATTATGGGAAACGTCAAACTATAATAATTATGACAAAACTTGTGGATCTAAGACAATTCCCTGAATCATCATTCAATTGACTTTTCTTTTTTCTTATGACATTTGCAAAGCTTTAGTCTACATTTGGAATTTCCTTTTTCTTAAGACATTTTCAAAGCTTAATTCTACAATTGGAATTTCCTTTTTCTTAAGACATTTGCAAAGCTTTACTCTACATTTGGAATTTCCTTTTTCTTATGACATTTGCAAAGCTTAATTTTCAAAGCTTAAATCTACATGTGGAATTTCCTTTTTCTTAAGACATTTTCAAAGCTTAAATCTACATGTGGAATTTCCTTTTTCTTATGACATTTGCAAAGATTTACTCTACAATGCCCATCACGGAGATTCAAACAGGCTCCGTACCAAGCGCCTAGTTTCAACTGTGCCAAAGTTGAAAAGTCATGTCAAAGTAGCAATGTAATCATATTGCAACTGTTTATCGGAGAAATGGTTCAGTTTAAATTTTCTATTAATTATGCAAGACGTGGAGAGTTTTCCTGGCGTGGCTGTCTGCCCTTCACGCCTGGTTGACTCAAGTGGCCTTGACCCTGAGTATCTCTTACAGACAGTCGGTCAGGGTGGCGGCTGCGCGGAGGGTCTCCCTGTCTCCTACACCAGGCACGACCTGACGCCCGGGCCTTCAGGGAGAGATACATGGCAGCGAGAGATAGACAGGCACACAGACATACACACAGAGAGACAGAAAGCGTTAAGAAATAGATGGATAAGTAAGACATACAGAGAGAGAAATGGACGAAGAGAGACAGAGATCGTTAAGAAATAGATAAATCAGACATACAGGGAGAGAGAGAGATGGACGAAGAGAGAGAGGGATAGAGAGCAAAAGGGATATGCGTGTTGTTGCCCAGTGTCTAGCATCAGCAAATACGGGGATATTTTGTGGACGGGCCCCAAAACTAACATCTGATAAATTTACGTGCTTCTACACAGAGACAGTGCGGGGATACCATGCCACTCTCTCAGCCGCTCACATCAGACTGACACTGACACAACCAGTCGGGGACGAAGAGAGGGAGAGAGAGAGAGAGAGAGAGAGAGAGAGAGAGAGAGAGAGAGAGAGAGAGAGGTTGAAAATTGGAGCGAAGGTTAAAACGCGTAGCATCTTGTGCCGCCAGAAACAAGATACATAATTATACATGTACTTGGAATAGAGTGGTCAAAATAAAGCGCAACAGACAGGGAAATAGAGACGTTTGGAGAGAAAACAGGAGGGATAGACTGAGAGCATAAATATTTCATTTTGTATAGAGCAGCACAGATTTGTAACAGCTTCAATGGGATGGAGTGTAACCACTTCTGCCAACCTTGCATCAAAAAGCTGTAATAGCAGATAATTTGTGTACACCTTTTTGGCTACAACGTCCACATTAAAGGCCAGTCGGGTATGGCGGTTCTGAACTGTATGACGGAGCAGTGACCATCCCCCCAGCCCAGGTCGCCAAACCGACCATCATCGGATCGAGCAGAGCTGGAAAATCGTTTCAACATGTCCTCTGGACGCTCACACCTCGCTCATTGTTTGTGTTAGTGCCTGGCTGAATCACGCTCTTTGCTGCTATCTGGAATAAAGTCAGTGTGTTCTTGCGTGTACAAAACTAATATTATTTAGTACGTTACTTTTTTACATTTGATCTATATTTTTTCCTTAGGGTAGTTTGATACAGATCACTTTTTTGTTGATTTTTTTTATATTTAAAAGTTGTTTTTGTGCTGTCTATTTTCTCTTTTGTTTTGTTTTTTAATTCTATATCTGGGTGAGAAAATGGGTTGGATAGAGGGTTGTTGTCGAGAACAAAATAATTAAAGAACAGTCTAAAGGCATGAAAGTGTTTGGAAGAAAAGGGGGGGGGGGTATGTTATCTTTTTGACAAGTAAGTTATAACTCAGACAGTCTGCAATGTTATGTGTTCTAAGAAAGTCGTAGGAACTTTTATTTATTGAAACATGTCCACCATTTAAAATGAGGGCGCTATTTGGGCTTGAGGCGCGATACATAATGTAGAAATATAAAATATATAAAGAGATGAGCTCAAACAGTAATCAAATGAGTCGTCTTATATAGAAGAGCCCAGTATGTTCAATAAATTGCTGTCTCGATAGGGAGACAGACGGGAGAGGTAGAGAGAGATAGAGAAAGAGAGATACAGAGAGGGGGGAAAGATATTTAAAAATAGGTAGAGGGAGGGGGAGAGAGTGACGTACAAAGAGATAGAATTGTATCACAGAATCAATGACAGTTAGATAAAAGTGCATGTCCGTTTTCCTAGTGGGTAGATAATTGACATGATTATCTAACTTCATGTCAGCGAAAACAAGAAAACAACTTGAAATTCATTTCAAGAGTAGAGATACCTTTCCGCTCTTCGAACCCAATCCTTCTCTCACCATTCGTTTCCATTTTCTCGCTGTGATTTTATTTTCTTATTGTTTGTTTTATTCGTGAGTGTAGAAAGCTAATTGCTTTGCACCATGTGTGTCAAGTGTGCGCTTTATTACAACATTAACCTGGCCCCGTGCATCCATCACCGTACGGGCGGATAAAACCATCGTGCAGAAAACGGAATAGACTTTTAAGTGATATGCACTCCCTAACAATGTTGGAGACATGTTTGCCGGGCCGTGATTTATTTAGCTTCGCCAGCGAATTTCTGCCTTACGGTATTCCAATACGAGAGTTTTAACTTTTTTATCGGATGCACACATCGCTATTGGCACATTTGCTGCGGGGAAAGCAAATTGCGTTGCAATATTTCCACATTTGACGCAAAGAAGGAAGAGTGGAAAAAGTCAGTGGGGAGGATATCTTGTTATGAATTTCTGTACCAGCACATGGTGGCACTCTCGTAACCCATGTTTCTGGTAATAGAAAATACATGTACAGGGTAACGACCCAGTCTGTTTCATTCTTCATTGAGGGAAAAGATTTTAAACAGGCGGATAATTCCAATAAGACCTAATCTTGTATCGAATGATTGTCTGGCAAGGATCTCTCTGATATGTTGAGGCATCGATACTTGTAGTTCCTAAGAAAAGGCTATGGGATATGCTAATCAAAACGATTTTAGTAGGCTGCTGATAGAAGGTGATGCTCATTAAGTAATACACAATATCGGTAGTAGTAGTAGTAGTAGTAGTAGTAGTAGTAGTAGTAGTAGTAGTAGTAGTAGTAGTAGTAGTAGTAGTAGTAGTAGTAGTAGTAGTAGTAGTAGTAGTAGTAGTAGTAGTAGTAGTAGTAGTAGTAGTAGTAGTAGTAGTAGTAGTAGTAGTAGTAGTAGTAGTAGTAGTAGTAGTAGTAGTAGTAGTAGTAGTGTTAGAAAGTGGAAGTAAACGTTGTTGTAGTAATACTTTCATTCGGGGCCTTAACAAAGTGGAGTCTGTATAATCCGATGCTGTAGTGTCTTCTCCTTGATTCTTTGGCTTTATTTTGTTTATTTCTACACGTTACAATCAGTTATGTCAATAAACTATACTTTTTAACGTTTAATTATTTGTTCATAATATATACCATTTGTACATTATGTAATCCACTTATGTTTTTTATGTATATATCTATGTATGTATGTATGTATGTATGTATGTATGTATGTATGTATGTATGTATGTATGTATGTATGTATGTATGTATGTATGTATGTATGTATGTATGTATGTATGTATGTATGTATGTATGTATGTATGTATGTATGTATGTTAAACACATTTAAAAAAAAATTAAAACCAAATTTTCAAACAAACAAAAAACAGCACTGATATAAATAATAATTGTAAAGATAGAGAGTTGAATGAGGCGGTTAGTGGATAGGTAGAAAGGTAGATAGATAGATAGATATACAAATATATATGTATATATATATATATTATATACAGATAGGTAGATACATAGATAGATAGAAAGATATTTACTATTTATCTTTCTGTTGTGCCTCACTTCTCTCAGCTCTTACAATGGCAGAACATTTGTCTATCAATTCACCCTGCTTTTTTCTCACAATTTTCCACATTTTCGAACATCTGTTCTTATTAAATGCTTAAATACTTATCTTTAAAACTGTCGCTAAGGCATGAAATGTGCAGCCTGGCCTGTTGGCAAGATAACCTGGTCTTCCAAGATGTTTGTGTTTCACTGAGGAAGTTTACCTTGCCATGTTTCCTGTTCTTAGCTAAACCCCTGTACCCCTGGATTACTGACGGTCTAAGTTGCTTTTTTTTCCATTGTGAATTGTTAACTTGTAAGACATGCAAATCTGCTCACCGCATCTACCTTATATAAAAAAAACTTCCTTGTCGTTATTTTGAGATATTGAAGCAATGCCTGAGTAGGTGTTTAAACATTAGACAAATTAAGTGCATAAACTATTGAGAGGCGAAGTTCCGGATGTGCAATGAAAAGAGACTGATAAGAGAACAAATTGTGTAAGGAGTTTGGGGCTTTTATGTGCGTGTAAACAACAAGAGAGGGAGAGAGAGGGAGAGAGATGGAGAGAGAGAGGGAGGGAGGGAGAAAGAGAAAGAGAGAGAGAGAGATAGAGAGAGAGAGAAGGAGAGAAAGAGAGAAGAAAGAGAGAGAAAAAGAGAGAAAGAAAGAGGTAGTGGAACTTGACAAGGACACTCAAACAATCACACAAACACACAGAATTGCAAACAGAGAGGCAAAGTAAGATAGAGAGACAAAGGGGTATATATATATATATACAGCCAGGCATAGAAAAAGACAAAAAGGGTGATAACGATGCGAAGTTTTAAATGATAAACTAGAACGATTGCTTGTTGTCCCAATATAAATCCCCTTCCCCCCAATTTTTTTTCTTCTTCCAACTTTATCATTGGTCTCTTTCATGAAATATCCTTCGCCTTTCTAATTCACATATTTAGAAAGTCTTTATTCCTCACTTAGCGCTGGCAATAAAAATAATTAATCAGAGTGCCTCACCGCCATGTGGCTGGCGTAGTCAACAGAATCCCAATAATAAAAGAGACAGAAATAGTAAAAGAAAATCGTGGAAAAAGAAGAAACTGTGCCTCTAAAAACAACAATTGCTCAGTTTCAATCAGAGCGTAAATAAGTGTAGAAAGGGATTTTTCTTCTGGGTATAAATAACAAAAAAAATAGCTCCCTTGTTTTGTTACACTAACCTAGCGTGAAATGGGATAATCTTTCAGTGAATTAAGTAGAGCGAAATACCCGAAGGTGAAAAAGAGCGTGTTAACATTAACACAGCGTAAAAAAAGATGATTACGCTGTTGTCGAAGTTAACCTTGCAACTTTGGATTACGTTATGGATTCACTTGAACTATGAAGTAGTGTTGCTGTAATAGATATGGTGACCTGCGGTTACAAGGGGTGTAAATACGCAACATCTGTGCCCGCCGTCATAGCCTATGTAGCCTATAATTATTTATAGCGAGTCACCAGCATTAACATCTCTCGGTGTCCAACCAAACTCCCTCACCGAGAAACTGTCTATAGTGTAGTGAAGACTGAGTCCTGAGACATATCGGTCATCTCAAGGCACGTTTGCACTTCACTCTTATGATAGGCCTATTATGAACAGCTATAAACTTATGTATTTTCATGTTATTGTCACGCTTCAAGGTAAATAACTGTAAATCCAGTTACATTTGTAGATAATAATGTGATCCAGGTTGACATAAACACTTAGTATGTTTGCATTATTTTCTCATAGACTCAAATACACTCTTTTCGGTTGGTTCAAATCCACGATGGTTGAGAGAGTTGCTCTCTAAGAATACATTTTGCTGATCAAGTTGTTTGTTTATTTATCGTTGACTTGAGAAATTATGGCATGACGTGTCATAAAAACACATTGTTTTTCAGTAAATTGCAAAGCGCGTAGATGTTCATGTAAAGTTCCTTAAAGTTAGCAATAAATGTCATGAAGCCTTGAGAGGTAAGATAAAAAATAATGAGTCATCATAAATTTTGACCTAGCCCGTAACCTTACTGTTTCAGAAAACCATGTTAATAACTTTCCTTGAAAATGTTGCTACGCCTAGATCTAGGTTTTATTGATAATTATTGAATTTGCAGATCACCAAATGTAGAATGTACATGCAACCTTATTGATTTCCCTATGAGATCAGTCTCCCAGGGGTCATGGTCAGGATGCTCCGCATCCCACACAGGGAAATAATTACCTCGCTAGATGCTGTTTCCCGCATCTGTGACACGTACATGACCCTGGACCAGCGACCTGCGGGCTAACGGCTGCACTTACCACGCCTAACGGTTTGCATGTCCGATCTGGAGGCACTCCATGTCCGCCGCCGGGTGAGGGAAAGGTCCCTGGCTTTCAATGGCGGAAACAAAGAGTTGACAGGCCAAAGGGGATTTTTTTTTTAAAGGAGGAGATAAATAACTTATAAAAGTGGGTACGATCAGAAGCTGGGTTGGGAAATTAAAGAATGAGAGGAAGTTCAAGAAACTTTTGGTAAAATAAATCGCATACAATTCTGATAACTGAAGGACGAAAAGGATTCATAAGCCTTAAATTTTTTATTGCGTTATTCTGCGTGGTGTTTTAAATATGCAGTTTGTTAAGTCTACATAATGTACGCTGCATGTGAAATAAAGACAGCAAATATAGAAATAAAAATTGCCTGGGCATTCAAAATTATCCCCATAGTTTTAAAAAAATCTCTTAATGACTAGATCTATAGAGAAAGGCAAAACGTAAAGTTATACTACTTTTCTCACAGCTGACAATAAACTATTATTTTTAGTATTACCTGCCGCAATAACTCATTTGTATATTTTGATATGCTCTATACAACAATTTATTTTCAGTTTATATACCTTTGTACATTTAGATGCTCTGTATATTACACTCTTTTGACCATTTGCAGTAGCAAGGGTATACAAATGAATTTAAATTTATGTTTTAAGACGATTGTATACAACAGAAATTGAATAGAACTAAAAAAAATAACTTTGGAAGTGGAAGACTTTTCACCACAACACGCTGTAATGGGGTATTTTTACATTAATAGCTTTACACTCCGAAAAGTTGTTTATCCATAACTTTCTTGTCATATTATATTTTATGCGATAAAAAAAAGTCTAAGAGTCTACAATAACAAGTCATGTGTTCGTAAATTGCAATTAAGCAAAACAACTAATGATTTATTGGGCTGCTAAAAGAATGAAAGAGTGTAAAACATAATTAATATAGAAAAAAACACACATTCAAACGAAAAATGAGTCTTCACAGGTGAGCCTTCATTTCATAATTCATGTCCTTCTCTGTCCTTTATGTGGAGCACCTAAGCCCAAATAAATAAAATATTAAGCTGTCTTTGTTGATAAAGTGGGACAGGAGATAACGACTGTCCTTTATTCTTCACGATCATACGTTTCTCTGTCTGTCTGTCTGTCTCTCTCTTTCTCTCTCACTCTCTCTCTCTCTCTATCTCTATCTCTTCTTTCTTCTTTTCTGGGGGAAGATGAATGTTTCTGCAATTTGCTTTTTTTTTCAAATACATTTCCTTTCAATGTTCCATTAATTTAAATTTAATAGTTGCTTAAAATCGGTGATGCTGAACGGATGTGACCCTTATCATTACTTCTCATAAAATAACTGTCAATGTCAAATGTTTCTACCTCTATGCATACAGTTTTTAGCTGCTTAAAATCGGCAATGCTGCCCTGCGCGTTGTGGAAAGATGGATGTTAGTTACCAAATGTGCCTAGCCAGAAATAAGCAGCAATAATTGATTGAAATGTACGCTACGCTAGGACTAAGGAGACATTGGTCTGAAGCGCTTGACAGAAACACTCATAAATGTTTCACGTTCATTACTCGTCAGTCGATGACAGCACAACGTCATGGCCCTCAAAGCCATCAAACTGTGTAAAGCTTACTTATTTCTCTGCGGGCAAATCGCCACATTTGAAA
The DNA here is from genome assembly GCA_003991915.1 of Elysia chlorotica. NCBI lineage: Eukaryota > Metazoa > Mollusca > Gastropoda > Plakobranchidae > Elysia > Elysia chlorotica. The sequence continues at coordinate 10,276 of RQTK01000678.1, read as the reverse complement.
AAAAAATCGTTGTAAAAAGATGTGCATGTTTCGAGAGCGACAATGTGGGGCGAGGCTTATCTCAAGGCTTTGTTCTCTATGTTGTTGTTATCTATACACTCTCAGCTCAAAAGGGCTTTGACCTCATTCGGCAGTGTCAGGCCGTTTTGATTATCTTGCTGATTTTGCCTTTGTTAATAGGAGGTCAAATAATATGTAACATAATTTTCTACTTCAACCCCACAGTGTGACACGCCCTACGGTTCAAGTTGATTTATAAAAACCAAAAACTGTAAAATGGTAGTCAGACCATAACCATGATTGATAATAATATTGATGATAATATCATTATTAATAATGGCAATGATGATGGTGATGATGATGATGATGATAATAATAATAATAATAATAATAATAATAATAATAA